>CM060369.1:166365918-166845752 GCA_030545235.1 Helianthus tuberosus | reverse complement strand
AACGCAATCTCATCGTAAACTCGAGATTTAGGATTTTATTTATGGTATTTAGAAGTTAGGTTATTTGTGTAACTAATGGGTAATACTATCGCATCGCTCACTCGAAACGCATCGCAACGCTCAACGCACGAAACGAAAACACAAAAACCAACTCGCGGCAGCCGTTCGATCGAATGGTCATCCGTACGGATGACCAACCGATCGGATGACCATCCGATCGGGTTGCCATCTGATCCGCACACCTGCACATACTTTCCTCTTTTGGAATCCTATAAATAGAACCTATCACATCAAAAACAGTGATGTGACAGCTCTGGTGCGACTCTTCAACTTCTCAGCCTATTTTCCTTCGATTTCTCGCGATTCTTGTAAGTTTTCAACTCAAATCTTGTACATCTATGATCTACACACACTTCTTCATCATTTTTACCTTTGAATCTTCACTTTTAACCATGAAATCTGCCCGATTTGGGGTGTTATAGGGTGATGTCATCATGGGGTTCTTATGAACTTCAAGATTTGGCCTCATCCCACCAAGAATAACTCAGATCTAAAGGATTTCAACATGATTCAACACTATTTTTGCATATATCTAAACATTTTCATGGGTAGAAGGATTGAAAGATGGTTTCATAACTTTCTTTCAACTCTTTTACACTCAATGCACTCAAAACCGATGGAATCGGAACTCATTCAGGCCTTCTACTCGTTTCCTAGTGAAGTGTCGGTCCGAGATCTGATTCCTATCAAAGAGACAACCGATTCCAGGTTGAACATGAACAACCATCACGAACAATTAGCTGATCAAACTGGGGTGATTCCCACTTCGATCGAATGACTCGGTCTTGACGGGGTTTCCGTTGTTTAAACGCGTGTCATACCGTCTCGATCAAACCGCAAACTTTTCAAACTGAACAAAATATTCAAGTTTTCAAAACGATCAGGTCGTGGAATGGATTACCGTCCGATCGGATTGCCATCCGATCGAACGACAATCCGATCGGACTGCACTTGGTCGTCAACACTTGAACTTTTCACAACTTTCAAGAACATAATCAGTCCCAGCGAATGGCCGTCCGATCGGATGACCATCCGATCGAAATGACCATTCTGCTGTGAACTTGTTCTCTGAAATGTCTCACTTGGACGGATCGCCATCCGACTGGACGACCGTTCGATCGAACGACGTGAAGGGTAGAGATACTTCTCTGTTTTCAAAATGCTACAACGGAAACTTCAAATCCATCATACACAAACACATCCATCCCAAATGAGAGGCAAATCGGCCGAATGGCCATTCGACCGGATGACCATCCGTTCGGATTGCCATCCGTTCGGATGTCCCTTCGACACTCCATCACTTCGCACCATTTAACGCGTCGTTTATCGCTTACGCTATCGTTCTGTTGAGGCTAACTTTCCAGCTCTCACTTCAATCCAAGACGGTGTTTAGTTATTAAACGCTATCTGTGAGTATACTCGATCCCTTTTTGCCTTAAGCACTTTTGGGTGTTACATATGTTACTTATACTAAATCACATCAATCACACAATGCAAACACTTTTATACGCTAACCGTTCTGCATGTTATACGCCTTACTCGATGAATGCTAATATGTTATGTTTACACAGTGATTGTTGCCTGATACCTTAGCAACGATATACTATAGTTTAGACTCAGCACATGTCGTGGACAGGGGTTGTTAAGGGCTTTTCTCACATGTTGCAGTGGTGATATGTGTTGCGCATTCTACAAATCGCAGTCACGTCTGTGCATATTTCATTGTCGATAACCTACTTGCTTTACAATATACATGTTACATGCTGGTTATGCGTAAACTCGCTTCCGCTAATATTATACTATTAAACTTGTATGCTCACCTTTACACTATGTGTATTGACCTCTATTTTAACGTATGTGACAGGTGTTTAGGATGCTTTGCTTGTTACTTGCTGGAATCAAGCTAGGACGGTGTCTAGAAACAAACCTAATAAAATCTGAGTTGTCGGAATAGTTTGCTTGTTTTTGAGACAATTATCTGTAATAACTATTGTTACTTTATCTGTTAGTAGTATGGGATATTAACATTAAAGATTCGGTAATTTAATAGTTGTTGTGGATCCTGTTGAACAATCTGTTTTGCTCAATGTCGCGCCCCGATGTTTCCGCCATCGGTTGGGGTGTGACACCAGCTACATCTCGGCATGACGTTTTGCTGGGTAGGCATGCACAAAGAAATTTTAGCATGATCACCTCCACACCACACGCTGCTTGTGGTTTTCCAACAGAAACAGGCGTAGCAATCCTGCATTCAAGAAAGGAAGTCATGTCTGTTGATGATGAACCTCCAGTAAAGGTCGCGAAACCATCTTCTTCCGATGAACCGGAGAATTAGGTACTTAACAACAAATATCCAGAGCAAACAGTTTTGCTAGGATCTTCCATGTCTCCAACAATTCGCGCATGACTTAAACAACTCTTATTCCAGAATATAGATATTTTTGCATGGTCTCCAGCTGATATGACTGGCGTACCAAGGGATGTGGTAGAACACTGTTTAAACACTTTTCCTTCAGTAGAACCAGTGGTACAGGCGAAGCGCGGTCTAGGTCCAAATGGTGGCTAACCCAGTGATGGTGCAAAAACACAATGGCGGATGGTGCATGTGTGTTGACTTCAAAGACCTTAACAAAGCATGTCCAAAGGATTGTTATTCTCTTCCGCTGGTTGACAAGAAAGTAGATTCTTTGGCTTCTTTCCGCTGGAAATGTTTTTTGGATTGTTTCAAGGGCTATCATCAAGTTCAGATGAAAAAAGAAGACGAGGATAAAACAGCTTTTCGCACGGAGAATGGTATTTTCTATTATACAAAGATGCCTTTTGGTCTCCGCAATATGGGGGCCACATATCAACGCTTGATGGATAAGGTTTTTGGAGATGATATCGGCGTCATAGTCAAAGTTTATATTGATGATCTAGTCATCATGAGTGACGGGTGATCCGTAGGACAACCCTTGAAAGGTTTAATACAATGCACATTCTATACTTATTACGGTTAATTGCTTGAATTTGGTAACCACTAGATGATTGCTTGTTGTAGGTGTTAAAGTGCCCAAGATGCAGGTTTTAGGAGGTACGAATGGATGCTAGAAGTTGGGGAATTAAAGATTTGAAGAAAGCAAGTTTTGATGGAGAAACAAGTCAAAGAGACCCATTCAGCACCGTAACCTACGGTGCCTTGCCATAGGTTACGGTCTCCATTTATGTATAAACCCCTTTCTCGTAGCTCAGAGTATACATGCCGTAAGAAACTGCTGCTTGCCGTAAGCTACGGCAGGCGCCGTAGCTTACGGCGATGTTTTGACCTTCGTTGACTTGCTGCTTGCCGTAAGCTACGGCAGGCGCCGTAGCTTACGACACCGACTGGGCTACACTCGTAACTTATGGCATTTATTGCCATGTTGATGATGTTTTATGGTTCCAATCATTCTAATTTCGGTTACCACTTGTTTTGGAACGAATTTGGGAGCATCTTTTGGAGACCTTGAGCTTGAAGGACATCTCTTAAGCATTAGTTTTATTGTCTTTGATCTTGATGAACGATAATACCTTTGTTATGATGTTGATTCGAGCCATGAGTGGCTAAACATTTTATGATCATCCTGGATTGAAGGTTTGCTTGAAACATTTCATGTTTGATTTCCTAATTTCTAGAATAACAATCATTATCTTTATGGTTTGTTTGTTATGGTGTGTGATTGTTTGTTAGTAGCTTGTTAATTCTTACATTGAACTAATTAGAACCATACGTTCTTGGTGCCGTTGGCAATCGAGATATCATGGGTATAGTTAGGCTTGGGTAAGGGTTTGTGCACTGTCGTATGGTGAGGAATTTGTCGTACGGTGAGGAACCATACGCTCTGGCGTGGCTTACGGCAACCCATGAACAATTTTGAGCCTTACGGCATTTGTACACTGTCGTACGGTGAGAAATTTGTGCCCAGTGATCACCGTAACGTACGGCGATCACCGTAGGCTACGGCGATGAGTGAAAAGGTGGGGTCGGGCCTGTTGTCGTTATATTAAAAAAAAGATTAAAGTCGAAAACCGAAAATTTTAATAATAATATATTAAATAAAAGATTCCTAACTCTTCCCTATCCACATAATCATCGATCATCTCCCACCCACACATCTTCTCTTCTTCTCCATCTTTCTTTCTAAGAACCCTAAACCCCCAAAACTTCAAACCTCCACATCTCCTTCAATTCTAGACCAAATCAACTGATTTTTGAGTCGATTCTGATTAAAATCTCACGAGCATTCTTATTGTGGGTGAATTTTTTGAAAGAAAAGCACACTTTCTTGGTCGATTCTTGAAACCTAGGAGCCGAAATTTTGGGGTTTCTTGTGGGTTTTTGTGTAAACTTCAAGAGTTTGTTATTCTCATCTTCTACCACACTAAGGTATGCAACTTCTTGTCATTCTATAAAGTACATTGAGGTTTGTAAGTTTTCATTATGTTTTTGCTTGCACACTTGCTTGTATGAGATAGATGATAGGATTTTGTGAACCATTGAATGTTTGGGTGTAAATGTGTTTGATGTCTAATGAAAACTTTTGAAAAAAAGGAATTTTGATTTATAGAGACATCATGCCGAATTTTTGTTTGAAAGGATGAATTTTCGATTTTTGTACATTTATACCCATAACATAAAGCAAGTGTGGGGAAGATTTTGGAGATGAACTAACTTGGAATGTTTTGTGTGGTTTATGAATGTGTGTAGGTATGGTGAAAACAAAAGGTAAAGCGATTGCAAGTTCGTCTAACCAACCTCAAGGGGAAGAGGAACAACCAAAGAGGAGAAGGTTGGCACGGGTCGGTGACCCGGATTCAGAGGAGGATGCGCCTCCAAGGGGTCCTAAGCCGGATTGGACATCCGGTTCATTACTAGACCAACCCGTGGAATGGAGAGAGGACTTGTTTAACGAACAAATGAACAAGTTGAAGCAAAGGGCTGAGGCATTTATTTGTGAGAAGGAGATCCGGGAAGCTGATTTTGGGTCGTTCGGGATAACAGCAAAGTTTAAAGCATTGGGTTGGGGGCAGTGTTGAAGTGCTATGATGGCGAGGTGAAGAAGATGTATGATACTCAGATTCAAGAGTGGATTGCTACACTCGAATGTCCCCCGTTTAAGGCCCCGCAAAAGATGAAATTGGTTGGAAGATGTAACGGGGTAAGGGTCGAAATGTCTGATGATTCATTGCGCCGAATAGCAAAGTTTGACGACTTGTCATCCGGTGAATATATCTACCCAAGCCTCAAAGATCTCTACCATGAGCCTGAAAAGCACCCTCAATGGCAAAACATGTTGGATTATATCTTTCTTCCGGGTACGACACATGGTAAACTGTATAGACGGAACTTGAGGATGGAGGCAAAGTTGTTATTGGTTCTGTGTACATACAATGTCATCCCGCGGCGGGGGGACAAGATGGAGGTCCGGTTTCAAGAGGTGCCGATCTTATATATGATGATGCATGGTTCTCCCAAGGTTCCCTTCCGATTTCTAGTATTTAATAACATTTGGTTGAGCCGGAATAGTGGGCAAAGAAAAATTGTGCCTCGTTGCCGTTTGATCACGGCATTGTTAAAGAAATATGGGGCAATTAAAGGCGATGAAAAAGGTTCTTACAAGAGGTTCAAGCCGTTCGACTTAAAGAATCTGGGGGCAGGTTGGGTCTACAAGGAATCGGAGATGTATCATAAGCTGAAGACCGATGGGCGAAGGTTGAGAGTGTTGAAAGCGGATGCGAGACCGTTACGACCGGGCGAGGCTGATGAGCCCGAAACGTCGAATGAAGAAGTTAGTGGTGACGATGACTACCGTGAAGACACGTTCATGGTGGATGCTCAGATAGGGGGCGCTGGTCCGGCGGGAGTTCAGGGAGCCGGTGTACAGTCTGGTTATGTGGGGAGTGCATTTGATTATGCACAACAGGCCTATGATCCCAATTGGGCTCATTCGGGGAATATGGGCCAGATTATTGAACAAAGGCGACCCCCCACTTTTGGAGAATGGAGTGAACCAAACCAAATGCTCTTTGATCAGCAGACTTTTATGGGGGCGAGTATGGAGAGGGCTTTGAAGCGGAGTTATGACAGAAATGAGCAATGGAACCGTGCTCATATGTATGCCTATGAGGAAGAAGTGAACAATCGTTACCTAGATGACCGCCAGAGACGCTTGCACGATCAGTGGCATGCGGGCCAACCACTTGAAGCGGATCTGCCAGTTGTGGATTATACGACATTGTCACCTTATGACGGTAATGTGTCATATCCCACCCCACCATTACATCATTCTCAATGGGTGGATCCACACGCTATGAGTTATCAGCAGGCGAATCCAAGTGGTGATCAAGGTAGTAGCAGTGGTAGCGGAACTTTTGGGTTTGGCGAGTGGAACGATATGATGACATCCATCTTCGGGCCTCCACAGCCGAAGTACTGCTAGCCAGGTCGTATCTTGCTCCTTTGTACATTTTGTGTATATTTTTATCTCATATGTTTATGTTTATGGTTGGGAGGTAGGGTGGTGTTTTGATGTTGATGTGTTTTTGTTGGGATGTGTTATCGGTGGTGTGTTTGAATTTTCATAAAATATATATATATATATACACAAAAATACAGTTGGGATTTGAGAATATTAGCGAAAGCTAATGTAGTTGGGTAAAAGCGATCTTTCCCTCAAAGCCATACATTGGGACAATGTATCCCAAGTGTGGGGATGGGGGAAATTTTTGAGAATTTAAAAATTTTTGTAAATTCGAGCGAAAATTGTCAAAATTTGAAAGCTTGATTTTGTCCCGCTTGACACACCGACACCTATTCCTAGTCTTTTCTTGGTGAGAATTTGGGCCACATATGATTGTTATTGATATTTCTTTGTTTGAGTGGCGGTGTGTGTCGTGTGTTAATAGAACTTGTGTACGAATCCTTGTAAAATCCTAGAGATAGCATGCTTTTGAAAATGATAGGGGACTTTTTAGGTAGCCTCGTCTAGACGTGTGAGAGTGTGGGATTGGTGGGTTGGACCTCATACTTTACATATATGAGCTTGGTATTGTGAGGGGTGGGGGTTTGGTCCTTTGAAAGCCACGTTTGAGCCTTAGACCATTCGGTTGCGACCCAAGCCTACTTCCTATAAATTTTACCTTTTGAGGTGACCCGGTTTAGGAGATTTAACATGTAGTGTTGATGTTCTTGTATTTATTATTGAAGTTTGATGTGTTATTAAAAAAAAGAGAAAAGATAAGAAAAATACAAAAAGAAATGATTAGTTTGTATGGTAGTTGAGAATGTTGAAAAAGTATGTATATATTTGGTGTTTGCTTTGTTAGTAGTAGAATAAAAACCGGGTCAAATCAATTAGCTCTTTTATATATGCAGTCCACCATGTTCCTACCTTTGCACCTAGCCCCGTTACAACCCGTAAGTTTCTTTGATTCAAAAGCATGCTAGATATTTGTTAGGAGGAAACTTGATTTTTATACAAGCTTATTGTCGCACACACACACGCATTGAGTGGTATTAGCATCATATGCTAATAATTCTTGTCACTGAGAGTTTTGTGAGGGGTGTGTCTTGTGGTATGATTGAAAGTTAGTAAAAGGACGACACACTTTAGCTTGGTTTGCATGATTGATCGCTTGTGTTTGTGAATAGTTTTTTGAATGGGTTGCTTGGGACAAGCAACGGGTAAGTGTGGGGATGTGACGGGTGGTCCGTAGGACAACCCTTGAAAGGTTTAATACAATGCACATTCTATACTTATTACGGTTAATTGCTTGAATTTGGTAACCACTAGATGATTGCTTGTTGCAGGTGTTAAAGTGCCCGAGATGCAGGTTTTAGGAGGTACGAATGGATGCTAGAAGTTGGGGAATTAAAGATTTGAAGAAAGCAAGTTTTGATGGAGAAACAAGTCAAAGAGACCCATTCAGCTCCGTAACCTACGGTGCCTTGCCGTAGGTTACGGTCTCCATTTATGTATAAACCCCTTTGCCGTAGCTCAGAGTATACATGTCGTAAGAAACTGCTGCTTGCCGTAAGCTACGGCAGGCGCCGTAGCTTACGGCGATGTTTTGACCTTCGTTGACTTGCTGCTTGCCGTAAGCTACAGCAGGCGCCGTAGCTTACGGCGCCGACTGGGCTACACTCGTAACTTATGGCATTTATTGCCATGTTGATGATGTTTTATGGTTCCAATCATTCTAATTTCGGTTACCACTTGTTTTGGAACGAATTTGGGAGCATCTTTTGGAGACCTTGAGCTTGAAGGACATCTCTTAAGCATTAGTTTTATTGTCTTTGATCTTGATGAACGATAATACCTTTGTTATGATGTTGATTCGAGCCATGAGTGGCTAAACACTTTATGATCATCCTGGATTGAAGGTTTGCTTGAAACATTTCATGTTTGATTTCCTAATTTCTAGAATAACAATCATTATCTTTATGGTTTGTTTGTTATGGTGTGTGATTGTTTGTTAGTAGCTTATTAATTCTTACATTGAACTAATTAGAACCATACGTTCTTGGTGCCGCTGGGAATCGAGATATCATGGGTATAGTTAGGCTTGGGTAAGGGTTGATTGATCATCGGGTAACAACCTCACATTCTAGGAATCTGAGTACGTAGTTCCCTTTCATCACTGCAAGTAGTCACACATGAGCTATGTCTATGTAGTTCTTTCTAGTGGAATGATAACATAAATGTCAATTGAAACCGGAAATCTAGGATGGTCATTTGTCTCTAATTTGTTTACAACCAAAACTTTTCTCTTGCACTTTAATTAGTTAATTTTAGTTTTAAAACCAATCCAATCAAATCAACTCTTGAATTTTATTTTATTTGCAATTAGATTAATTTAGACAACTTAGATATACACTTAGATAACATACATTCCACAAACTCCCTGTGTTCGATACCCACTTACCACTAGCTAATTAGTTGTATTTGGATTAAATTTGATTGAGCCTTCGACCTCACGTTAATGAGCCCTGATGAAGAATTGATGCTCAAGAATATCGAGCGCACCTTCACTTCCTTGCGCAAGGTCAATTTAAAGCTAAACCCAGGAAAATGTTCTTTTGGAATGGAAGAAGGAAAATTGTTGGGTTTCCTTGTAACTAAAGATGGTTTTAAAATTAACCCAGAGTAAGTGGAAGCTATCCAGCGCATGCCATCACCAGCAACTATCAAAGAAATGCAACGATTAGTTGGACGACTTGCTACGCTTAATCGATTTTTGGCAAATCATGCTGCTAAGTCTTTCCCTTTCATTAGCACGCGGCGCAACTGTGTAAAAAAAGTCAATTACAGTGGACTCCAGAAGCTGAAAAAGCTTTTCAAAACATGAAAGAGTGCTTAACCCAATTACCAACTTTGACAGCTCTATGGAAGGAAGAACCGTTGATTTTGTATTTCTCTGCGTCCGATATTGCTGTCGGCGCAATATTATTAGTAGAACGAGATGAAGTCCAAACGCCAATCTATTATGTCAGTAAGATGTTAACTGATCCTGAAACTCGTTACTCAATAATGGAGAAGCTCGTTCTGGCACTAGTTCATGCTTCGCGCAGGCTGCGCAGGTGTTTTTCTGATCATGTTATAACTGTTCTTACAAACTATCACCTGGGCTAAATTCTGTCCAAGCCTGCTGTTGCTGGCCGATTGGCGAAATGGGCTATTGAACTGGGAGGACACAACATTATGTATAAGCCGCGCCCAACCATCAAGGGTCAAGTCTTGGCCGATTTTGTTACTGAAGTACCGGTGGATAAGATTCAAGAGTGTGAAACTATTCAAAACCCAGTCCCGGTGTTTGATGATAGTGTTTGGGTCTTACACACAGATGGTGCATCTAATGACGATGGCACAGGGGCTGGTCTTCGTTTAGTCAGTCTTGATAATCATGAGTTTACTTATGCCATCAGATTGGATTTCAAAGGTACCAATAATGAGGTGAAATACGAAGCTTTCCTTGCTGGACTTCGTTTAGCAATAAAGATGGGTGCAAAAAATCTGGAGGCGCATGTTTATTCATTGTTAGTCGCTGGACAGATCAACGGTCTCTATGATGCAAAGGGCGAAACAATGTCTTTGTACCTTGAACATGCGAAATCTTTAATTGCCAAGTTTCAGACCTTCAAAGTAATTCATATCAATCGCAGTGAAAATAAATATGCGGATGCGCTCAGCAAGCTGGCAGTCACAAGTTTCAAGCATTTAGCTAAAGAAGTACGCATTGAGGTACTCAAGAACCCGTCTGTACCTTTACGCCATGTGAATTTAGTAGAGGTTGGGAATCCATCTTGGACGTCCCCAATTATCATGTTTCTGCAACACAGTTCTCTTCCAGAAGGGAAGGCAGAGGCAAGGAAGATTAAAAACAAGGCATTACATTACGAGATGTTAGACGGAATACTAAACAGGAAATCATATCTGGGTCCTCTCTTGCCCTATGTTGATAAACAAGATGCTCAATACCTAGTTCGAGAGATTCATGAAGGGCTATGTGGGATACATGCTGGTCCACGCATGGTTGTTGCTAAAATCATGAGCGCAGGGTATGATTGGCCTAGTATGCACTTAGATGTTGTGGAAATTCTACGAAAATGCGCATCGTGCCAGCGCCATGCTCCAAAAAGCCTGCGCCCGAAGAATCCGTTGGTCCCAGTAACAACGGCTTGGCCTTTTCAGCAAATGGGCAATTGATTTGGTAGGTCCATTTCCTGATGCGCCTATCGCTGTAAAGATCATTATTGTGGCTGTGGATTACTTTACCAAATGGGTAGAGGCTAAACCCTTGGCTTCAACTACTGCAATGGTCATCCGAAAGTTTATTTGGGAACATTTTATCTTTTCGTTTTGGCCTACCACTATGCATCATCACGGACAATGGTCCTAACTTTGCATCTAAAGACTTACAGAAGTGGATGCAGGAGATAAGCATAGAGCACGCCTTTGCCTCTGTGGCGCATTCACAAGCCAATGGCCAAGTCGAAAGTATCAACAAGAAAATTGTTGAAGGAATCAAAGCAAGGCTGGGAATAACGTGAAGAGGCTGGGTGGATGAGTTGCCTAGTATCCTCCAGGCTCATCGCACTATGCCAAAACCCAGCACTGGTGAGACTCCTTTCAGTCTTGTTTATGGGACGGAGGCAGTAATTCCCATTGAAATTGGCCTTCCTTCACCGCGCATGCTGGCAATGGAAAAGCAAAATAACGAGCACGAACGAAGACTTGATTTTGACGTCTTAGAAGAACGCCGTGAAAATGCTGCTATAAACGAGGCCAAGTACAAGTCGAAGTTAGAGAAATATTACAACGTACGGGTCCGTGTGTGTACTTTCCTGCCAGGGGATTTTATGTTAGGAGATAATGAAGCTTCAAATGCTGAACGCCCAGGGAAGCTTGCGCCCAAGTGGGAAGGGCCGTATGTAATCAATGAAGTTCTTGGGAAAGGAGCTTATTCATTATGGAGGTTGGATGGAAGCGGGGTCCCTCAGACATGGAATGTGCAACAACTTCGCAGATGTTATATGTAATCTTAACATCCTTTATACTTATCAGGCTTCATGCGCCTTATCAAAGTGTCATACAAGGATCGTTACTTACATTATCTTTTTTACTTTCTAGTGTAATCTTAATGTCTTTGTACTCTTCGGCCCCTGCGCCCTATCAATTATAATACAAAGATTGTTACTTACATTGCGCCTTTTTATGCTTTGTTACAAACGCATGCAATTACTTTTGGTAAGCACAAAAACACTATGGTAACTCTAAACAAGTCTCATGAACAGTATGCGGTCACAAGTTACTGCACTGGGTCTAGTCCTATGTTCACACATGAGCTTTATACCATCTTTATTTATCTCACCTAAACAAAGCAATTGTACCCATGCATATATTGTAATTAAAACATATGTTATATTTACAGCAAAACGTAAGCTACATGCGCCCGAACACATTAAATAAAGGGAATCAACGTCCCAAAATTTAAATACAAAAGCAACCGCCACATGTTGCACCTATGTAACAACTACATCTTCATATCCTGAGATTTCCGCTTCATCAGGAAAGATCTCCTTCAACCGGTCCACATAATTTTCATGTTGTAGCACTTCGTTCACTAGGTCCATCACTGACACTTGAAGGTTATCATATTCTCTTTTGGTAGTATCAAAATCCGTATTAGTATCAACTCCACTGGTGCGGACCGGCTGGTATCCCACTTTATCTTCGGTGCATTTGTTACATGAAAGGCACACTCCCCATAGCCTTGCGCGTAACCATCATGGCGCACTGTCATCATTAGTTTTGCAACTGATTCATCCAACTCAATAGAGTTCATAATTTAGTTTGCGATCTGCGCAGGCAAATTCAGAAAATAAGTTTACATGCAAACTTATTCGAAGTAATGCGAAGAGTTTGAGACACTTACATTTATAACCCCATGTTGCTGCATCCATCACATATTGTTACTCGGTAGCTCCACCATGCTCTCAGCTGTCAACTGGCCCGTTTCAACGTCTTCAAGCTTCTCCTCAGTTTCCGAGAGGCGGCGCGCTAATTCAGCTTTTTCCACTTATACAAGTTGCAAGTCCTTTCTTGCAGCATCAGGTTCTGGCTTCATTTGTTCCTGCTCAAGCAGTAAAGAGGTAAGTTCCGCAATCTCTTTATTTCTAAGAGCAAGAGTTGCACAAGTTTCTACCTCTTTCTGTTCGCTCCGCTCTCGGTGAGACAAGGCTTCATCTGCGAAAACTTCAGCATCAGCTTTCTCTTATTTCAATTTTTCAATCTCTGCTTTGAGATCGACCACCTCATTTCAGAGAATTATGTTTTCATTATTGTATCTCTCACACGCCTCTTTCCACTGCTTACGCTCCTCCGTAAGTAAAACAGCTTCAGCTTCAGCTTTTTTCTTCCAACCCATGGCAGACCATTCCTCCGTCTTTTGTTCGTCTTAAAACTTGGCTTTATCGGCTTCAAGTTCAGCTTTTAACACAGCCATCTGCGCTTTCTCTGCAGCAATCTCTTTCTTTGAAGCTTCAAAAGCTTCCCATCCTTTCTGCATGCTACGTCATTCACGCACAATCCTGTGAGTGGTTGAAGAAGCGCTGACAATCTCTTGAAAATACGCGTGATATGTGCGCTCATATGTCTGTTCCTCTTGGAATTTAATCTCTGCGGGAGGAAAGGCACCCTTGAACCACTCTCGGCACACTTGCCAATCAGAAAAGTGTCGCCTTGCTTCAACTTCCAAACAGGCATGTGAAGGTCAGCAACTCTTTTTTTCGTGTATAACCGATAATAATAGTCACCCGGAGTCTTATCCGGGTGAATCGGGAATTCTTCCTCTACATCACGTGTTACAAATTCCTGGTGTTCAACTTTTTCTTGATCTCTTTGCACATTCTCCTTTGGAAGCTCGGATATATGTGCAGAGGCATATGGAGTAGTCACTATAGGTGGCTCATCAGTAACAACAGTTTTTTTCCTTTTCGCGGCTCGGCGTGGCAGTGGCAACTTTAGGAAAAGCTAGTTTGGTCATATCAACACCAGCTGTCTCCGCTCCCATTTCCACATTCTTCTCACCCTCTATGTTTCCCTTGCTGAGCTTCGGGGGGGGGGGGTGGGACACGCTCATCAGAGAAGGAGAATAACGTCTCCGCGTGAACTGATGCACCAGATTTCTCTTCACAAAAAATTAAGAGTGTTACTTTGTTATATAACATTGGTGTAAGCCTGAAAAAGGAACTCACCTAGTGAAAACTTCACAGCAAGGGCATCCAGATTACCCTTCTTGCCAATTTTCTTCCGCGCCATCTTCTTCACAGGCTGCACCTCAGCTCCACCTTCGGGTTTTTCCTTTTCTCTGGTTTCACTCTTTGTAATGACTCAGGACTAGAATCCAGATCAATAGGATCGTCTGGATTCACTGTAGGAATGTTCGCCGTTTCTTGAGGCTCCGCCTTAGGTTTCTTCAAACCTACTGGCGCAAGACCCTCTAATGAATAAGACACCACTACGTAATCACACCAAAAGTCAGATACAAGGCGCGTACCTTTCTTCTTTTCCACTTTAGGTGCATCCGCCTTTGGCACATCTGTTTTCTTGATCATAGTGATAGCAGGAACTGCGCGTCTCTTTTTCTTCGAATCAGGGCCTACGCCCAAATTTATCAAATCACCAAACCAAAGGGCAGATAAAATTTATATTGCAATATTACCCAAGCGCAACATCAGCAAAGAGTAATATTGCAATATTACTTAGATACGTAAAGGTGAGTACTTAACAGCACCAGGAGCGGTTTACGCCTGCAGGTCTTCATCCTTGGGGAGTTCAAAATTCCCGAAAATTCGTTGGTACCATGACTTCTCACCTGCTTCCAACGGAACAATAGTCATTTTTCCATTCTCTCTTTTGTACGCTGCTACATACAATGCAACCCCTGCAAGAGAGCAACGGTTAACAACAATTTCAATACGCACGTACAACATAAGCAAGAATTTTTTGTGACTTACTGGTTTTCCCTTCCATGTACACTGGCTTGTCAGTACGATCTTCCTTCCATAGCAAACTCATCTTTGCAACAACTAGTGCTCTCTCCAGTAGTTGGATGGAGGGGATTTCCTTGATGTCTTGATACCACACTTCATTAATCAGAGAAGTCATGGTCTCTAATGGAATCTCATCTACACCTCGAAAATCCATCTTCAATGGTATCACCCCCGATTTGATGAAGTAGAATTTTTGCTTCCAGTCATGGTATGATTTAGAGGGTACAAGCAGGAGTTTCTTCGCCAGCAAACATTGCTGGAACGAATAGAAGCCTAATGAACAATGCAGTTGGTAGAACACCCAAAATCGATTAACCGTTGGCTGAATACCCATCGATTGGCAAAGGAATTCAAAATGACGGATACGGACCATGCCCATCGGATGTAATTGTGACAAGTGGAACCAGTAATAACAGAACAACTCGATCAAAAACTTTGTAACCGGTAATCGAAAGTTACCATCGGCAAAATACTCCCAGAACAGAGTAATGTAACTGGCCGGAGCCTGAGCCGCCATTTGGCCTTCTTTAGGGTATTTAGGACCCCAACTCGGTGGAAACTTGAAACTTGTAACAAGCTCGTTAAAGGTCTCTTCGGACCATTTCAATGGTGGTAATGCTGGAGACACTTCTTCTGCAGGAATCTCTGATCTTTCACTAGTAGACATGGTGATTTTGAGAAGAAATACAAGTGCAGAATCATATAAAGAAGAAAGGGCACAGAGGTTGGAAGGTTATTTTAAAGAGAAGTGCTCGGAGACGAAACAACAATTGGGTATATATACCCATCGCAGTTAATGCCCTCGGGAGTCGTACAACCCCTTTTCAGGGAAACATGAAAACTAGGCGATAACTAGGGCGAGTGGTGAAACGACAATGAGCCTCACGCGCGTGTGACAATCACGACCGTCGTAGTCCCATTAATTCTTGACGTCTGACACTGTTGACAGCCTGTCATACAGTCGTCAGACGTCATTGTTGCACAGTACCTCTCACCAACTTGTCTGTCACACGTCAGCTTTTTCAAAATTCAAATTATTAAAACCTTATCCTTAAAGAAAGGAAATATCTTCTTCAAGAAGTCTTATTAGGACCCTGCGCTAAGCAACTTTGTTTATCCACTTCTCAACAGCAAAGCGCACACTTCACATTTTATAGGCCAGTGCTCCACCTACTTGCCATTTGCGCATATGAGCACCATTGGACTGGGGGGACTTGAAGGGGTATGGTCCCAAAAACCTTGCGCCAGCACAGAGAACCATACCATCATTATGCTCTAGGATCATCCTAAGCAGGTCTTTTGTGCCCCGCACGATCGATCTAAACAGATCTGGGAGGATTAATTCTTAACGACCATGCGCTGGAGATAAGAGAAGGGTATATTCATTTAACACCCTTGTGTGGGCCCGCGCAAAGATACAGTTAAGCTTGAAGATATAATGACTAAAGTCAAGTCCCAAACATATCCGCGCGCATGGAGAAATTAGGAATTGAGCAAAAGGAATATTTTCTGTTATAACCAACTGGACACGTGGCAACTGATCAAAAGTTCACAGCTGTAGATCTTCTAGAAGCATTAAATAACAATCATGCAAGGCCTCATTCGGTTACAACCGAATATGACATGGCAGCATCTTGAACACTCATCTAATTTCACGATGATGCCATAATCAACATGAAGATCTAGATTAAATCACTTTCCACTTGGCATCTTGACGTGATGTCGTGGTCACAATCAAATTTAATCCAATTACTACTAAATAGATAGTGGTAAGTGGGTATCGAACACATGGAGTTTGTGGAAAATGTGTTATTTGAAAGTGTATCTAACTTAACTAAAATTAAACTAATTGCAATAAAAGTAAATTTCAAGAGTTGTTTGATTGATTTGAGTTTTTAAAAAAATTACTATTCTAATTGCAAATTGAAAGTGTTGGTTGTAAACAAATTAGAGACGAATGACCATCTTTAGTTTCCGGTTTGCTTCAACATTTGTGCTATCATCCACTATAAAGAACAACATAGACATAGTTCATGTACAATTATTTGTCGTGATAAAAGGGAACTAAGTACTCAGATTCCTAGAATGTGAGGTTGTTACCCGATGACCAATTGACCCTTACCCAATCCTAATTCTACCCATGATATCTCGATTGCCACTGGAACCAAGAACGTATGGTTTCAAAGAAGAATAATCATAAGCATCAACAATTTACAAACAAATAAGAACACACCATGATAAACAAAACATAAGTTCAATTTACCATTCTAGAAATATGAAATCAAGCACAATTGTCTCCACAAACCTTCAACTAAAGATGACCATAATGTACTTAGCCACTCATGGCTTGAAACAACATCATCACAAAAGTATTATTGTTCATCAAGATCAAAGCAACAAAAACTAATGATTAAGATAGTGTTCTTCAAGCTCTCTAGTCTCCAAGATACTCCAAATTCGTCCCCAAGACAAGTAGTAACCGAAAAACATGATTAGACCCCATAAAAACCCCATCAAATGACCAATAAATGCACAAGTTACAAAATTGGATCAGTCGGTGCCGTAAGCTACGCCATAGGGCCATAGCTTACGGCGAGCAGCCAAGTCATACGGTCCTTGTCTTCTGTCTTACGGCAGGCAATGTTGAAAACTTGTTTTCAGCATAACTTTTTCGTTTCAACTCCGTTTTCTTCACCGTTTTCGCCTACGTTCTCGTAATTTCGTCCTCTATCATGCTATCCTCTTAATTATTCAATTCCAAAAATTGATTTTTTATTAATGCTCCAAATTCTTTCCCTTTTATGCTCCATTTGCACCTACACGTCCAAACAACTAGTAGTTACCAAGTTCAAACAATCAAACGTGTAAAGCATGGGATTTTAATCTTTTTAAGGCACTTAAGGGTTGTCTTACGGACCACCCGTCACATCCCCACACTTACTTGTTGCTTGTCCCAAGCAACCTATTCAAAAACCATTTCAAAACCACAAGCGATCAACATGCAAATCAAGCTAAAATGTATCGTCCTTTTACTAACTTTTTATTACACCACAAGACACACCCCTCACAACAACTCTCGGTGACAAGAAATATTAGCACATTATGCTAAAACACTCAATGCACGTGTGTGATTGTGCGACAATAAGCTTGTATACAAATCAAATCTCCTCCTATCAAATATTTAGCATGCTTATGAATCAAAAGGACATTCGGGTTGTAACGGGGCTATGTGTAAAGGTAGGAAATAGTGGGAATGTGAAAGTAGCTCATTGATTCGACCCGGTTTTTATTTCTACTACTAAACAAAGCAAACATCAACTATATACACAACTTCATCAACATTTTCAACTGCTATTGCAACTAAATCCTTCTTTTTGTATTTTTCTCATATTTTTTTTCTTTCTTCTTCTTTTTTTTAAGCATAGAACTCAAAAATATATACAAGAACATCAACAATCACAAACTAAATTCCTAAACCGGGTCATCTCAATAGGTAAAGTTTTTGTAAGAAGTAGGTTTGGGTCACAACCGAATGGTATAAGGCTCAAACATGGCTTTCTAAAGACCAAACCCCCACCCCTCACAATACCAAGCTCATATATGTAACGTATGAGGTCCAACCCCCAATTCCCACACTCTCACACATCTAGACGAGGCTACCTAAAAGTCCCCTATCATTTTCACAAGCATGCTAATCCTAGGCTTCAACAAGAATTCGTACACAAGTTCTATTAACACAATACACACACCGCCACTCAAAACAAGGAAAGCATCTTTAATAATCATATGTGGCTCAAAAACTCACCATGAAATGACTAGAAAGGGGTGTCGGTGTGTCATACGGAACAATGTCAAGTGTTCAAATTCCAACAACTTTTCGTTTGGTTTCACAAATTTTTCAAAAATTCTCAAAATTTTCCCCTCATCCCCACACTTGGGATAAATTGTCCCAATGTATGGTTTTGAAGGGAATATCGCTTTCAACAAAAACACCAACATTTGCTTATACTCTCAAACCCCAAATTTCTTTTTGTATTTTTTTTATTTTTTAAACAAAAGCAAACAAACTAACTACCAATATTTCAAAGCTAAAGAACAAATCAAGACTAAGGAAAGAGTACATGACCTGGTGAAGTTTCACAAAACAGATGTTGTAGATAATCCGACTTTCTATCACCACCTTCACACAAATATCCGTACATCCTCCCCACACTTGAATGTTGCCATGGCCCTGAAACATAGAAAAATAACGAAATAGCAAGATAAGTGTAAAACCCCGGGTTGCCTCCCGAGCAGCGCTAAGTTTTCAGGTCTTCAGCCAGACCAAGCCACCCCCATTTATGGTGGCTCAAAGAATCGGTTCCTGCCACTTCCATCACTACATCGTGCCATTGCGTAGAATGCATCCGTCCCGTTTCGACTCGATGGGTAATCAAGTACACTCCTGCTTGAACCCATATGTTTTTCTTCACGGTCAGGTGGGTGCTTTTTTCTCATTCTTTGAAACACATTTTTCATACAATCACTAGACTCACCACCCTTCCCCTCAATGGACTCATTACTAATCACTCTAGTTTGAACATCAAAGGACAGCTTACGCTTCTTTTAGGTCATGGTAATAATCCCGTCTCTACAATTAATTTGAGTATTTGCTGTGTATAGAAACGGTCTTCCTAAAATTACCCTTTGTTGTGCTGCCATTTTGGTAAAAGCATAGTCTAGAACTAGAAAATCCACCAGGTATTCAAACTCTCCCAACTGAATCTTAACATTCCTAACCATTCCCCGTGGACGCCTCCAACTTTCATCCGCCAAGCTCACCATGGTGTCTATATCTTCAAGCGGACCAAAGTCGTACATATCGTATAGATCGCCTGGTAGCACACTCATGCTCGCCCCATAATCCAATAATGCATGGGGAATTTTTAATTTTCCCACTCGGATCGGCACAAGTGGTGCTCCATGCTCTTTGTCCGTTTCAAACTTGGCATCCCTTCCTATACCTGCACTCACTTGACAAGAAGATGTTAAAAATGTTTCATTGAATTCACTATTAGGAACGGTGCTTACCACATTGATATTAACACTTTTAATGTTTTTGGGATTTATCACCGTGTCACTTGGTAGCTGGCCTTTTGCTTTCTTCAATATCGCCACTTCACTTACAAGTTGACCCATTTGGGTGGTCAAAGTTTGAATCGCTTTATCACGGGCCTCGTCCTTTTGCATTCGAACCTCATCACGTTGATTCATTCGTTGCATTTCAACTTGCATCGCCTTCAACATCTCCATTACTTCGTTTCCACCCGAAGAGCTTTGACCTGTTTGATATTGCCTTTGAAATCCTTGGTTTCCTTGGAAATTCGGGTTAGCTTGATTTGAAGGGTTCCCATACCGAAAGTTTGGGTAGTTTCTTAAACCGGGGTGGTAAGTATTAGAATTCATATTGTTGTAATTTCTACCACCCCCTCCTTGACCTTGTACTGCATAAACTTCTTCATATTACCCTTCCACCATTCCTTGGCAATTTTTAGCCGCATAACCTATTTCATTGCAAATAGCACAAACATCATAAATTTGATTAGAGGTTTGAACATTACCATCGTCAACCGCATGCACTTGTGTTCGGGTAACGGCCGGTCGTGCTCTCCTTGATGCTTGAGCTTTCCTCTTTGATGTAATTGCCATTTGCTCCAAAGACTCCCAATCGTCTTGCTCATAGTTCGTACCAAAAGTGCCACCGGTAATAGACATTAAGTCTCGAGCATCTTCGGCACTCAACCCCTCATGAAAAGCGTTCATCAATTCCCAAAGTTCAATTCCATGGTGAGGGCAATTCTTGATCATCGTATTGAAACGCTCAAAGGCTTCATGAAACATTTCGCCTTGTTGTTGTTGAAAACTCCTCAACCCCTTCCTAGCATCGTTGGTCTTTTGAGCGGTGTAAAACTCATCTAGGAAAATTTGTTGCATTTCCGCCCAAGTGTAAATAGATGCTGAAGGCAAAGTGTAGAACCACTTCTTTGCCTTGTCCTCCAAAGAAAATTGAAACAAGACTAACTTGACATCATCAGCCAAAAAAACGTTGACTCCCAAGAGTATTGCAAATTGAGTCATAGG
Source organism: Helianthus tuberosus (assembly GCA_030545235.1). NCBI lineage: Eukaryota > Viridiplantae > Streptophyta > Magnoliopsida > Asterales > Asteraceae > Helianthus > Helianthus tuberosus. The sequence goes on along the minus strand of CM060369.1, from coordinate 166,825,000 downwards.
CCTCCAAATGAAAATAAAGTTCCTCCGTTGCTAGACCCTTATATTTCGGCAAACTTTGTAAGGAATTAGTCCTTACTTCAAAAGTTCTTCCTTCATTGTTGTGAGGGATAACTACCGGTGAAGGGTTGTGAGTAATTACCCGCCTAAAATGTGCTTCAATACCCCTTGCATGTTCTCTAAGATGCCTTCTTGGTACACCAAACCGACCCCTTGGACGAACAGGACCCATTGGTCTTGGTATATGCCCTTGTGGTGCGAATGGTTGTTGGAATTGTTGTTGTGGCATCGGTGGGTGTTGAATTGGCCTTTGGAATTGTGGTTGTGCATGTTGTGGTCGAACTTGTTGCAATGGTATAGGGCGTTGCCTTGGTGGCCCTTGTGGCCTTGGCCTAATGTGTTGTGGTATGAGTTGTTGTTGTTGTGGCATTCCACCAACACTTGCCATTCCTTGATATTGGCCTTGCACATAACCAAAGTCTCCTTGGTCCCCATCACCCATATATGCATATCCTTCTTCTTCGTAACCCTCAAAATCCTCATATCCTTCTTCGTATCCATCTCCCCCTATACCCGAAGATTGCCCAAACGGAAGAGTCGAATATTGAAAACCCGACTGATTCGATGGTCTAAATGTAGACGTAGCATGAACGACTGGTGAACCTTGTGGTAATGTATAGGTTGAGGATGATTGACCTGAAACTGGGAAGAAATGGGAAAATGGTGGAATTGTGGTAGAAGGGTTAAAGGAAAGTGTAGGTTCTTCTTGAGTGGTAATGGGTTGGGTGGTGTAAGTTGGTGTTGCATCATGAAGTGAAATAGGATTGGTGGTGGTGTTGGGTATGGTAGTGTTTGGTGAAGGTTGAGTGGATGATGGTATGAAAGGTGGTATAAGTTCACCCGTAGTGGGTGGTAGTTGTGGTGGATCCATGTATCGAAGTGGTGTAATCGGCGTAGTTGGTGTTGTTGGTGAACCACTTAACTTGTTTTCTCTTAGCAAAATTATGTTTCTTCTTAATGTTCGCTCAATTTCCGAATCAAATGCCAATGGTGAAAGCTTGTGAGAGCTCCTAGTACGCATGCACCTGTAAATACCTGCACACTAACACACCCAGCGTAAACCAAAAAAATAACAAACTTAAAAGGATAAAAAAATAACACGCGTTGCGCACTACTCCCCGGCAACGGCGCCAAAATTTGACGTGATGTCGTGGTCACAATCAAATTTAATCCAATTACTACTAAATAGATAGTGGTAAGTGGGTATCGAACACAGGGAGTTTGTGGAAAATGTGTTATTTGAAAGTGTATCTAACTTAACTAAAATTAAACTGATTGCAATAAAAGTAAATTTCAAGAGTTGTTTGATTGATTTGAGTTTAAAAAAAAATTACTATTCTAATTGCAAATTGAAAGTGTTGGTTGTAAACAAATTAGAGACGAATGACCATCTTTAGTTTCCGGTTTGCTTCAACATTTGTGCTATCATCCACTAGAAAGAACTACATAGACATAGTTCATGTACAATTATTTGTTGTGATAAAAGGGAACTAAGTACTCAGATTCCTAGAATGTGAGGTTGTTACCCGATGACCAATTGACCCTTACCCAATCCTAATTCTACCCATGATATCTCGATTGCCACCGGCACCAAGAACGTATGGTTTCAAAGAAGAATAATCATAAGCATCAACAATTTACAAACAAATAAGAACATACCATGATAAACAAAACATAAGTTCAATTTACCATTCTAGAAAGATGAAATCAAGCACAATTGTCTCCACAAACCTTAAACTAAAGATGACCATAATGTACTTAGCCACTCATGGCTTGAAACAACATCATCACAAAAGTATTATTGTTCATCAAGATCAAAGCAACAAAAACTAATGATTAAGATAGTGTTCTTCAAGCTCTCTAGTCTCCAAGATACTCCAAATTCGTCCCCAAGACAAGTAGTAACCGAAAAACATGATTAGGCCCCATAAAAACCCCATCAAGTGACCAATAAATGCACAAGTTACAAAATTGGATCAGTCAGCGCCGTAAGCTACGCCATAGGGCCGTAGCTTACGGCGAGCAGCTAAGTCATACGGTCCTTGTCTTCTGTCTTACGTCAGGCAATGTTGAAAACTTGTTTTCAGCATAACTTTTTCGTTTCAACTCCGTTTTCTTCACCGTTTTCGCCTACGTTCTCGTAATTTCGTCCTCTATCATGCTATCCTATTAATTCTTCAATTCCAAAAATTTATTTTTTATTGATGCTCCAAATTCTTTCCCTTTTATGCTCCATTTGCACCTGCACGTCCAAACAACTAGTAGTTACCAAGTTCAAACAATCAAACGTGTAAAGCATGGGATTTTAATCTTTTTAAGGCACTTAAGGGTTGTCCTACGAACCACCCGTCACATCTCCCCAACCGTCGATCAACCCATGATCTAGTAACTAACTACGTGATTTTGAATACCCATTACGTGATTTCATTATAGTATTTTATGTGAAACGCACTAAGTTATTACATAGTTACGTAACAATAGTGGACTATGTATTATTACGTGACTACGTGATTTTAAATACCCATTTCGTGATTACGTGATTTCATTATAGTATTTATGTGAAACCCCACTGAGTGATTACGTAAAAACAAAACGTGTAACACATAATATTTCATATGAAATACGTAATATTTTTGGTATAATCACGTATTAGGGATAAATTATATACAAAACGTTAGCCAAATCAACTTATAATAACCATATAATGTCGTACATTAGAGATTTAATCACGTAATAAAACATAAACAAACAAGTTCTTACTATTGAATGTGTAATCACGTAATGAATTTAGATTGAATGCGTAATGATTTATTTTGAATGGGTATTAAAAAATCACGTTATCATGTACTTGATATTCAAAATCACGTAATCACGTAATAAGTATTGGGTATTCAAAATCACGTAATCACGAAATGGATATTCAAAATTCTGAATTTTTTTAAGGAAAACTATAGCAATAGGCTACTCGGTAAAGAGAATGAAATGCTCGTTAATATGGTATAATTTAAAAAAATATTAAAGTATGAGAAAGTTATAGTCGTTTAAAAATCAAGGGGGAAACTAGTTCACTTGAGAAAAGACTAAAATAATCTTCCTGCCATTGACATTTGTCAATCCTTCATTCTCACCTATACTTTACACGAGAATTCTCTCTTGTACATAATCCAAGCACTATATATTTTAGCCTGTAATTAAAAATTTTATTCAAAATATTATACATTTTATACAACGGCGTAATAAATCCTAACAGTGATACCAAATTGAAACTAAACTCTTACTAACGGTTTGGTTTGAGTTGGTTTAATTTTAAATTTCAACTGTTTGGTTTCTATTTTAATAATAAAAAACCATTATTAACGGTTTGACTTACGGTTTAACCTAAAAATCAGTAAAACCGAACCATAAACACCCCTATATATGACTCGCATGACCTTAATCTTCTCTAAAACCGAGTTTACCTAATTCTAAGCACATCTCATCATTCATTCTAAGGAAATTATGAAGATAGTAAATAGTGTAATAGCATTCTCATACCCTTCTCTAAACTTAATAATCTTTAAATTATATAGAAAAGTTTAATAAAAAGTACCTAAGGGTGAAAGGGGTGGTCACCTCGTGGAAAGGGGTAAACTTTCCACCCACTCAATCATTTGCTGTCATGTCAACTCTCCTCTCTACCTCCCCTCTTGCCAAAAAAAAAAAAACATAAGGGATGGTCACCACTCGTGAGTAGAGGTAAACTATTATTTTTTCCTTTTTTTATAAACTATTAATTAATAAATGAAACATATTTTTAACAAAACAAAAATACAATAAATTAAAAAAAAATACATTAAATTAAAAATAATTAAAATTACATTTAGTTAAAGATAAACTAAATTAAACTAACTAAAATTAATACCCTTCGTTGGATTCTAGTAATAGGTGGGGTGAATCTATTCTTCTGAGATGCTCAACGAGATCATGTTTTAGTCTCCAATGCGAATATTCATCCATAAGCTTGTTAAACACACTGTCATCGAGAGCGGGCTCGACTGGAGGATCCCGAATGTGTATCGGTGCTATCGCGTTTCCGTCATCTTTTAAAATCATGTTATGTAAAATAATACACGTATACACAACGTACCTAGTTTTTTCACACTCCTAGCACGCATGCCGATTCATTATACCCCATTTTGACTTCAAAACACCAAAAGTCTGTTCCACGTCTTTTCTTGTCGCCCCGTGTTGCTTCTTGAACTTCTTTTCGTCTAGTATGTGAGGATATGGATATGATTTGACAAACACGGACCATGTAGGGTCGATTCCATCCACGAGATAGCAACCACGTTTGTATAAGTGGTTGTTAACGGTAAAATGGACATTTTGGCACAGTTCCATTTCATTCAGTAAGAAATAATGGAGAATTGTTGAAGCACATTGATGTCGTTTTGCGAACCTAGAGGACCACAAAAAGCATGCCAAACCCACAAATCTTGAGAGGCCACCGCTTCAAGCATAACTGTCGGGTAATGGTGATCTCCTCTCAGATATTGGCCCTGAAACTCTGTGGGACACATTCTCCAAATAAAATGGGTGCAATCAAGGCTACCCACCATACTCGGAATAAGCTTGGTACAAAAGCACCATGTCGTGGCTTGTTGGCCTACGTAAGAACTCGGGAGTGTATATTTTATATACCATTTCGCAGATATTCTAGACACTCGCAGGAAGTCCTTTCGGCCATATGTAAATACTCGTTGTTCACGTCTGGAGGGTTACCGGTTGTAAGTTGTTTAATAGCCTATGTAACTTTTTGAAACGGTGTAAAAATCTTCTTCATTCTCGCATCGACGCCCTCTTCAAACCACGGGTTATTCGCTTCCATGTCGCTCACAATTTTTAGAAACAAACGTTTTGACATACGGAACCTATGACGAAAAATATCTTCATTGTATTTGAGGTCCTCGACAAAATAATCCACCATAAGGGTTTCGTGGCCACTCTCACAATCACGACGAACAAAACGTTTCTTGCTAGATGTGCCCGTGTCTTGTAGTTCGGCTTGCTCGATGAGATTTTGGAAAAAATTATGCTACTGTTTGTTGAAGCTAACTCGTCGTTACTGCTATCGGGTGGGAAAAACAATGGTATTTCTTCCACTATTTTAAATAAAATAGGGGTCGAGATTTAGTTTTGGAGAAATGAGGAAAAGGGTTGGTGTGAATTTGTTTATATATTAGGTTGGGTTTATATAGTTTAAATATATAAAAAAAAACTTTTTTTATTAAAAACGGCTATATAACCGTTACATATTAAATTCCAATAGTCATGATTCATCAACGGTCAAAAAGGCAATAACTTTCCAAGCGGTGACTTGACCCCGATTTTACCTCACCTCGCGCGGTGAAGGGGTTCACCGCCCTCTTGCCGCAACCGCCCCGTTCACCTTAACTTACCTCCATACCCCAATCTCTAAAATAGGGATATGGTTTAGAGAATTTAAACTTCTTCCCTTTTCTAGATACCTAAAGTCAAATCTTTATAAATAATTGTGAGTGTATGAAAATGAGTAAAAAATGATAAAGAGTAAATTACAAAAATCGTCCTTTATGTTAACACCAGATTGCAAATTATGTCCTTTGTCTTCAATAATTACAAAAAAAAAACGTACTCTATGTTTACAAACCCTTGCACGTTATGTCGTTTACCCTTAACTTAGTTAATTTTCATTCTCAAATTTGACCAAGTGAACCCCACATGAGGGTACTTTAGTCATTTTACCCTAAACACTAAAATGCTATAAAAAATAATTCAGATTTCCTATATCTCTCTCTCAACTCTCATTCTCTCTCTAACCACCCCCACTGCAACACCCTTCTACTCAATCCCTTTGCCAAGATCTTCAAGAACAAAAGTAGAGTTCCTTTTATTGCTGCCAAACAAAGCACACCACAAGTAAGGGCCTTAATGACTTTTCGCAAGCACAATTCCAACTCCAGCTTCAGTATGTGTTTAATTGTCTATAAGTGAAAGAGTTTTGTTGTTGTAAATGAGTACACGCGAGAAGTCTTTTTTTTGGGTCGTATTATTGGCACACCTTGGCATATTAAATCGACATCCTCAATACGCATCGTATAGGTCTATACGATGCGTATTGTGTTGGTAATTAATTTTGTGTCAGTCAAAGACTGACATTGTCTCACGGGGGTTAAAGTAATACGCATCATATAGGCCTATACGACGCGTATTACTTTTTTTAGAAAGTACGGTCAGCTTTCCGTCACTGTTGAGTGACGTAAAGTGATTGACGTATGCCCTATACGCATCGTATAGGGCTATACGACTCGTATTCTTTTCTGAATTTGAATTCTTCCTCCCCTATTTAAACGACGAAGAAGACGATATATATATTATCTTCGTTATATATTCACATTCACTAACAAACATGTCTTGGTACAACTATGTTTTCGGTGAGCCGTCTGAGGCGGACACGAGCACGTTAATTTCGGATAGCAGTGTGGTATATCATTTTTTTAACTTATTCTGTTTTTTTTTTTTGTTTATGAAATACTTAGCACACCTTTTGTATTAGGCGGGGTCTAATGTCCCTGATTCTTACGATTTGGGTGGAAATGATGATCACGCGCACGAGGTCATGTCGGGCTATCATCCCTGTCATAATGAATCGTCGTTGCCAGACCTCAACGAGGTAAGTATATATATTTACTTTTTTCTATTCGGCGTTAAACTTACCATTACCTTTTACCCGTTGTTTTTTTTTAGTCTGCTATGCCCCGCCAACTGTTGTACCAGATTTGAACGCGTGTAGCCATGATCAAGGTTATAGGTCTTCGTTTTATGAACCCGGTTACGTTCCCTCGTACGGACAGGAAGAATATGGCAATAACGTTTTCGTTAGTGGTCCCTCGGGAGTACAAGGAGACCTTAGTCACCCTTCTTACGTGCAAGAGTCATTGGGTGACGATCCAGCTGTGCAAGAGTCATTGGGTGACGAGGCACCCGTGCAAGAGTCATTGGGTGACGAGACACCCGCTTACCCTGAAGTTTCGTACAAAACTGATCAGGTACGAACGATATATATTTTTGTTAAATGTTATATTTTTTTCTGTTAAATTATTATACAATTGTTAATACAAAATACATTAAAATTGTTATATTTATCAAATAGGATAAAAATTAATTAATAAATGTTATATGAATATTTTTATAAAATTAATTAAACGTGTTATATTTTTTAAATATTATAAAAAATACATTAAAATATTTTTTTAAATATTAATCAACTATTTTTTTAAATATTAATCAAATACTTTTTTAAGAATTTTTAAAGTACATTCAAAATTGTTATATTTTTTTTAAATTACTTGTTATGTTTTTAGGATTTTTTATCCCGCGATGATTTGGAAAGTTGGGTAAAACGAAGGGGTTTAGCCAACGGATACATAATTGTTACCAGACGGTCCAAGGATAACTGGGTGTGGCTCCAATGTTGTCGTAGCGGCGAGCATGAGAGTAAGGCCACGGTTAGGAAAACCGGCAGCAAAAAATGCGCGTGCCCTTTTATGGTGATAGGTTGTCTAGACCGGGGTTGTATGTCTTGGCGGATAGATTATCTGAACAAAAATTTTAACGAGGCGCACAACCACGGCCTTGCTGAACATCTGGAGGGTTCCACGTATGCCAGGAGGCTTACTCCTAATGAGTTTAGGCTGGTGCAAGAGCTGACAGATCAAGACATACAGCCCCATACAATCTGGAAGGCCGTAACCGAACAGAACCCTGAGAACGTATGTGTTCCGAAAGACATAAACAACGCTCGCCAAAAGATAAGGGCCGCGAAGTTCGAGAAAAAACCGTCTCCCATGCAGCGACTAGAACAAATACTCCAGGAAAAAAAGATGACCTATTACATACAGGCGGAACCTTCCACCAACGTCGTTCAGCATATATTTTTCTATCACGATAAGTCCATTGAAATGTGGAGGGCATTCCCGCATGTGCTTATGATCGACGCTACCTACAAGACTAACATGTACAATCTTCCATTTTTGCAAGTTGTGGGTATGTCATCGATAAACCACACCTTCTGTGTTGCGCATGCATTTCTTTCAAACGAGCAGGAGGCAACGTACGTCTGGGTATTGGAGAGGGTCAGGTCTATGTTGCACGAGTGCATGGAGCCGCGTGTAATTCTAACGGACAGGGACCAGGCACTGATAAACGCGTGTAGAAAAATATTCCCTGGCGCACACAGATATCTCTGCAGGTTCCACATCTTACAAAATATTGTGAAGCACTGCAAGGGTTCGTTTAATGGGCAAGATTGGGAAGCCTTTATAAATCAGTGGAAAACAGTGTGTAATTCCGCTACCGAAGAGTTATACAAATATAACGTCCTCAACCTTCAGAGACACCTTGTCAATCAACAACTTACATGTATGTTCTCTCTAAGTAAATACATTCATACAAATTGATATAAAATTTGAATATGTTTATTTTTTTCAGATGTTTTTAATTACCTATGGAATAACTGGTTAAGCACCTCCAGACAATTGTTCGTATCTGCATGGACCAATCAAACCCTGACATTCTTGCAAAGTACAACAAACAGAGCTGAAGGCGCACATGCTGCATTAAAGAAACAGCTTACTACACCGAGATGCAGTCTGGAATCGCTGGTGAAAAAGGTGGACACCTTGCTACTAAAGCAATATGCGCAAACAAAGAAATCCTTGGAAGAAAGCCGCACCAAGCGAATGAACAGCCACCTTCAGATTCCTATATTTTCCAACCTACTTCTTAAATTTCCATCCATGCTCTTAACCTATTGGAAAACGAGCTAACACGGAGAATAGACACGTTGCGGTCATTCGGATCAACATGTGGCTGCCAGCTGTACTCGGGTGCCGGGTTGTTATGTGCATGTCGCCTGGAGAGATTGTAGAATACAGGTACTTATAGACTTATAAAAAATGTTTTGTTGTCTTAATTTAATATGATTGTTTAATGCTGTTTTTTTTTTTTTGTTTTGCAGACTGCGTCATTCAGCTCGAAGATATAGACATTTTCTGGAGAAAACTTGACCTGAACGCATCAAATTTTAATGAGGAAGATGTTGATGTAGACAAACAATTAGAATATGTGAAACAAAAATTGTCTACCCAACCCCCGCAAGTGAGGAAAAGCGTCTTATCGAAGATCATGGCGGTGGTAAACCCATATATGAGCGACAAAAAACCGTCTGTCGTACAAGAAAACACTCGTGGACGGCCAACTTCCAAGGTCCAACAATAAAGAAAAAAGCAAGTTGCTAGAGATAGCTCAGTTGGGCCTCCCAGACAACAAAGTAGGTGTGACCCTCCTCGACATAGCTCAGGGGGATCTATTTTACCTATACTGCCTTATATGGGGGGAGAGGTGCGCCCTCCTTCGTTGCCTAGCCCAGTGGTTCGCGACGGCGTTCCACAGGCAGGACAGGTCTGTGCTGTGCTGTACGGGGGGGGGGGGCGTACATCACACGTATCGCCGTCTCCTTGGGCCTTGTTCCCCAGCAGAACCAGTTATTCTCGGATGGGGGCGTGGTGGAGCCGAGCTTGTTGACCCGTGCTACCCTGATCGGCATGCACATGACGCGTGACTTCCCGGGGCTCGGTCTGCGACTTATAGGAGGGAACGGGCAGGTCTTCGAGCCCGTCGCTCTCCCAGATGATCTACCGGATTTGCTTCCGGAGCCGGCACAGGGTGAGGGTCAGCCGGCGGATGCTGATGCCGCAGAGGGCGACGACGGCGATGGTGACCACGTTGAGCCACCACCATCTCCCCCGCCGGTTCCATTTCCGTTAGGTGCTCCGGCACAGCAGGCGCAGCCACATGGGGTGCCTCAGTCCCCCAGCGCGTATTCAACGACGAGCTCGATCCAGCTGTGGCACGTGCGTTTCCTGAGTTGGAGGACCGGATGCAGGCGCGGATGGAGGCCGCTCACGGCCGTATGGAGCGTCTTCTCATGGAGGCGATCAAGGCATTCCGGCGTGGTGAGCAGTCCGGTTCGGATCAGGGGGCGGGGACCTCAGGCACTGCGGGGGCGGGGCCCTCAGGCACCACTCAGGATCCACCGCTTTAGGATCGTTGTACTTTTGTTGTATTTTGAGGGTTTATGTATTTTGAACAATTGCCCGTGTATGTACAAACTTATTATGTAATTAAATTTGCAGTTTCAGTTTATTTGTATTTGTGATTGTTTATTTTAACTGTTTAGATTGATATGCTTGGTTACGTACAATCGATAATACGATGTTAAGTTAAAAATGTGATACGATACGATATAAAAATAATACGATACTTAACGATATAAAATAATAAAGATTGTAAAAATTATTAAAATAAAAATAACTAATTTAAACACCAATAACAAACCCAAAACATTCAAAATCCCAACACAACACACCAAAAATAAACTTCAAAAATTCAGGGTGCCAATACGCATCGTATAGGCCTATACGATGCGTATGATGCCAGCCGCCAGACAACACCTGCACCTGTCAGTCTGCAATGTTTTTTTAACTTTTTCAATACGCATCGTATAGCTCTATACGATGCGTATTGAAATTCCAGGGTGTGCAAATAGATAATGAGGTGTGGGAATATAATCCCCCCCCCCCTCTTTTTTTTGGGGGGGGGGGGTCTAGATGCTTTTGTTGACAGCCAACGATGAGTTTAGAGATTGTGCCAAATGTAAGAAGCTCGACCCCACAAATCTTCTTTACCATCTTTAAGATTTTCACCGAAGCCCTAAAATTTGGTGTTCTTTTCTGGCTTAAAAATTTAAGCAGTTCAAGAAAAGGGGGCTATTTCCAATGCACAACCACCACCACCGACGGCTTCTGAATCTTTGGAACGAATGTCGGCGACGATGGATCTATTAAACAACGCAGAGTTGTGCAACGAACGACGACGGATCTGTTTCGATGACGATGGTGAACGGTGCTATGGCGAGCCGCTACTGTAGTGGTCGGCGGAGACAGACCTATGGACGACGGCTGCGGATCTGTGGATGGCAGCAGATCTACATAGCGAGAGAGAGAGTATGTGTGTTTTAGAGAGAGAGAGAGAGAGTTATATATATTATATAATATATAATTAATTTTGTTTTAATTTATTAGAATTATTAAAATACTTTTTTAGTAAATGACCAATATACCCTTATGTGGGGCACACTATGTTAGATTTAACTATAAAAATAATTGAGTTAAGGCAAAAAGGAAATAACTTGCAAGAGTTTACAAATATTGAGTATGATTTTTTGTATTTTTTGAAGACAAAGTACACACATTGCAATCTAGCTTCAACATAAATGATGATTTTTATAAGAGTAGACTGCAATTTTACCCCCTGTGGTTAGGGGTGATTGGCACTCTTACCCCCCCTAAGGAAATAATTGCAATTTTACCCCCCACTGTTCACTGTTATGTCGCAACCTTACCCCCTAAGCTCAATTTTGTTGACTGATCTGTTGACTTGGTGGTGAAATGACTATTTTACCCTTTTATTTTACCCCCTATGTTTTGTTTATTCTGTACTTTTACCCCCTGCCACCACTGCCACCGCCATTCACCACCACAACCACCACTGCCACCTCCAGCCACCACCCTCAACCATCACTGCCACCGCCATTCACAACCACCACTGCCATCTTCTTCCTCCCCCTCTCTCTCTCTCTCTAAAAAAACCCACCACCCGCCTTCATCTTCAACAATCACCACCGTCATCTTCTTCATAATCACCACCTGCAACTTCTCCATAACAACACCTACTTTCATCAAACATAACGCATATATACACACAAAACCGGTCACATTCAATCAAATCCGGTCACATTCATCAAACATAACGCATATATACACACAAAACCACTGCAAATAGTAATCAAACACAAAAGATTCATCGAATTAACACCTGTAGAAATCAACAGATTTGATCTTGGCTGATGAAACCATGGCGGTGAACTGGATCTGAGAAACGAGACACCAAAAGATTGAATTCAGTTAGGGTTTCCTTTTGGTGTTATTCAGTTAGGGTTTCCTTCAAAAACAAGAAAATTAACCACTGATTTCAAGTTCGGAATCGGCAGAAGCATGAAGATGATGATGATGGAGGTTTGTGGCGGGGATGGTGATGAAGAAGCATGAAGCATGAAGAAACAAATTCACACGCACATCAATCAAATCCGGTCACATTCATCAAACATAACGCATATACACACACAAAACCACTGCAAATAGTAATCAAACACAAAAGATTCATTGAATTAACACATGTAGAAATCAACAGATTGGATCTTGGCTGATGAAACCATGGCGGTGAACTGGATCTGAGAAACGAGACACCAAAAGATTGAATTCAGTTAGGGTTTCCTTTTGGTGTTATTCAGTTAGGGTTTCCTTCAAAAACAAGAAAATTAACCACTGATTTCAAGTTCGGAACCGGCAGAAGCATGAAGATGATGATGATGGAGGTTTGTGGCGGGGATGGTGATGATGGCGACGGTGATGGTTGTGGCGGCAGTGGTGGTTGTGGCGGTTCAGATGGCGACGGTGATGGTTGAAGATGATGATGATGGAGGTTTGGGGCGGGGATGGTGATGATGGCGACGGTGATGGTTTGGGGCGGGGATGATGATGATGGAGGTTCAGGATTCTATATATAATAAAATTAATAATAAAAATAAATATAGGGTAAGATTACCAAAATACCCTTAGATATAATGGTCAAACTACCTTTGACTGACCTTAGGGGGTAAGGTTGCGACATAACAGTGAACAGTGGGGGGTAAAATTGTAATTATTTCCTTAGGGGGGGTAAGAGTGCCAATCACCCCTAACCACAGGGGGTAAAATTGCAGTTTACTCTTTTTATAATTTACTCAATGATTTTTGTAATTTACTTCTTTAAACTTTATTTATTTTTAAAAAAACTTCTTATATCTGATTCTCCATTTCTACCTCTATCTTACTCAGAAACACTTATTTTATTTATTATCTTTATTTTATACACTTAAAAATATATAGATGGATGAATAATCACTCTCTAAATACATCAAGCCACTGTTCCGTTTATCAAAATTAAATATTATACAGATCCCAATTAAGAAAACTTTTGTTATACATTTATGACTTAAGACATCACGTTGTGAGCTAACGTATTTGTCTATATGAGCATTTAACGCCCCTCAACACTGTAAAAAGGGCGTTAAATGGGGTAAACCCTGTTAAGGGGTTGGAGAGAAAAGGATGAGACCTATGAAACTTCAACTAATCATCAATTTTCTTTATTAGACGTTATGTTATACCAGTTTATTAAATTTTCTTTATTAGACGTTATGTTATACCAGTTTATTAAACCAAAAACCTATTGAAAAATAAAAATAAAAATAAAAAATAAAAGTGGGCCACACCACACCTCACTTTGTTTAATAGATTATACTCCCAATCACCTTCACTTCCACACATTTCACATTATTCTATTCCCATTTCCAATTCATCATTCAAACTTTACTCAAATCTTTCCTCCCAATGTGAATCATCTGTATACATCAATTTCCCAATCTTTGACTCATCTGAACCCTAATGGCCGGAGAACCCACCACCGCCGTTCAGATCAACCACCGCCGCCTGCCGGACTTCCTCCAAAGCGTCAATCTCAAACACGTCAAATTAGGTTATCATTATCTCATCTCTCATTTACTTACCCTATGTTTAATCCCTATCATGATTATCATTTTAATCGAAGCTTCTCAAACAAACCCTAACGACCTCCGTCAGTTATGGATCCACCTCCAATACAATCTCGTTAGCGTCATCATCTGTTCTACCGTTTTAGTCTTCGGATCCACCGTCTACATCATGACCCGACCCAAACCCGTTTACCTCATCGACTACGCCTGTTACCGCCCACCCGATCACCTCAAAGCTCCGTACGAACGCTTCATGAAACACTCTAGGTTAACTGGAGATTTCGATGAGAGTTCCTTGGAGTTTCAGAGGAAGATTCTAGAAAGATCTGGTTTAGGTGAGGAAACTTATGTACCCGAAGCTATGCATTCGATTCCCCCGCGACCGTCTATGGCGGCCGCGAGGGAAGAAGCCGAACAGGTTATGTTTGGGGCGTTAAACAACCTGTTTGCGGTTACTGGTGTTAAGCCGAAGGATATCGGGATATTGGTTGTGAATTGTAGTTTGTTTAATCCGACGCCTTCGTTGTCGTCGATGATTGTTAATAAGTATAAGTTGAGAGGGAATGTGAAGAGTTTTAATTTGGGGGGGATGGGGTGTAGTGCGGGTGTGATCGCGGTGGATCTCGCGAAGGATATGTTGCAGGTGCATAGGAATACTTACGCGGTTGTTGTGAGTACGGAGAATATTACGCAGAATTGGTATTTTGGGAATAAGAAGTCGATGTTGATTCCAAATTGTTTGTTTAGAGTTGGCGGGTCTGCTGTGTTGTTGTCGAATAAGTCGCGTGATAGGTCGAGGGCGAAGTATCAGCTCGTTCATGTGGTGAGAACGCATCGTGGGTCGGATGAGAAAGCATTTAGGTGTGTGTATCAGGAGCAGGACGATAACGGAAAGACTGGTGTTTCGTTGTCGAAAGATTTGATGGCGATTGCTGGTGGTGCGTTGAAGACTAATATCACAACGTTAGGTCCGCTTGTGCTTCCAATTAGTGAACAGCTTTTGTTCTTCTGCACGTTGATTGTGAAGAAGTTTTTCAAGAATGATATTAAGCCTTACATACCGGACTTCAAACTGGCGTTTGATCATTTTTGTATACACGCTGGTGGTAGAGCTGTGATTGATGAGCTTGAGAAGAACTTGCAGCTGTCTCCGGTACATGTTGAGGCGTCGAGAATGACGCTTCATAGGTTTGGGAACACGTCTTCGAGTTCGATTTGGTATGAGTTGGGGTATATTGAAGGGAAAGGAAGGGTAAGAAAGGGTCACAGGGTGTGGCAGATTGCGTTTGGAAGTGGTTTTAAGTGCAATAGCGCGGTTTGGAAGGCCTTAAGGAATGTGAAACCATCTGATCATAGTCCTTGGGCTGATTGCATTGATAAGTATCCTGTTGAATTAGTTATGTAGTGGAGTTATGCTTGTTTTATTTCTCTGTTCATTGTACTTGATTTGATCATTGAAGTTGAGTCTGTTTTTCGGTTTTCGTGTTTTCTATTCATTTTGATAAAGTTGATTATATAGTAGAATCGGTTCATTGTTTCTGGGTGTGTTTACACAAGGGTTGCGGTTGTTGACCAGAAAAAAAAAATTCAGGGTTTTGGGTTGGGTCGAGTATGGGCCGTAAAAGAGCTGATCTTGTATCCCGTTTACAAATGAGGTACGTTCCGGTTGGGTCGTAAGTAAATGGGTTGACCCGAAAACCAGTTTTAAACTAAAATTAACCCGTTTGGCTAGATTACAACTTCTCAACCTGTTTATTAACAGGTCACACAGATCGAGCGTGGATTAAGTGATTTTAAGCGTGTTTGGGTCTATGTAGTCAAAAGCGCACAAGATGCATGCAGAGGCGAGATGAGGGGAAACCTAGGCCAGGCGTCTCAAACACGCAAGGCGAGCTAAAGTAACGTCTAGGTCCAGCGAGCACCTTGGTCCATCTAGGCGCAAAAACCAATCTGAACCGACATACCAGTTTCAAATGGTCTTGACTGGCCAAAAAGCGCCTAGTCAGGACTAGATCATGGCTGAACCAAGTGTGAATTGGCATGAACCAGCCTTATTTTAGTTGTTTATGTATTTATTTATGCTACAATTGCATTATATCACTTATTCTCTAGTATAATTCCTTCTCTTAGACAATCATTACCTTATGGCGCTTCTAAACATTATTGCATTCCCAAACAATTATCACAAATTCCAAATTAGATTTACAACCACCACCAAAGAAAAAAAAACATTTAAACATCCAATAGAAAATGAAGCATCAGCAGAGCATTTTATCTCAAGGAAAATTGTATCTCCTCCAATGTCTTTCCCTTTGTTTCTGGCACCAAAATGAACACAAACGCGACCGTAGCCACACACAGTAGCATGTACAAAGTGAAGGTTCCTGTCAACATGAACACACCCATAAGATGCAAACTACAAATAATCAACAATTTTACTAGGGCTTTTCATAAACCGTTGAAACTGACCAAATTACCCAAACCACCAGGTCAACTGGTGAGATTTATACGGTTCGGTCCATGGTGTACAATTTGGAATACCGGGTTTAATGGTTGGCCGACGGTCTAGAACTTGGAACCAACTGTGTAAACCGGCTACTTAACCTTTATATTTTTTGTACACTTTGAAACATGCAATTATGTATATATGTATTATATTCATATATAAAAAAACTATTTTATCATTTTGAACAACTTAATACAAACTCACAATTATGAAGATAAATAAGAAAAAAGTCGGCCCAAACCGCCAACCCTAACTGTTTCGACCAATCCGGCCGACCCAACCAACATGTGGACGGTTTGGTTTGCAGTTTTCCAAAACCATAGATAACGATTCAACCTAAACTTTTCATCATATAATGCGATTCTAATGATCCGATGCATCAATTTGTGTAGAGAGAGATAGAGAATGAACCTCCACCACTCCATGCTAGAAGCAAAGGTGCAGTCATCGTAATCAACCAAGAAGTAAACCAATTGCCTAATGTTGCTATACTCCCTGCAAGTCCTTTTATATTCACAGGAAGAATCTGGAACACAATTT
This sequence comes from Helianthus tuberosus, assembly GCA_030545235.1. Taxonomy (NCBI): domain Eukaryota; kingdom Viridiplantae; phylum Streptophyta; class Magnoliopsida; order Asterales; family Asteraceae; genus Helianthus; species Helianthus tuberosus. The sequence continues at coordinate 166,808,165 of CM060369.1, read as the reverse complement.
CAATTACATGAAACAATGAATTTGTAAAAAAAAAAAAAATAGCAGATGAAATATAGAGTAAAATGCCATTTTCATCCCTGAGGTTTGGCCAGTTTTGCAACCTTCTTCCAAAGGTTTTTTTTTTTTTGCATCTGGATCCGAAAGGTTTAAAATCGTGTCATTTTATCCGACTCGTTAACTCCACCCATTTTTCTCCGTTAAGTCAAGGGTATTTTTGTCTTTTTTTTGTTAACTTAAATGGCAATTTAGTCTTTTGAATGAATACTTGTACACTATGCTAAATGCCTGTACATAAAGTGAAAAAGACCGACTTGCCTTTAAGTTAACAAAAAAGATGGAAATACCCCTGACTTAACGGAGAAAAATTGACGGAGTTAACCATCCAGATGAAAATGGCAAAATTTCAAACCTTTTGGATCCATATGCGGAAAAACAAACCTTTGGACGAAAGTCGCAAAACTGGCGAAACCTTAGGGACGAAAATGACATTTTACTCTTAAATATAATTACCTCAGACATTATAACCCATGGAACGGGCCCCATTCCAAGTGAAAATCCAATTACCATACCCTGTTTAAACAAGTTAGTTAAATAATGTAAGAACTTTGATAGTAAACATATCCACAATCAGCATATTAGTGTATTTTGAAAGAAAGAAAACGCGTACCACGACTCCGACCACTGATAAGATACCCATTGCAGTATACAATGAAGAACTGTCTTCTATGAAATCCTGAGATGTTTTTTTGTGCACAAATTTACGATGGTTTTGATACGGGTTTATCCGAAATGTAAGGAGAAAAAGAAAGGAGAGAGACGATCACCTTAACGAAGAAGGAAACCGCCACGACTACAAGACTGAGAGTCATTCCAACAGAGGAAACCTAAAGCAAAGAGTGTTTGTTTTCCCTTTTAAGATGGGTCTAGATAGATATTAGAGATGTACACTTTGACTCGTATGCTTATGAATGGGTCAATCGGGCGTATGTTTTTATGTTTAATGTGTTACGCCAGAACAAAAAGCTAAAGAGGAAACGGGCCAAATGTCTTTCTAATGCATAGAATCTTCTAATATATTTTTCTAATCATCTTTAGCAATAATAATTATTTAAAAGAAGTTTTGCGCAAAAAGTGTTCTGACTAGTACCAAAAACTTATGACACGACACGAACCTAACACTAAAGTTGCAGATTTAAGTTTAGTCTAAACGGGTTCAGGTGAGTTTCGGGTAGAACCCGCTAACACGTTTAGCTAAAGTGCTCGGGTTTGGGTCAACCCGGCAGGTTACGAATTGACCCGTTTCTTTTACAAATTTTTGAAAATTGTGTTATGTCATAACTTTAAGCCGATTGAGAATTTTATGCAAAATTTAAAAGTTAGAAGAGAAATGAACATCAAATTTTATAGTTTAAACGTAATTGTTTTATACAAATTTGTTTTTTTTTTTTTTTGTAAATTTATAATTTTAGTATGCAAAATAGAAATGTTTTGCTATAAGTAGTAACATTGATCCCTTACGTTTAGCAGAATCCGACGGCCCGTTTTGTCAACCAACCATGTGGCAACCCCGGTCGCGATAACCTAAATAGTACGATTTCTTTTGTTAGAAAGTAATTTAAATTACAAAAAAAAGTTGGAGAAAGAAATAAGTTATAAAAAGATACTAATGCTTACTTGGATAGCCCCAAGTGCTAATGTAGCAGCATCACTATTAGAAATTCCTGTCCACTTAGAAGAATCAAATTAAAAAAGACTAATATTTTTAGTAAATATGAAATAAATGTTTTTAGTAAACACTAACCTGCGGATTGAAAGATGTTGCTGGCGTAGAAGAGAACGCCATTGATCCCGCTTATCTGTTGAAGAACAAGTAATCCAATTCCTATCTACGGAATTCATTTTCAAAAAGATCACTTTCATTGTTACAACTTACAAGAAAACAGAAAATAAAAGTATATATATTATAATATTAAATACCATCAAAGGGAACCAATATCTTCTTTGTTTAAGGTCTGAAAAGCGAATCGCAGCTCTTCTGTTTGATGATGCTACGGCCCTCTGAAAAAAGTTATATTTTGGCCACCCAATGAAGACCAGTCTTCATAAAGATAAATAAAAAAAAGAGTTCGTAAAATACTTTTCAGCATCGATGTGCATTATTTACCTTTATTTCGTTTACTTCAACGGTGATATCGGTATCAAACCCACGAAGAACTTGTAAAGAAGCTTCAAAATCATCAGTCATACCCATCTTCGCCTGAATAATTTTGACAAAAAAATGCTCAAAAGTTTCCACTAGTGAAATAACTTCAAACCAAATAAAAATAATAATAAAAAGGGAAAAAAAATCATTAATCTTACCAGCCACCGAGGAGATTCGGGGATAAAAAAGAGGGCGGGGATCAAAATCAAGCATGGTAAAGTTCCTACAAAAAAAATGATCCTTTTATTTCCAGTTTTGTGTTGACTATACAGCGGGCAAATTTGACTTGTGTACTTATGAGTGGGTCGATTTGGGTTGAGTTTTATACCAAATGGGTCGATTGGGTAAATTCAAAATGTTTAGCTAACTAGGTAACATGTCAAATGGGTTGATACATTAAAAGGGTAGAAAGTCGCCAAAGTCTATTTTTTATGCCTACGACCTACAAAATCATTATATTCAAATAGTTTCATAATTATTGTTTCGTATTTGTTATTAATGCGTTAACTATTTATAACTCATGAAGATCATATATAGCGAAAGAAGTCCATGAAGATGAGTGTCTTTCGGAAGTGGTATTGTGACAATTACCCAATATTGCAAGTATTCTCCAACTAGCAAAAAGTCCCAGCAAATAAGCAAGCATTATCCCGATCGAAACAGATAGCTACAAACACAAAACAAATCAAAAACAAGAAAATATAAATCTTGACTAATAGCACCACAAATTCACATACTGAATTTCTGCATAGAGTTACCTGAGTGACAGAACCTAGCCCCCCTCTCATGTTTTGAGGTGCTATTTCCGCTATATAGACAGGAACCTTTGTAACGAATCCAGAAAAAAAAAGAATTTTAATCATGATTCTTTTCACAAACAATCTCTTTTTAAAACCAACTTTAGATATATAAAAGTTACCGTGTATGATATAATTCCAACACCAAAACCTTCCAACAATCTTCCCATATAAAGAAACGACGTATCCTACAAACACCGCACCCATTAATCACGTCGCGCTTTTTTAAAACCAAGCGAAAAAGAGCAATTTAAAACCGGTAATTATTATGAGCTTACTTTGGCAAATGATATGCAAAGCCATCCAATGATATTAGGAATAGCTGCAATCATCAAAGACTGCAAATTTGACCACACAAATTACACAACTTTAATCCAGCCAAACATATATATATATTTTCTCAGATTTACAAAAAAAAAAAAAACATACCCCTTTTCGGCCAATATACTCGGCAATTTGACCACTAGCTATGGCCCCAACCATGGCACCCACATTTGACAAAGACCCAAACACAGAGAACTGAAATTTCAACACTTCAAATCAGTTTATATCCATTGAAACAAATCAAATTTTACATAATGTAACATCCGGCCTCTCATACCAACCAATATTGTTCACATATTTGTTTTTGGTTACCCAGGTAAAGGTGGACAACAAACCGGTTCAGGAACTAAAACCGGAAGTAGTTTGAAACTAGTTTGGAAAGAACCGCTTAGGAACTGACCCGAACAGGCGGATTTGTAAACCTATACTTTGAAACCGCTAAAACCCGAACCAAGCCGGATAAAACCCGGTTTCAAACCTGAACTGAGCCAGAACCGACCCGATCCTTCCTAAAAAACTGGTTTTGACCAAAATTGACCCAAACCAAAACCGGTTACAACCCGAACCGGTTTGGGCTAAAACCCCAACTTTTGGACCTCTATTTGACTATTCCCAGGAGATCACCCACATCACAGAACTACTCCCACTCGAGTATGCTTAACTGTAGAGTCCTCCTCTCATCCACACTCACCGCACCCAAAACCAGTTTTGACCAAAATTGACCCAAACCAAAGCCTATTAAAACCCGGTTTCAAACTGGAACCGAGCCGATCATTTCCCTAAAAAAACTGGTTTTGACCAAAATTGACCTGAACTGAAACTGGTTACAACCCGAACCCGTTTCGGCCAAAACCCAACCCAACAGAGTACTACTTCCACTCGAACACGATAGTCCTCCTCTCGTTCCAATCATGGGCGGAGGATAATGGAGGCCTGGGGGTGCTCCGCCCCATTTTTCGCACATAATGTTAATTTTACCGAAAATTTGTTTTTTTAACGGCCAACAAATCAATCCCAAGCACTCTCGGGCCACCCACTGGACAAACGGAGTACTCCGAGAGTAACCCGAGTGGTCCACCACCAATTCCGGGAAAACCCGGTAACCCACCCGCCCCGAGTGGTACTCTGAAAATTTGTTTTTTAATGTAAAATATTGGATTTTTAAGAGTCTGAAACCCCGACGGTTTCTGTTCAAGCTCCGCCATCATTGCGTCAAAACGCATTGGTGATAGTGGTCACCTCACACAAAATGTATGAAAAACATATCAGGGGTTGAGATAAGCTTGGTGTCAACCAGTATCGAACCAGTACTGGTATCGAAAATACCGGTACGGTCCTGTTTGTTCAGTATCAGTACATGAAGGTAAAAACCGGCACTAATACAGAAAACGTCAAAAGTTGGTTCCGAATTGATATTGGAAATCTTTTGGTTCGGGAATTAACAAGTGAAGTAACAACAAGTATACCTCAGAAACCGTTAATTTAAGATCTCGAGTAATAGCAGCTTGTGTAGGCGACGAATACCCACCCTAAAACCAAAACAAACATCAACTTCAAAACAAAAGAAGATCAAAATTGACAGAGATGTTATTATCTTAACCAGTTTGATACAAACATTATATAACAAGAACAATCAATGAATGAATATGCTTGCTTACAGTGAAACCAAACTGAATAGGACCAAGTGCAACGATGAGAACACAGGCAAGAACAGAAACAGAACGATCTCGGATCATCTGAGATGACGACATCATGATGGATTGTGTAGAACCCATACGGTACCAACTGCCGGTGTGGAGAAATGGTTTTTTGAGGTTACTGTCGCTTCTTCCATCTTCGTTTTCGTCTCTGAAACTCATTTGTTTTAGATACTACTAGCTATCTGTTGGTTGGTGTTAAGTGTTTGTATGTATGATTGTACTGCAGGCAGTTTTAGCGAGTGTTTAAGTAGTAGAATCAACGGTTATGGTGAGCACAGGTGGACGGTGGAGTTTGTGATTGTCAAGTGATGACTGGTGGTGGACAGACAGCCGACTTCAGGAATGTAGATCATGTGGGGGTCACCAAGGTTATAATGTTTGTATATTTTAATATAGATATTTTTTAATACCATTTTATGAGGATTATTGTTATGTTTTGTTTTGGTGCCTATATTCATATCATTGATAATTTTATGTTTTAGATGCTAAAGTTTTAATGGTTAGAAACAAAAAATATTTCATTAAGATTATAGAGTGTGGTTAATGTAAAATATAAAAAAAAAAGTCTGTGAATGGGTATGGTCCCAAATGACGTGCAAGGATATGAGTGCACGCGACAATATCAGTAATGCAACTCCCACGAACGAGGTTGTGGACAGCTACATGCAGTCAATCAGGTTGCAGCAGACTCTGCTATGGCACCTCTCACGATAAAGGAATCACGCAGGAGACAACGAGTACAAAAGGACATTATGTGGCACCATTCATGATCTCCATTAAGCGGCTGATGACAAGCCCGACAAGAGGTACAATAGGACACTGAGGTGGAGCCAACAAAGTTGCGCCACGTCAGCCCTAACCCTGCAAACATCGTTGTCTTACCAAAGGGGACCAAACGGATATTCTCTAAAGACGACAGCTGGCTAAGGCCCATAGCCCATAATCTCATCCTCTTCCCTTCGGCTATAAATAGAGATCTTCACCTCTAGGTTTAAGGATCAGTTATCTCACTCTCTTACTCTTAACATACACTCGTACTCTTCTTAAACGATACTTATTCTCACGCCGGAGAGTGGTTACAATGAGAACTCCCCACCTCTTCTCTTTGTAACGAGTCTCATGGTGTTTTGTTTTGCAGATCACACTTAGATCATTATCGAGAAAAAATTAAGGATTAACCATTCTTGACGAGACCATTCCCACAAGGATAAACCCTACGGTTTCAACTTGGTGTTTCTTCAGCGTGTCACATATTTATTGAGGTTTTTATGTTTTACACTCACTAAGGTGTGTTGCGGTTGTGTGAAATACATTTCTAGCCCTAATGCTCTTTCAGAGTTTCAAGACACCAAACTTTTATAATAAATAAATGGGATAAAACCCATGTTTCATTCACAATACATTTATAGGGATAAACCCTAATTATTGAAAAGATAATCTCCTTTTATTTAGGTAACTTTTGTAGCCACTTTCTTTAAGACTTCAGTGCTCCATAGCTGGCTTCTTATAACTTCACATTAAGTTACCTGAAACGCGTTTTAAAAAGATTTTATCAACAAGAAATACTGGCGAGTGCATCCCAGTTTAATCAAAATATACTCTTATAACTTTACAGTATTGAGAGCGATTACAATGTTTATATATACCAAATTACTCATTTAGTATTTGTCATGTTGGCAGTTCCATGACTGTGGTCATATTACTATTGGCTAACCCGTTGTCCAATAGTAACGCTTGACTAGTAGTGTATACAAAACCCCACACACCGGCAACAATTGTAGAATACAAAGACTCAATCACTGTAAGTATACTTGAAAATGTTAGATATTTTGTAACACAGTTTGGTAGAAAAAGAGAATGACTCACATTGTAGACTTAGGTATTTCTATGGCTTCCTGTTGATTTTCCTTATTATTTTCTATTAAAAACATACAATGTACACATGTTAGTAAGATAACCCAAATCACATTAGCCATACAACACGAGACAGAACTCCAATGAACTTAGTCAAGCAGTGTAACACCTCGAAAATTCACGTCCTATAATGTGTTGACACGTGTCATATGATTGAACGTGTGAAAGAATGTTCTGAAAGGACTAAAGTTGACAATCATGAAAAGTATGTGAATATACGAGTTCTAAATGTCAACAGTGAATAAACATATTGTACATTAACCCTACATGATGCTCATACCTTCAAACGAATAAATCATGGATCATACGAAGCTAAATATGAAAGAAAGTGAGAGATTACAAACTACAGGGGTTAAATGTGTCAACATGTTTAAGTTATACCTCTGAGTGACCTTTTGACAAACCGGAAGCTTTGTAACGGTTAATTATGCTCACTAGAATGCACGATATAAATTTCATAAAGTTCCGTTATCGTATGAGAAAGTTATGATCAAATTCGTATGCGAGGGGTTAAAGCGTTAACGTTGAAAGTTATGACTTTTCGGGTTAACTAGAAATGTCCAGGGACTTGGCAAAGTGGGTACAAGTCTTAAAGCCCTTGTGGGTAAATAAGAAGGGGTCAAAGTGCAAAAATATAAGCTAGTTGACCTTTCGAAGAGCCAAGGGACAAAGATGCGGAAAATAGAAAATGTGGAATCTGAATACAAGGACCATACGGGCCGCGTAAGAGACCTTAAGGTCTTACGCGGGCCGCGTTAATCGCCCAGATACAGAAACATTGGGACAGCAGCCTGTAAACGCGCAGAATCGATTTTACTCAGTTGTTTCACTTCATGGGCGACCCCTAGGCAACCCCTAGAACACTAGGGACACTTGTGGATGAGTTGTGGTCAGTTGTAGACTTATTTGTCAACAATCTATGGTGATTTGATCACTATATAAAGCTCCTAAGTTGCAAACATTCTTCACACCTTCATTCTTGCATTCCTGATCATTTCTGGACCTCAAGACTTCTCTCAAGTGATCCCTGGTCGTTCATAGGACTCTTGTAAGTTTGCTTAACCTTCCTTAGTTAAGTTTTTGCTTAGTTTTAGCTTAAAAGTCAAACCGTCGTAATTAACGGTTGACTTCAAGATTAATCACTAATGGTCCAGTGATTAGTCGAATGGAAAGTAGTTATAAGTTGGTAATTATGTGGGTAATAAACCCTTAAAAGGGTTCCCCCTGATTCCCACTCTAACTAGGTCAAATGTCGGGTCAAACTTGTTAATAAAAAGTCAACAGGATACTTAATTTCTAATTTATGCATGATTAGCAATGTAGAACACATACAACCTGTTTGATCATTAATATAACTTGGTAATTAGTATAAGAACATGTCTAAACATGTTCAACCCGACAATTTACTGTTTAGACCCGGTTCGGAACCGAAAGTCGCAAAGCTTTGACTTTTGCTTTGACTTCAGTTCTGACCCATTTTGGTATGATTTAGAAATACCTTAGAGCTCTATTTGGACCAGGCTACATGCTAGTATAACCCTCTGTGATTATACACCATGGTTCATTAGTTAACCAATTAATACGCATGATTCCGTTAATTGCTCATATGTTGACCATTATGCCCTTTTCACCTTAAAACGTGATTTGTGAAAATGTAAAAGTGTAGAAACCTTAGTTACTGATATATAAACTTGTATGCAAAGTTTGACATCAGTTTGAGGTGTAGTTTAAGAGTTATGCTCATTAGCGTAAATTGAAAGTTTTGTGTTAATTAAACGGCGTAATTAGCGTATAGCCTATTTAAACTCACTTTTCGATATCAAACTCCTTACCCAATGATGTAATATATTATTTTGGGATTTTTAAAGATTTTTAATTAATTTTAGGCTGAGCATAACTTATAGTCGTAGGCTTAATCCGGTAATTGTCGGTTTTGCCCTTACGGGCTATAAAATGAGTTTTACATATCTAATTGACTCCAAACCTTTTGCTACTAATCACATATGATAAATAAATTATTTTAAGCCTTCTGGAATAATAAAAAATATCAGCTTTATGTATAAAACCCGGAAATGACTTTTAATTGCCTTTCTAAGCGTTTTTAACGCATCGTATTTACTATAACTATTTTAAACATACAAGGGTTGATACCTACTGATATTTTAGGTAAATTATAATATTTTAACAGTAAGCAAAGGTTGTTTAACTCAGACTTCAGTTTTGAGCTTTACGGCTTATGTGAAATTACCAAAATGCCCCTACGGTGCATAGTTTGGTTATAATTGATAAATTTCACATATCTACTTTACCCTACTGTTATAACTTAGTAAACTAAGTGTTTTTGCTGATTATATCAGACCTGTAACTCAGGTAAACACTTAAACTCTTTTATAACCTTATAAATGACCAAATTACCCCTACGAGGCATAGTTTGTGTTTAAATTCGTTTTGGGCATAATGGAAGGTATCCTACTGATATCACAACATATTTGAGGCATATTAACTTAGGAAACCTGGTTAAGACCCTTATGATTACCCGTTACGCCTCTTGCGCGTACGGTTCGGCTTATGTAACTAGTTTACATAAATTAGCCGAAACGGGTCAAACCTTATCGATTTTATCTCAAAATCCAGAATGTGTATAAAATACCCATATTAAGCAAGTCTTCAAACTTGTCGGGTCTAAATCACATTCTATTCGGTCTTCGCTTATCGTGCGTACGAACCGTATCTTTAAAACTAACCGGTCTAAGCCTAGGCTTAATTAAAGACCCGTTAGAAATCTAATAGGTTATTATAAACCTTCGTTCCAGATTAGGAGCCCAGTAAAAGTACTTACATTTGCTGTATTTGATTGATACTTTGCTCAGGTAAATACTCTTAACTTATTTTCCCTATACGGGCTTGGGATACGGCACTATAGAAGTACCGCTTGGTCGGGTATGTGTAGTCATTTAAATCGGATTGTGATTAATGTATTTGCATGACCTGTTTAATATGTATTATTTGGTGTATGGCTTTTGGGGGTTAAATGACCATGTCCCGGATATCCTTGGCATCATTTTACGAAATGGCCACGACCTAAGCACGGGATGTAGGCGTACACCTGACAGATGCATTATGTAAAAACTGGTAATCCACTTAAGGAATCAACCTTGTGGGCATTATACCTGTGGCGTGTCAGTTAATCTTGTCCGGCTCTTCTAACCGGCCCTGATGGACGACAAATAAGTAAAACTGTATACATGATTATTTTAATGATTGTCCCAAGTTATAAAGATATATTTTGCCGAAGTGCATTCAAATCAATTTTCAAACTCTTTTCTAAATGAGTCAGTTGAGTTGTATTTACCAGTGTAAACTGACGTATTTTCCAAAAAGGTTAAGTGCAGGTGCTAGACGAAATAGGCTGGTTACTCCAGGCATCATTACTCAAGTCTCGCATGTCAAAGTCTATTGAACAGTTTTCATTTTATTTTGATCCGCCTGTGGATCCTTTACTTTCCGTTGTAATACTGGATATTACTTTTTATTCGGATTGTAATATATTTATCTTTTGCTTCCGCTGTGCATTTATATAATTGTGTTGTTTGACTATTATGTTGCCAACCACGTTACGATACTCCCCCACCGGTGACACGTGGAAAGTCGGGGTGTGACAGGCAGAGCCTCGACATGCGTTACGGGGCCCTAGATCAATCGGGTAGGGTAACGAATTAGTGATCGGGGTTAAAATACTTACAACGAGGTAGAGCTTCGTGTTTTAGGGGTATAATATCGAGCTACTTTTGGCTATCATAGAGACTGAGAGAAAGAAGATGAACGATTTGAGAATGTTGCTGAAGAGCTTCATTTATAAGTGAATTCAGGGTTTTCTCGAGCCCCGCGACCCGCCCAAGGGGCTCTCTCACGCCCCGCGATACATACCTAGCTACGGCTAGGTCAGGTTAGTCACAAGTGTAGCCGTGACACGTGTCACAAGGAGTCTCCGGCGAAGTAGGCCTCTCGCGCCTCGCGAGAGGTTGGTGATTATTCGGTCGCAGCCCGCGAGTCACACAGAATCAATATTTTATTTAATTTTTGTTAAAATTAGGGTTACACGGGTCCGGTTTCTCGTATACGGAGTGTTATAGGGTGTTTTCGAGGGTTGTTATATGCTCCCCACCTTGTTTTAAATCTCGTCCTCGAGATTCATTGGAATAGGTGTGGATATTTCCTTTGCATTTCTGACTCGAGTTCTCATGTGTATTCCGGTCCCCTCTTTGAATCACATTTTACTTTGACCATAACTAATATCTTGTGTTTGAGATTCTTGATCTTTCTATCTTCTATCTGAAGTGGTTTCTCTACAAACTTAAGTTTCTCATTTACATCTATGTCTTGAAGAGGTATTACCAGTGATTCGTCTGCTAAGCACTTCTTGAGGTTACATATATAAAATACATCATGTATTCCTGCCATCACCTCTGGAAATTATAGCTGATAAGCTACTGGTCATATTCTTTTGATAATTTCAAAAAGTCCAACATACGTTGGACTTAGCTTTCCCCTTTTAACGAATCTGACCACTCCTTTTCATGGAGAAACTTTTAACAATACCTTGTCTCCAACTTTGAATTCTAATGGTTTTCGTCAGTTATCTTCATAACTCTTTTGACGATCTCGTGCTGCTTTTAGTCTTTCCTTGACTTAAAAATTTTTTGTCAGTTGTTTCTTGTACTATTTCAGGTCCAGACAGTTGCTTTTCTCCAATCTCTGCCCAACAGATTGGAGTTCGGTATTTTCGTCCATAGAATGCTTCAAATGGTGCAGCATTGATGCTAGTATGATAGCTATTGTTGTAGGAAAATTTATGAGAGGTAAGTGATTGACGTGTTCATGTATATACATGTTTCTACAATGAACTTTACACACGATTCAGTTTTAAATTTATAAAAATGATTTATACTTCAACATTAAAACACACACGAAATGGCAAGTGTACCCCATCATATATGTAGTAAAGTATCGGTAAGAACCAAGTATCGATCCAAGGATGCGGGCGGATGCAATAATACTAAACTTTCGTCATTAAATTACCGGTAAAAAAATACGTGGATAATTTGTTTAAACTAAAATATGACTAAACATATATTTTTAAAACATAAAAGACTCCAAATATAAAAATTGATATATAGCCTTGCTTTACGAACAACCAAAACTTGTTAACTAAGTCGGTTTTGCCACTAGAACACTTGATCAATTTTCCATTTTTCAAAGACAATTAGTATCCCTTTCGGGAATCCTAACATGACAACTCTTTGGAAAGTTAAAACGATAAACACACTTTAACCACCTAAAATTGTTCTTTAACGCCTATTGATGAATGTCTATGAAAATCCCTTAAAGATAAGCTAGTCATCCGTTAGGAGTTTTCTAACCTCACTTAATCAAGGAAAGCGACACCGATGAACACAATGCAACCACCGAGACAAGCGTAAACTAGATTAAATCACAACCGAGTTTATTTTACAAATATTGAACATAAATTCACCAAGAAAGCAATTTTGGCCTAAACTACTAACAAAGTTAACAACTTATGTCAAGAATTCATAACAACACCATCTAACCCGTTAAGGTCCTTCAGGGAGGGAAAGCATTCTTGATTAATATTAGTTACCCGATGTTAAACCACTAACCGTTTCTAGTATCATGGTGTAAACATTTTAAACAAGTCAAAAGTCTACTAATAAATGATTAATTAAGCTTCTTTTTGCAAATATCTCAACTAACCACATACTAATCATCCAAGACAATTAACTATAATCAAGAATCCAACATCAATAAACAAGGTTGCAAACTAATCATCAAGGATTAACATAGAAAGTGCTAAGTGTCATTACAAACATAATTAACATACTAATGATTGTTTATGAAGCAAGGAATACTAGTGTTTTTGCCCGTAGGCTACAATAATACATAAACATCAAACAAAATGCTTGGATCATAACAAAATAATGGAAAGATTCAAGAATCAAACCATAAACAAGCACTAGATTGAAGGTCCGGATGATAACGGAGCTTCTAGGCACAATGGTGGCTTGAATCCGGGCAAAAGTATAACCTCCGGAGCCTGATAATTCGCCTGAAGAGCTCCCAAAAGTCCAAAATTTCGACCAGAATGTCCTCTGCTATTTTTTTATAACTTTTTCAATCGGCACGACCGTGCCAATAAAGTGCACGGTCGTGCACTGTTCATGACATCTTGTGACGTCAACAGATCTGGGCAGGTTTTCAAGATTGGCACTGCCGTGCGAATGGTGGCATGGTCGTGAATATCCGAGCTGTAGGCCTGGTCTTCGAGATGGCACTGTGGTGCCAACATTGGCACTGCCGTGCCAACAGTGCTGAACTCAACAGAATCTTCGTATCTCTGTCGATTCGCTCGAAAAATCCTCGTTTTCTTCATCTTCTTGTTCGGCACGCTATTTAAGGCCTGTAAATAAAAACATACATGATTAAGTGTCCAATCCTTGGTTTTATGGCCGAAAACGCGTAAAATGGGGGAGTAAAGCACGTGTAATTTAACGAATATCAGTGATCATCCCAATTTCCTCCAAACTCAATCACACAGGCTCTAAGCATATCTTCCATTGTCTGAATTGTCCTTTCGCTTTGTCCGTCCATTTGAGATGATAAGTTGTACTTAGATTCAACCTGGTTCCTATTGCCTTTTGGAAATTTATCCAAAAATGAGAAGTAAAACGGCTATCTCTGTCAGACACAATACATAAAGGAATTCCATGTAATGAAACTATTTCATTTACATATAACTTGGTTAACTGTTTCATAATGAAAGTTTCCTTCATAGGTAAAAAATGAGCAGATTTGGTTAATCTGTCTACAATCACCAAGATTGTATCATTACTTTTTCGTGTCTTGGGTAATTTGGTAACAAAGTCCTTTGTTATTAATTCTCATTTCCATATTGGCATTTCTAATTGCTGCAATAACCCTGAAGGTTTCTGATGTTCAGCTTTAACCTGGGAACAAGTTAAACATTTAGCAACATAATTTGCTATATCCTTTTTCATTCATATCCACCAGAAATTCTTCCTTAAATCTTGATACATCTTGTCACTACCGGGATGTATTGTGTACTTAGACTTATGGGTTTCTTCTAAAATTTGACCTCGTAGGTTTTCTTGAATAGGTATCCAGATCCTTTTCTTATGGAATCTCCAAATTCCATCTGTTCCTTTCTCTAATTCCTTAATCATCCCTTTCAAACCTTCAGCATCATCCTTGATTCTTGTTTCCTGTATCTGTTTAATTTGTTCATTTAAATCTATTTGTAGATTTAGTCTAAGAGAGCGTACTCTTTTCGGCTTTTCATGATACTTTCGACTTAAAGCATCAGCTACTACGTTAGTTTTTCCTGTATGATACTGGATATCACAGTCATAATCACTAAGAATTTCCATCCATCGTCTTTGCCTCATATTTAATTCCTTTTGTCCGAAGACATATCTTAAACTCTTATAATCCGTGAAAATAATGAACTTACTACCGTCAAAGTAGTGTCTCCAAATCTTAAGGGCAAAAATTATAGCTCCTTAATTCAGGATCTTGATTGATTCCTTTACCGTTGAATGCGTACGAACATGTGAAATGTGAGGAATCCAATCACGTGTGTGGTTGAAACACAAAGAAGTAATTATAATATGTTTTCTATTACTGATTTGACAATACAATAACACGACAAAACAACCAAGCAGAGCTTCGTCTCAAAGTTGCTCCAAAGATTACAAGTGACAAACACAAGACTTCTATTTATAGACAACTGGCTTCGTACGAAGCCTTGGAGTGGTCCCTTCGTACGAAGCTGCTGGCTTCGTACGAAGCTACCTCAGCTTCATTTTAAGCTCCCTTCTATTCAGCTCAGTCTTGTCTCATTTGTTTCAGTTACGATACATGATTGACATAAGCAATAGACATATGCATTCACAGACTCCCCTTTGGATATTGCTGTAGTCAATCTCGTAGTTTTCTGTCTCTCTCTGAGTCTTTTAGAAATGTCGCCTGAAAGCCCCCGGCGTCCCTAACTCACCCTAAACCTATAATTAGGCACGCTACTTCACTCATTTTGCTTGCTTAGTCGCTCAGACACACTCTCAAACTCTCTGAAGTTCCCTCTCGCGATCAGAAGCTTGGTGTTGATTTTCTTCCATTTCTTTCATTTCTCATTACATTTCCTTAGATTTAGTTGCATTTATTTTACTTTCTTTACAAAATCTATTCTTTGAATATATATCACGGATGGTTTTCACGAGTTTCCTAACCACAAATGAGATTCAAATATTATAAACTTTAATCTTAAACATATTCTTACATTTCATCTTATTTTCTATTACAAACTTAGTGGAATCTGGTACCCACCATACTTACAACTCAGTTCATAGTTGTGGGTTTGCATTAGGGTTAATTTCCACCACGAAATGATCTATTTTGGACTGATCAAACAAGCATTTTCGACAAAAACTGACACCTTTTGCACGAAAGGAGACCCCTTTTGCACGAAAGGGTATCCCTTTCGCACGAAAGGAACTAGTTACCATGCTTTTGTTTTCGATTTAATTTATGTTCGATTCCACTTCACCCAAACAGTTTGCTAGTCACAAAGTAAGTTAACCCCGTCCAGCCTCCAACACTTGGTTCACACCTTCTATGTTGTGTTGGCACACATGGGTTGTCCTTACTTGACTGTTTGGCTATTTTACTTCCTGTTTTCTTTTTGTATAACTACTACTGTTACTATGTTATGTTAAAACAGTTTACAAACAAATTTTACGTGCAAATCCTCATTTAAACAGACCAGTCGCACGGAAGGAGACCCTTTTTGCACGAAAGGGTATCCCTTTCGCAAGAAAGGACTCCCCTCCGCACGAAGGATCTGTTACTTGTTTTGTTTCGTACTTTTTCGTATTTTAAAGTTTGATCCGAACCCTTTTCACATCGGAATACTCACACCTTCGTTGACTCATTTTAGGGTGACTTCGGTGTAACATGTACAATTGTACAAAACATGCAACACTATTAAACATGTTTACAATCACACTCTACCCACTATTATACATGAGACTTGTTATACTTGTTAATCTCGCATGCTATATGTACACGTGTCTATATACTCATTAACTTTGCAAGCCTACCTTAACAATTATAGCGCTATAGGACTAACGCCCCACCCATATTCTTGTGGTATTGTTAAGCAAACACCATTACACCCTCTTCGTTTCGACGATGTTGGGTAATCACGATTGCGTTAAACTCTGATTTGACATATAGCTTGCACTGGTACAGTATGTTAGTAACATTGTATACATTTTATCATGTTGGATATGAGCACCATTAAACATTTTACTATGATGCTAAGTATTCAAACTTGTATACTCGCCAACATTTTTGTTGGTCATATTTTAATACATGTTGCAGGTTGATATATGACGACATGAAGAAACATGTTTAGGGTGGACTTAGATACACGCCTTAATAATAAACAATTATTCATGTTTCATGTTTGCTACAATTTGCTTATAATTGGTTTATGAACAATGTGTGCATTTTAATATTTATGAAATTTTGGTTAAATCATTATTGTCATAATTAGCGTTATGATGCTACGAGCAATCTTGTTTTCGTCTCACTCCGATGTTTCCGCCATCGGTTGGGGTGTGACACCTTATGCGTACGGACATTGAGGTCGGAGAGTGAAAACCATTTTTTTGGTCAAGTGTGCAATGCAAAATCTATTCTTGTTGAGTTCATGACTCATTACGAAACTGCAATAAAAGCGCAGCGTCCCACACACTAGAAAAATGATCATGAATCTCGATACAAACGCCCCTAGTTGAAAAGTAATTATAAAGTGTTGGACAACCAAGCTGCTGAGATATACACAAAATGATTTCCAGCAGTCTTGTACATCCTTATTCTGGTAAACAATGGCGTTTTTTCACGTATTTTTTTTGGCGTTTTCTAAGTATGGCGTTTATTATATTTTTAAACATTTATTTTTTCTGCATGAAGTTTTGTGTTTGTTGTTTGATGGCTTTTTATACATATGTTGTCTGCATGACGTTATTATTTTTGGCGTTTTTCAGGTAATGTACCGTAAGTCTGATTGCACCAGCACTAGCTCATGCAGGCGTTTTGAGCAGTTTGGTTTGCTATGTAGACATATATTTTATGTTTTGAGAAGTTTGGATATTAGGGAATTTCCAAAACAGTACATTTTGAATAGATGGCATAAAGAGGCTTCGCCAAATTGCTCTTCAGATTACTCAATGAGTTGTGATTTTATGACCGAGCTTGATCCCGATGTGCAAAGTATGATGCGAGAAATTATTTTTGCAATGGAGTATACTTTGAACCGTTTATCTGGTAATAAGGAGGAGCTATCATTATACAAGGATCATGTTCAATCTTATATGAAAAAGGTTCAAGATATGCAGATTGTTGTTCGTCCTCCTAGTACTAGGGATAGATTTGCGGAGATAACATGGCAATATCAAAACGATAAGAAGCCGATAAGAGTCCCTGTTGGGTATAAGTTGAAAGGTTCTTGATCTCGCAAGCGTTTGAATTCCAAACAGGAGGACGCAATTGAAAAAAACAAAAACAAAAGGGAAGCCCGAGGCGAAAGAAAGACAGTGTAAGAATTGTGAAGAATTCGGGCACTCCGCATCGACATGCAAGAAGACGGTAATTAAAAGAAAATCGACACGGTATTCGAGAGCAAGTGAAGAGTAGTTTGGCGTTTTTTATATTTTTTATTTTTTTCCTATGCAATTTTTGAGCATGTAAGAACACACAATATCACCATTTGGCATTTTATATTTTTTTATATATCATTTTTATTGTTCTTCACATTTTTCACCTTTGTGCATAACATGTATAGTTCTGGATGTTTGGTGTTTTGCACCTAATTATAGAGAATAAAGTATTTTTTATTAACTGGAAGGTACATAACAAACCATAGAAGATCGCACACACACATAAACGCCAAAAAAAGAATACTTTTCAGTCAATAAAAATACTTTATTCCTCTAATTAGGTGATGATTAACTCAATAAGATTTTGCTGAATGAGATGGACAACATTCTTAAGTGAGGATTAACTCATTTAAGAATGGCGTTTTACTTATGAGTTTGGCGTTTTAGATAAAGATGACGTTTCATCTGGAAGGGACTGATGTGTATGGCTCGTAGTTTAAGGCGGGATTTTTAATGGTGTTTTACTTATGAGTTTGGCGTTTTGTATTAGAGCAATCAAAAGACCTTTTTACCCTTAATGAAGCGCGTCCATGTAATAAAGTTGATTTTATTTACGAAAACGCCGTCGTGTCAATTTAATCCATAGAATGTTTTGATCAAACAGATGAGGGGTGTTCTTATCGTTTTCACACTTGTAGGTGTTTTGTATAAATCCCGCCTATATATATATATATATAGAGAAACGGGATCAGGAGAAAACGGCAAAAAGTGTGAGAACGGTGAGAACGCATCCTGGCCGAACACGTGGCGCGGGGCATGATCAGGGTCCTAGGGTTTTTTTTTGTCTTTTTAGTATTCTTCTCCTTTCACGATTTTCGCATTTGACATGATTTTTTATTTTTTACGTGCAAGATAATTTTGGCGTTATGTAGATTTATTAATTATTTCGGCGTTATACTGTTTTTCTCAGATTTCTTCTCGTTGGATTAATTCTTTTTGTGTCATACAGTTAATTTTTTGGCGTTATGGCTTTTTCCATGTCATTTTTTTGGCGTTTTGTATCTTTTTGTTAATAATTCATTACCATAGATTAATATTTTATAAAACTACAATAACACGAAAATCAAAATAAACTAATAGTCTTCCGTATGTGGGATTACATCAGAGATGTACCCATCGCTTTGTTCATCACTTTCTTCAGATTCTTCATCATTAAATTTCATTTTTGCGCATAACGCCATTAGCTCGTCTCTTCTTTGCTGCAACATATTCTTGAATATCACTGCATCATTGGATTTAGGATCGTTTGAATGTGGTAAATCACAGAGTTGTTCAATGATAGATAGCAACTATGTCTTCAACATTTCTTCCATTGGTCTTGAATATTGCACCCCGTTTTTATAAGTTACTTCAAGTGTTCCTTCTTCCTCATGCAATACCCAACTGCTAAGTTTTGGTATAGGAGTATCGTCAACATCATCATCATCATCATCATCTTCTGCTGGAAACTTTCTCTCCAGTCTTTTTATTACAGTTCTGGTTCTTTCACAATCGTTATCTCTTGGAACCCCAAGGGCCAGGATATCCTTCTGAACATTTTCATTCATTCCCATCATGGCTTTTATTGTTCTTACCTTTACCCTTATCCTGTCAAAGAACTTTATGATGAATCGTTTTTCTTTTCTTTCAAACCTCCATGCAATAACCTTAGCCATTTTAAATTTTTTGGCGTTTTGGAGAATATGTGGCGTTTTAGTCTTTTTGGCGTGTTTGAGCTTGGGTTCTAATGGTCTTCTTTTATATTGATTTTTTTTCCCGCGTATGTAAGGTAATTATGGCATTTTGAAAAAGATAAATAATGGCGTTTCATATTTTATGGCGTTTTTGTAGCCAGAGAGCTTAAATAAAACACATAAAAAGGTACGCAGTGATAAAATTGGCGTTTTGTATTTATTTGGCGTTTTATTTTTCAATGGCGTTTTATGTGAGGAATGGTTTTTTACCTTTTTACCCTAATGACGCGCGTCCACGTAATAAATTTGATGTTATTTACTAAAATGCCACTGCGCCAATCTAGTCCATAGATTGTTTTGATCGGACTATCAATAAGCGTTCTCACCGTTCTCACACTTTCTACCGTTTTCTCTAAATCCTGACCCTATATATATATATTAGTGTTGCAAAAATCGCGACTAGTCGGCGATTAATAAATAGTCGGACCTCTACTGAGTAAATTTCCATTAATCAGTCAATTAATCGCTACTCGGTCCATGCCGGTCCAAGCCAGAGCAAATCGCTCCTAGTCGGCCCAAGTCGGGCAAATCGCACTTAGTCGGCCCATAAAAAACCTTTAAAAACTGTCCCAAATTGTTTTTTTAGCCCACTTTTATTACAGCCCTAAACCTATACGTATCGTTGCAACTTGCATTCCCCTTCAATCATCAATCATCGACAGTGAATAGGAACAAACAAACGCAGTTCGTCGATCTTCACTTTCTTTGGCGACTGTAAGTTTGATACAAAATTGAGAATACAGATTTGTGAAGTTATGCTTGTGAAGTTAGTGTAAATCTTAACTTAATTGATTGTTATGCTTTTGAGGTTATGATTTGTGAAGTTATGATTATGAATAGTTGAATAAAGGATACTTGTGAAATTTTAAATTGATTGTTATGCTTGTCAAGTTATAAATAATTGATACAGAATACTTATGAAATTAGTGTAATTGTATTTGTGTAAGTACTTTTACTAAAAGTATTATATTCATATGGATGTGTGAGTATATATACATATTTATAAAAAATGATAAAATATACATATAAAATTTCCGATCCAATTAATCACGATTAATCAGGAGTAATCCCGAATAGTCGCTAGTCCCCATCTCACTGACCGACTAATGACTAGCGAGTTCTCCAACCTTCATATATATATATATATATTATATATTATATATTATATATATATTATATATATAATGCATATCCGAAGGGCAGAAATGGTCATTTGCCACTTTTTCAACATTTACAAGCCTTTAAAGCATATTGTACAACCAACTAAAGCACACAACAAATAATAACAATGTTAAATCTTTGGGCGGCGAAAAAAAATTTGGGCGGCCAGTTCAATTTTTGAATCCCTTTGCTCATCCAAGACACCCATTACCTATTCTCTCACTATCAACTTTTCAGTTTCTGTCACT
Organism: Helianthus tuberosus; assembly: GCA_030545235.1. NCBI lineage: Eukaryota > Viridiplantae > Streptophyta > Magnoliopsida > Asterales > Asteraceae > Helianthus > Helianthus tuberosus. Next base: position 166,787,271 of record CM060369.1, on the reverse strand, counting down.
ATGATTTCTTCTCTAGAGAAACCCTTTTTTTTTTGAACGGTGCAGAGAAACCCTAAAACACAAAATTAGTCGGATCTTGAAGGATTTTCGACCTGAAATCGCTGTTAGGGGGCTACAATCAAACGAACAAGAGGCTGGGAGGTATGGCATCTGTGGTTTACTTGATTCTGGTACTGGATTATGTTGATGGCTACTGTAATTCTGAACTCATGGTTATAAACCCTATATATTTTTTCAAATCTTCTTATTTGTTTACAAATTTTTTGATTTTTTCAGTTGTTCAGTGGATGATCCAGATCTCCGGTTTAGCAGGTTTGTTAACTTCGTTAGTCCATCTTTATTTGTTGTTAGTTTCGTTTAGATTCAAGGTTTTAAAAGCCCTCTCCTCTGTAACACCTCGAAAATTCACGTCCTATAATGTGTTGACACGTGTCATAAAGTTTGAACGTGTGAAAGAATGTTATAAAAGAACTAAAGTTGACAAACATGGAAAGTATGTGTTAATACGGATTCTAAATGTCAACTGTGAATAAAATATAATGAACATTAACCCTACACAATGTTCATACCTTCAAACGAATGAATCATGGATCATACGAAGCTAAAAGTGAGAGATTACAAACTACAGGGGTTAAATGTGTCAACATGTTAAAGATATACATCTGAGTGACCTTTTGACAAACCCGAAGCTTTGTAAATGTAAATTATGCTCACTAGAATGCATGATTAAAATTTCATAAAGTTTCGTTATCGTATGAGAAAGTTATGATCAAATTCGTGTGAGAGGGGTTAAAAGCGTAAACATTGGAAATTAAGATTTTTCGGGCAACCATAAAGTTACCCAAGGACTTAAAAAAGTATGGTTATGTCTTAAGGCCCATAAAAGTCAAGTTAGAGGGCTCGAAGTGCAAGAAAGCATGTTAAGATCAAGTATAGAAGGATCAGGGACTAAAAGCGTCAAAAAGTGCATAAGTTTGCATTTTCGCGCATAACCTACGTTCTGAATACATCTGGACATCCAAAAATTTATGTAAGCATGACTACATTATATTTTAGTGTTCGCCTTAAGAAAAATCCATTCGTCGCGTCATTTGATTCGTTTTTCGCGCTTATGCGCATTCCGTCGTAATTAAGCGAACATCGCGTTCGTACGGCCAAACGAACCGACATCCGAGATATTTTTGAACACATTTTAAGTTCCCTATACTTTAACTTCATTTTAGAGCTTTGAAATGGGGTTAACGGGCCTTAAACGTGTCGAAAATGGGCTGAATGCATGACAGGGACCAAAAGTGAAAATCTGCCAAACTTAAGCCTAGCGGTGCGCTACACTTTTAGCGTAGCGGTGCGCTAGCCTATGACAGACCAGATGCAGAGTATGTAACAGCCTGTTTTCAGCTGTTAACCACTTCCTAATCCCTTGCCAAGTGTTGATACCTTATGGTTAGTGGCAATTTAGGCACCACAACTTCCCGACAAGTGTACGGCCTTGATCGTGCCCTCTTCTCCAAGAAACGATCCTAACGGTGGACCGAAAACTATAAATACCCCATGCCTTTCATTGTTAAAACCCACAAATCTGATCAAAAAGGCTCTAAGTTGGAACCATTGTTTCATACCTGAGCTATTTTGATCGAGATTAGCTTTCGGGGACCCTTCGTAAGTATTCTTTCGTTCTTTTATTGCTTTACGGGTCCGAAAGTCAAACTTTGTTTGACTTTCTGCATTGACCAGTTTAAGGTCGATGCGAAGTTCGTTTGAACTTCATAACGTGAGCGTGATCACGATGGTTATAGTCCCTAGTGACTATACCTACTGATTTCCACGTTATCTAGGCTCAGTGACGAGCCGTAGTTTCGGCCAGAATACGTATTCTTGCGTATTTTGTAACCAAACTACTTATGGGTATCAAAACCGTTTGTTTTGATACCAAACTTGTTTTTCTAACTTAGTTAAGCATGTTTCAACATGCTTAGCTCGTCACTTTAGTTTAGTGCTTGTATAGGGTCGTAAAGGTAAGCGATCTAAACAATCGCTTATACTTTCGAACCCGAACCGTTTGGTCGATCATTAGGATCCGACCAAACACATCAAGTGACCTTATGGTCACATCGTTCGAGTAGTTGTATGACAGGTAGTATATATGCCTTAGGTAAATGACCAAAATACCCCTACGGGGCTTAAATTGAGATTAAACTCGTTTGGGCATAATGGAAGGTATCCTACTGATACCACAACATATTTAAGGCATATTAACTAAGGAAACCTGTAAATGACTCTTACGGATACCCGTTACGCTTCATGCGCGTTCGGTTCGGTTTATGTAACTAGTTTACATAAATTAGCCGAAACGGGTCAAACCTTATCGGTTTTATCTCAAAATCCAGAATGTGAATAGTAAACCCATATTAAACAAGTCTTCAAACTTGTCGGGTCAGAATCACATTCTATCCGGTCTTCGCTTAATCGTGCGTACGAACCGTATCTTTGAAACTAGCCGGTCTAAGCTTAAGCTTAATTAAAGACCCGTTAGGATTCTAATAGGTTGTTAAAAACCTTCGTTCCAGATTAGGAGCCCAGTAAAAGCTATCTGTACTTGCTGATTGATATACGGCTGGGATTGAATTTATATTTAGCTCAGGTAAATACTTTTAACTTATTTTCCCTATACGGGCTTGGGTTACGGTACATAGCGTACCGCTTGATCGAGCATCAAATCTTCCACGCTTAGTGGTTAATTGAATAATTTGATCGGCTCGTTTTAAACAGATGTGTTTACTTTACAGCCTTTGGGGGGTTAATGACCATGTCCCGGATATCCCTGGCATTATCTTACGAGATAGCCACGACCTGAGCACGGGGTGTAGGCGTACTCCCGTGTATAACTCACATAAGTGGTGTGTCTATTGATCTTTAACCCGGATACGTTCCGGGCTACTGAACGCATAAGTAACATGTAAATCGTTCACAAGATTATAATATTAAATAATTCTCCCAAGTTAAAAAGATTAATTTTGCCTCTGTGCATTTTAATCAATGTGTCAAGATATTTTGTGCCATGTGCATCCAAAACAATTTACAAACTCTTTTTCCAAAATGAGTCAGTTGAATGTATTTACCAGTGTAAACTGACGTATTTTCCAAAAAGGCTAAATGCAGGTACTATACGAAATTGGCTGGATATGTCTCCTTAGCATCAATAGAAGTCTCGCAAGCTTAAGATGCCTAAAAGTCTGTTGAACTATTGTTTCCATTTTATGTTCGATCCTTCTGTGGATAAACTTCCGAATATTGTGACAATTGATATTACAATAATAAATTCGGTTGTATCATACTTTAAATTGCTTCCGCTGTGCATATTGATATTGTGTTGTTTGACTATTACGTTGCCAACCATGACGTCACGATACTCCCCACCGGGCCCACCAGTGACACGTGGAAATCGGGGTGTGACAGGTTGGTATCAGAGCCAACATTGAGTGAATTAAACACTAGCCTTAGGTGTTTAATCTCAATGACACAATTGCACATTCCTTTGACTTGCTGAGTCTAGACTTAACATAGGATCATTCTCAATCCTAATCTGAAAATTCTGCTTCCAAAATTTTTATATATTGGATAAGTCGCCAAGCGAAGAAGCCGTAATAGGAATTCTCCACACCCGGAGCCTTAATTTGCTGACCTTCGTACAGCGGCTAGGACGAAACATGCAACCAAGGAGAAAGCATTCAGAAATAAAAGTGAAGAAGAAACTCCTTTTGCTTAAGATCGTTTCCTTAATAGTCCTTCTAAGGACATAATTACCTTTCAGTTCCTTCGAGGACGACATTATTCCTTTCAAGTCCCGTCTAGGGCACATCTGTATTTTTATAGAGGGATAATTAACTTTAAATTTTCCTTTAAAAAAAAAAAAAATTCCTTTGCAAGATCTACCATTATAATAAAATGGCAAAATCAAAAAGGGCAAGACCTAGCTTCGGGTCATATTAAGGCCGGCCAAGATGGTAGTTCCATAATTAGATTCAGATCCATATTTAACACCTCAATTTAGGATTGCTCCGCGTTAAATATTAAAAAGAATCTTAAGAGTGAAACCTAGCCTGAGTGTCCTTATAAAGACCTGGCCAAGATGGTAAGACCTGTTAAAAAGATTCCAATTCCCAGTTAACATCTGAAAATATGTTAACACTCCTGGCAGAAGTGATTCATTTGAAATCACATATGTTATTTAAGGAATTCTTTAGAAGATTCCTAACCCAGTTTAATGATCTCTGAATCCTGGGTTAAGGTCGTCAATTAAGATGATCATATATTGACCATACGTGGTAATATAGCGCCTACGGGCCCTGCTCATTTCCATATGAGCCAAAGACAGTGGTAGCGATGACTCCCTGTCAGATAAAGGTAATGAACTAGGTTCAAACCTCAAGTGCTTTGATTCTCTGAAATCCTAGCATATGATTTATAATTGTCCTTGTGACTAGGCCTATTGTGCCAGAAAACCTTCATGCCCTGATTCTCTGAAATCATAGCTTATAATTTAAAGGTGTCCATGTGACTAGGCCTTTGTGCCACCTTAATATCCGTAATGTTTTAAAACTAGGATAAGTTATAATGCCTCGATTCTCTGAAATCATGGCTTATAAATTAAACTTGTCTACGCGACTAGGCCATTTGTGCTATTATTAAATTGTAAATTAGGATTTATGATAAAAATCCTAAATAAAATAAATATCCTTCTTTTCCTGCAATTATAAATATTGAAAGAGAATCTTAAAAGGTTTGACCTAGCTTGAATGTCGTTGAAGACCTAGCTAAGATGGTAAAACCTGTGTAAAAAGAGATTCAAATCTTTGTTAATATCTGAAAAATGTGTTAACACTCCCGACAACAGTGATGCGATAAAATCACACTTGTCATCCTTATAATAGGAATTTTCCAAATCCCTTATTTAGTAAGTGATCAATAGGAATCTTGGCTGGTAGACGTCGAAAATGATGTACGCATCAAAACATCCCTTTGGGATGTACACATACGGGTAAAGATGAAGACATGAAAAAGATAGTTTTTATTTCATAACTTCTTGTCAGGACAATGAACTATGAAATTTTCCGATCCAAAGGAATCATTGGTTATGTTTTTACAATTTCCCTAGTGACAAGGCCTCTGAGCCATCATAAGTCCTTTGGAACAAGCCCTTGTGCTATATATAAAAGATGTCAGTATGACATTGGCAGTCGTGACTTATGTCCCCTGTCTAATAAATATGAAGGATTATATTCCGCTTAAATGCCAAAGATGGTTTATTTAAACTTAGGCAAAAACATAATCAAATAAATTCAATTCTATCTATTGGCCTATATGGTTTAATTGCGCCATGGCTATTTATTCATCAAATTCGACAATTCGCTATATGATTAAACAAATTGTTTCTATTTGGATAGTAGCCTTCAAAGCTTCACCATGGCTGACTCCTCTAAAGCTCGCCATCATCCAGTTAATCAGAATGATGATGCAAGACTGAACTTAATAAGCACCGAGTTGCAGGCTATGATAAATACAGCCGTAAGCAACGCTGTGGATCGTGTGTTGAAGGATTATAAGCGAATGTGCGATGATACCCCAAATAAAGGTTACAAAAAGAGTAAGACCGGTTCAAGCTATAACCAGTCCAAACCAAAGGAGGCAAAACCCGAATGTAAAACCTGCAAAAGAAGACACTGGGGACAGTGTCGATCAAATCAAAAGATAAAGCAATGTGGCATCTGTAAAAGAGCTGGCCACCAGTCCCACGAATGTAGGGATATAAAGAATGCTAACTGTTTCAGCTGCGGCGAAAAGGGCCACATCAGTACTAATTGCCCTAATGTTGCCAAGGAAGGAGCAACTAAGTCTGGGAAGGATTTGAAGGACGGACAGCAGACTGGTGTAAAGACCAAATGCAAAACCTGTAGGAAATATCACCTCGGGAAATGCCGATACGAATCTCAGCCTCTACCCTGTGGAATCTGCAAATCCAAGGAGCATAAGACAATGGATTGTAAGAGAATGGGAGACGCAACCTGCTACAATTGCAATGAAAAAGGGCACATAAAGACCAACTGCCCTAAGTACGCAAAGAAGACTGAAGAGGCCAAGAAAGCAAACGCATGAGTCTTGCATACGAACGCCAAGGAGATGATGCAGAATGATAACTATATAGCAGATACCTTTTCATATCAAACAATTTATGCATGAATTTTATTTGAAACTGGCACATGTGATTTTATAATGAATGATAAATATTAAGAGCTGTTGTCTCCGCTTGATTAAGACTCCGGTCATTTAATGTGAGGTAGAAATTGACCGATGATACTTTAGAAAGTGCTCCAACAAATCCTATATTGATATTTAATATCCATTAGAAATCACTCTTTCTGATACCCTTATGACAAACTTTCAAGCTAACTAAATTCATCAGTATACTAAAGACAGATGTGACTTTTGATCCCCTGTCAAAAAGGTGATGGACTAGGTCCAACCCTTAAATGCCATAAATGGTCTTTGGTGACCTAGGCCAAGTAAAAATTGACCGTTAATACCACAGAGACTGTCATTTTTAGTTTGTTCTGATCAGAAGACCCAGGCGGCCCGCGTGAGCCCTAGGAGATACTTTACGCGGCCCGCGTCAGGCTCCCAGAGAAAAACAAAATGGTGCGGCCGTCCCCGGAATCGAACCTGGGTCTAGGCCACACCCTTTCGCGCGCCTAGCCAACCGAGCTAGGTGCCTAGTTTGTGAAATTCCCGTTTTGAATTAGATATAAGCTCATGTACAATAACTTCCTTATTTCTTCTATAGGTTACCTACTTATCCTCATTGTGGTGACTAAGCTCTAGAATCCAAGAGTTTTACCTCTATGTTTTAGTTACTCTTGACTTGCTTAAGTTGACTAAACACTAGAAAGGACCTTATTAGAAAAACCTAGTATCCGTTTCGCGAAAAAGGGAAAAAGTTACAGACGAAATCGAAAGAATCATTTCTCTTGTTCCTATCGGAAACCTTCGGTCGAATGATTTTCGAAATATCCTCTTTCTAAGAGGAAATGCGTCAGCATATATAGTTGATATCTATTTAATCTCTATTGATTACGAATACCAAATAGTATGACAAAACCGCCGTATGAAAATTGATGTATCTTAATAAGTTCCATAGATTGCTTCCATGCCTGATCAGTATGGAGGTTTAATGCATGGAACCACAAAGATATCCCAATGATCATATGGTACTAAAGTCAACTAATAGTATTCAAAGAAGATATCCATAATATAATTGTCCAAGTAAATATTCCCGATTTAGGAATTCAGGGACTAGTAACATAAATGTGTCACTTATTCGACACAAGCAGCGATGAGTGAACTGGAGCTTGAGATATGGAAATCTCTGCAACCTCCTTGTACTTAGATTATCTTCTCCTAAGTTTACCCTGTTTACCTCCCTAGAGGCAGGTGGAGTTAAGATTTACATCCCACTTTGGGTTAGAGTGTTGTAAGAACTCCATGTTGATTATGGAATAACCGAAAACCTGATTAAGTAAATTTTAAGATAGGAGATTCATAGCCTAACTCAATATCCTGAGAATTCGGTATAGGAAATTTTGAAAGACGGTTCATTTTGCTAAGGCATTGTTCACCGCAACCCTAATTAGGCGACGATTAAGAAATTGCCATCAACTACCCAGGATCGTCGATTTGCTCGACTAACTGTAAAGATTAGCTATTTCTTAAGATTAATTGTAAGCAATGGTTGGAATAACCATCTCACCTTAAGATAAGCTTTGCTATAATAACTGCTATATAAGTATCAAGGTGGCTCCTTGGAGACCTGGTATAAATGGCATGTTAAACGTTTATTGTTAGGACAATAGATTGGTAAGTCCAATTATAAGGATCTGAACGTTGCCCAGGAAACAACAAATAAGATCATATAAATCCGTACTCGATTTTAAGTTGCCAGTATGCGGCAGGAAATCGAGAATTCATGAAAATAGCAAACTTCCTAAATTCTTGTTAAGAAATAGGGTTCAACAAGGGATATCACCCTGGAAGGGTGTGCTAAATTTGTTAAATTATCGGGCTAGTTAAGCTCTGAGTATATAGAATCATTCGAAGGATTCGAATGTATCAAGATTAAATAGCTTACGAGCTAAGACCTAATTAAGGACTTGGTGGAACGCGCAATGTGACCCACACTAATGATTTAGCGACGTGTCGCAAGTAAGTCGAAAAGCGCTATCACATAATGATATGCAGGACTATGATAATAAGAGCAACCTTTGTCGATTGAGGATCGACGGGTTAAGAAGCTTCGAAGGAAGCATGTACCTATTGTAAAGGTCAAATAGGATGCCCGTAGAGGTCCTGAATTCACGTGGGAGGTTGAATCCACGATGAAAGAAAAGTACCCTTGCTTATTTCAGTAAATCTCGGGTCGAGATTTATTTTAAGGGGGTGAGGATGTAACACCTCGAAAATTCACGTCCTATAATGTGTTGACACGTGTCATAAAGTTTGAACGTGTGAAAGAATGTTATAAAAGAACTAAAGTTGACAAACATGGAAAGTATGTGTTAATACGGATTCTAAATGTCAACTGTGAATAAAATATAATGAACATTAACCCTACACAATGTTCATACCTTCAAACGAATGAATCATGGATCATACGAAGCTAAAAGTGAGAGATTACAAACTACAGGGGTTAAATGTGTCAACATGTTAAAGATATACATCTGAGTGACCTTTTGACAAACCCGAAGCTTTGTAAATGTAAATTATGCTCACTAGAATGCATGATTAAAATTTCATAAAGTTTCGTTATCGTATGAGAAAGTTATGATCAAATTCGTGTGAGAGGGGTTAAAAGCGTAAACATTGGAAATTAAGATTTTTCGGGCAACCATAAAGTTACCCAAGGACTTAAAAAAGTATGGTTATGTCTTAAGGCCCATAAAAGTCAAGTTAGAGGGCTCGAAGTGCAAGAAAGCATGTTAAGATCAAGTATAGAAGGATCAGGGACTAAAAGCGTCAAAAAGTGCATAAGTTTGCATTTTCGCGCATAACCTACGTTCTGAATACATCTGGACATCCAAAAATTTATGTAAGCATGACTACATTATATTTTAGTGTTCGCCTTAAGAAAAATCCATTCGTCGCGTCATTTGATTCGTTTTTCGCGCTTATGCGCATTCCGTCGTAATTAAGCGAACATCGCGTTCGTACGGCCAAACGAACCGACATCCGAGATATTTTTGAACACATTTTAAGTTCCCTATACTTTAACTTCATTTTAGAGCTTTGAAATGGGGTTAACGGGCCTTAAACGTGTCGAAAATGGGCTGAATGCATGACAGGGACCAAAAGTGAAAATCTGCCAAACTTAAGCCTAGCGGTGCGCTACACTTTTAGCGTAGCGGTGCGCTAGCCTATGACAGACCAGATGCAGAGTATGTAACAGCCTGTTTTCAGCTGTTAACCACTTCCTAATCCCTTGCCAAGTGTTGATACCTTATGGTTAGTGGCAATTTAGGCACCACAACTTCCCGACAAGTGTACGGCCTTGATCGTGCCCTCTTCTCCAAGAAACGATCCTAACGGTGGACCGAAAACTATAAATACCCCATGCCTTTCATTGTTAAAACCCACAAATCTGATCAAAAAGGCTCTAAGTTGGAACCATTGTTTCATACCTGAGCTATTTTGATCGAGATTAGCTTTCGGGGACCCTTCGTAAGTATTCTTTCGTTCTTTTATTGCTTTACGGGTCCGAAAGTCAAACTTTGTTTGACTTTCTGCATTGACCAGTTTAAGGTCGATGCGAAGTTCGTTTGAACTTCATAACGTGAGCGTGATCACGATGGTTATAGTCCCTAGTGACTATACCTACTGATTTCCACGTTATCTAGGCTCAGTGACGAGCCGTAGTTTCGGCCAGAATACGTATTCTTGCGTATTTTGTAACCAAACTACTTATGGGTATCAAAACCGTTTGTTTTGATACCAAACTTGTTTTTCTAACTTAGTTAAGCATGTTTCAACATGCTTAGCTCGTCACTTTAGTTTAGTGCTTGTATAGGGTCGTAAAGGTAAGCGATCTAAACAATCGCTTATACTTTCGAACCCGAACCGTTTGGTCGATCATTAGGATCCGACCAAACACATCAAGTGACCTTATGGTCACATCGTTCGAGTAGTTGTATGACAGGTAGTATATATGCCTTAGGTAAATGACCAAAATACCCCTACGGGGCTTAAATTGAGATTAAACTCGTTTGGGCATAATGGAAGGTATCCTACTGATACCACAACATATTTAAGGCATATTAACTAAGGAAACCTGTAAATGACTCTTACGGATACCCGTTACGCTTCATGCGCGTTCGGTTCGGTTTATGTAACTAGTTTACATAAATTAGCCGAAACGGGTCAAACCTTATCGGTTTTATCTCAAAATCCAGAATGTGAATAGTAAACCCATATTAAACAAGTCTTCAAACTTGTCGGGTCAGAATCACATTCTATCCGGTCTTCGCTTAATCGTGCGTACGAACCGTATCTTTGAAACTAGCCGGTCTAAGCTTAAGCTTAATTAAAGACCCGTTAGGATTCTAATAGGTTGTTAAAAACCTTCGTTCCAGATTAGGAGCCCAGTAAAAGCTATCTGTACTTGCTGATTGATATACGGCTGGGATTGAATTTATATTTAGCTCAGGTAAATACTTTTAACTTATTTTCCCTATACGGGCTTGGGTTACGGTACATAGCGTACCGCTTGATCGAGCATCAAATCTTCCACGCTTAGTGGTTAATTGAATAATTTGATCGGCTCGTTTTAAACAGATGTGTTTACTTTACAGCCTTTGGGGGGTTAATGACCATGTCCCGGATATCCCTGGCATTATCTTACGAGATAGCCACGACCTGAGCACGGGGTGTAGGCGTACTCCCGTGTATAACTCACATAAGTGGTGTGTCTATTGATCTTTAACCCGGATACGTTCCGGGCTACTGAACGCATAAGTAACATGTAAATCGTTCACAAGATTATAATATTAAATAATTCTCCCAAGTTAAAAAGATTAATTTTGCCTCTGTGCATTTTAATCAATGTGTCAAGATATTTTGTGCCATGTGCATCCAAAACAATTTACAAACTCTTTTTCCAAAATGAGTCAGTTGAATGTATTTACCAGTGTAAACTGACGTATTTTCCAAAAAGGCTAAATGCAGGTACTATACGAAATTGGCTGGATATGTCTCCTTAGCATCAATAGAAGTCTCGCAAGCTTAAGATGCCTAAAAGTCTGTTGAACTATTGTTTCCATTTTATGTTCGATCCTTCTGTGGATAAACTTCCGAATATTGTGACAATTGATATTACAATAATAAATTCGGTTGTATCATACTTTAAATTGCTTCCGCTGTGCATATTGATATTGTGTTGTTTGACTATTACGTTGCCAACCATGACGTCACGATACTCCCCACCGGGCCCACCGGTGACACGTGGAAATCGGGGTGTGACATCCTCCGAGTCGCATCATTCAAGAACCTCGTATAACACTCACTCGCTCACTAATCAACATGGAAACAGATGAAGAAGACATGTCAAGAATCGTTCCATTTCAGCTTCAATTCGACAAGCCACTAGCCTCACAGGTCATTCATTACATCTTCTATTACTATTACTATTATAATTATATCTGAATTTGTGCTATCAAGTTCAAATTTTGAGTGTTAGTTAGGGCACCATGAGTTTTGAATTTTTCAAGATTGATTGAGTTGTTCTAAACCTAGAATTTGTGTGTTCGTGTTTTTCTTAAGTATTTGAAGTTTAATATTAGCCAAATGTATCAAATTCAGAGAGTAATTATTTTCCTCAATATTCAAATTGTGAAGATAAAAATAGCTGAATGGAACCCGGAGAAAGATCTGCTGGCTATGGTTACCGATGATTCGAAGATTTTGTTGCGTTGGTTTAATTAGCAGAAGCTATGGACCATCTCTCCAGGTTAGTATTTTCATTCAGTTATTGTATTTGAGCTGTATGGTTATATTGTATTTGTTCTCAAACTTTTTAACATGATGGTTATTTGTTGTAGGATTTTGGTGAAGATAAATCAGAGAACGAATCAGATCACGAACATGGAGAATTAGGTGAATATGACTGCAGTGGGGATTCAAGAAGCTTGTTCTTTCTGAATCAAAAAATTGAGGGCGAAGCAAGCAATGGGGAAGATTGGACTAGCAGCGGTGATTCAATATCAGATGATGAAAATGTTGAAGTCCGAACCTTAGAAGCCCTAAAAAATCTTGTTCGCAGAAACTTTGAAGATTTTGCACCGGTATATTCTTAAAAAAGAATTTTCATTATCAACTTTTGAGGTTCTCAATGCTTTAACAATAATGGATGTTAGGCAGCCATTGCTTTGGTTATGTTTTAGGGTTTAACGTGTTGTGATAAAATGGGTGGAACAAATTATCAGTTGAGACAAAACAGGTGGTATAAGTTAGTGTTTGGATGTTCTTTTGTTTTCAAGTTGTGATAATCAAATGTTAGATGCTCGAGTGTTTGGAAAATTTAGATTATTTAAGAAAATAATATATAACCGACCTAAAAAGGACATATTTGTGATGAAAAGGGTGGTATAAATTATCAGTTGAGACAAAACGGGTGGTATAAGTGTTCGGATGGAAATTGAAGTTTTTTCCAGCTAAGGTTACAGAAACGGGTAAATAACTAAATACAGTTTACTCTTAAGTGTTTAGCTTAATTGTAGCTCATATGAATCACATAAGTGTTTATCCAAGCACTAAAAACTTATTATTGCAATTTCAGAATTTTAAGAAGCACTCCTTTAGATTTGCAATATGATTCACTTTGGAACTGCTATTAAAGATCTTTATGTTATGGAATTTATTTTGTTACATATTACAGATACTACACCCACAAACGGAGGTACCAGATCTGGTGGTGATGGCGGCTGGGTTTCGCCGCAGGTGGTATAGACATTTGTTCACACCCGAATTGTACTGGTTGACTAACAAAGAATGATTTGTTCTTTGTGTTTTTTTTTAAATAATAAATGAAATTAACGAGTTGGGTAAAGGGTCAAAACAGGTGCGGGTTAAAATGGGTCATTTTAAACTACTTGTTGAAACTGGCTGGGTCAATCACATTGGGTTTGGTTGACCCGTGGTAAACGCATACCATCCACCTTAAAAAAATAGTAAATGACCAAATTGAAACAATGTTAACAATCGGTTCTTGAGTTTGGTTGCATAATGTGCTATTTTTACAGTCTGATCAAAACACGAAGAGCCTAAAGGTAGAGCTCAGAGCCATTCTTCCGGAACTAGAAGAAATGAGGAAGAGGAAATCCGAAAAAAGGAATCTGTTCATCGAAGTTTTAGAACAGATACAAAGATACAAATGGAAATTTAGACAACTTCTGCTGAGACACTCTTGGATGAAACTGATTTATCATTAAGAAAAATTGAAGAACTTCATATGCAGTTACAAGCACTTGAGAAATAGAAGGTACCTGTACCCTTTAAAACACTAAATTTATTACAACTTTAGTACATCAGTTTGTTTTAAAATTGATTACAATGGCTAATTACTTGTTATTTTTCTCGTAAATATCCAGAGTGATTGAATTAAGAAAGTTCTACCACATGAACACGTTGAATTCACTGTGTTTGGTGCTTAGAATGAACTCTAATCAGACGGTTCATGAAATTAATCCTGGTTTAGCATAAACTGAAGGAACAAAGAGCCTAAGTAATGATGCGATCAGGAGTCTCGTTGCTGCTATACGGAAATTGCATGAGGTCAAAATTGAGAGAATGCCACGAGTAAGTACATGGTTATATTTGAAATCTAACGGGTCATATGGGCGGGTCGAACGAGTCAGAAGTGACCTGAAGTTTGTTTAAATAACCATATAAATAGATTGATAAGTACACAGATGGTCCATATAGTTTACCAAAATTTTGGATTTAGTCCCTAACTTTCTAAAAGTACACGGATGGTCCCGGTGGTTTGCACTTTGGAACACATTTAGTCTTCTACTTTGCCAAAAGTCACATGGACGGTCCCTGTGGTTTGCACTTTGTACCCATTTAGTCTCTAACCTGGACATGTTGAAATCTTTAGATTTGTTGGCTAGGGACTAAATATGTTACATAGTGCAAACTACAGGGACCATCCGTGTACTTTTGGAAAGCTAAGGACCAAATCCCAAATTTAGGTAAACCACATGACCATCCGTCTACTTTACTCTAGATTTATTAAAAGCAGGTCAAATGGGTTGAGTGGGTCAAAAGTGACCCGAAGTTTATTTTAACAATTGCAACCTCTTAAATTGTTTTATTAAAAAAATTTAGCGGGTCAAAAGTGACCTGCAGTGTATTCATTTACTTATACTTACAGCCTCTAGAATAACTATATTAAAAAACTGATAAATATTTTATATTGTAGTTTACTTATATATGTCAACTTTTTGTTAGCTTCAAAATTTTGCACGATCTCTATGAGAGCTATGGAATTTGATGGATACACCAGTGGAAGAGCATCAGATGTTTCAGAGCGTTACCTGCAACATAGCTGCTACGGAGCAGGAGATCACGGAGCCCAACTTGCTTTCCGTCAAGTTCATTAATTATGTAAATTACGGCGTTTAGATTTATTATTCAAAAGTGTAGCCGAGTTTTTAAAAAATGGAGATTATTAACATTTTTTTTCTCCTTTAAAGGTTGAGGCTGAGGTTTCACGACTTGAAGCGTTGAAGTCGAGCAAAATGAAGGAACTCGTCTTCAAGAAACGATTAGAATTAGAGGACATTTGTAGAAAGACTAGCTTCCGGAAGCTGATAGTTCAATGGAGATAGCTATGGAAGCTATTGATGCTGGTAGATGTGGATTTGAACCTTGTGAAGAGCTTTATTGGTTCGTTTTCTTCTCAAAAGGGACTACCGGGACCTGCTTCGAATATGCTTGGTCTCATGGGCCTTCAACTCCCACAAGACGACAACAAGGACAGATGATAATATGTTTGTATGAAATACTTGATCTTGTGAGAGGTTAGCCTTTTGATTGACCCTCCTGCAAGTTTTGATCGTATTACTTTTAGACGGATATGAAATAGCATATTGTGTTTCTTACATCATTGAAGTTTGAGGTTGTTATTTGATTCGATTTCAGAAAATCGGGTTCTAAAGAGTTGAATTCGAACACTTGACACACTATTTGGTGTGGTTTGATATTTTGACTTCATCCTTATTATTTATTTTTGGTTGCTAAATATGAGATGTGTATTGAAGTTGCAGTATAAAAAGTTTGGTGTGTGGCATGCTTGAATTGAGATTGTAATATAGATAACCCACACCGATACTAGACATGCTATACGATGTATCACAAAAGGATTAATAAACTAACATCAAAAGACTATGGCGTTGTAAATTATCACCGCATTGTAAATTATCACCGCATCGCGCGGGTTACCTACTATCACGCATAAGAAAACTAACTTAAGTACTATACATTATATCGTGCGACGACTGATAAACTAACGGTAAACGAGTATCCTATTGTAAATCGCCACTCCCGTTGCATCGCGCGGGTAAATGGCTAGTATATATATATATATATATAAGTAAAGAAATAGAATTGCATTATTATTTATAGTCTTAGAATAATAAATTCTTATCCAAAGCCACCGGAGTTGTGACGCCTATTATGACACGTCATCATTGCCAAAAGAAGCAAGGTCCATTGCCAGGCTATGAGAATCTGATGGTTGCCACAAATATCACAGGCCCCGATTGGTGCATGAAACAAACAAATTTTAACAATTATCACGACCTTTATGGCATTTAAATAAAACTAAATGCGTACAACTAAGGCTATGCGGTATGGTGATAGTATGGTGATAGTTCTTTATTGGAGAATGATTCGTCACGTAGACATCACATCATAGTCTCTTGAAGAATGATCCGCCATAGTAGAAACACTGGAAATGTGAGAATGATCCTACCCCACCAAGTTTATTTATTTATTTTTAATTCATCTACTTTTTTTAATATTTATTAAATAAGATAGAAAAATAAATTCATTAATATTAAAAAACAAAACATTACATAAGTTAAAAAAACATAAACTTAAAAAAAAATTCCCAACTTTCATACTTTTTCATGATTTTCTCTTGCATTTTTTAAAGTAGCTCGTTTTTGTTCGGGATAACTTTCAACATCGGTCGTCATTATGTTTGAAGTTTGAATGGGTTGTGATGGTTGAGAAGCTTGAACGGGTTGCACGGTAAACGGGTTTTGCATCATCAAGTTTTGTAACGCTTGAGTTTGTTGAGTACTCGAAAAAATGTTCGGAAAATGTTTGAAACCCGCAAAAGCGTTGGCGGAAAATTGCGAGAAAGGGTCCGGTTCCATTGTAGGATAGTACCCGGGCACCGAAAAAACATTCGGGTTTGGATTCGGGTTGTTCAGGTTGTATGGATCCATTGTAAAAAGTAGAAGAATGTTTTATAAAAAAGTAGAGAGTTTATAAAAAGTTGAGAGAGAGATAGGGTTGAAGTTGGTAAAAAGGTGGTATTTATATAAAAAGTTTAGTGATTTTGGTTGGTTTTTGAATTATATCCTTTGGTTTTTTTAATTTTTCCAACGGCACAAACGTCTCCAAGGAGACGGAGAGGACGACGCAAAGGGAGGGGGGGGGGTGGAAACGGTGTTGGGGGCGGCGCCGCTCTAGACCGATCCAAGGCCGGCCCCCATACCATGTAGCCTAACTCATGGTTACATGTCATAAACAATGTTGCCACGCTAAAAGTTAATAATCATCCCTGCTTAGGTTACACCAACAACAAATCCGATAAACACATCCCCAGTTGACATAAATATTACATCATTTTGTCGGCAAATCAACCATCATGGCCAATAAGGCTCAAGTATACACAAAAACCGGAATAGCCTTAGGCTAGAACCTTCGTTGGCCACCGTCAAACAAAACTCACAATTTTCTTACGATAGGCGCAGGTCAAAACCACCATTAGCAATGACAAAAACAACAACAAATATCATTCGCAAATCAACCATCACAACCAATAAGTCTTAAGTATACACAAAAAACCCAAACAACTTCATGTTAAAACATTCATCGGCCATCATCAAACGAAACTCACAATTTTCTTACAATAGACGTACCAAAAGATTTTTAAAAATTTCTAAATTGTTTCAGCCCTTTCATTATCTTATGGTTTTTCTTAGATTACATAACTTATATTTAGCCATTAATTAGAAACGTATATTTTACCATTTTTAATAACTTTAGAAATGGATTTTTTTTGAACGGCCAACAAACTCAATCCCGAGCACTCTCGGGGCACCCACTGGACAAACGGAGTACTCCGAGAGTAATCCGAGTCCACCACCAATTCCGGGAAAAACCCGGTAACCCACCCGCCCGTAGGCACGACGGTGAAATTACCGGTAAAACCCGTTTGACTCAAGGATCCAACCCAGGTTTCCCTGAGTCTCCTATCATTGCCCACCAGTGCCTCACTCTGCACCAAGTGAGAGTCGAACCTGCATCTCTCAATAGAAATGCAAGTCCTCCACCACTTTATCTATGGGTTTTCCTTTTGATTATCTAACAAAAGAGAAATCCTGCATCTCTCAAGAGAAATGCAGGTTTTCCTTTTGATTATCTAACTAAAATTCAGTAACAACAAATAACGACTCTATTTCATGGGTGGGCGGAGAGGACCACCGGCTAGGGCCCGATATTTCGGAGGGCACACTATTTTTAGAAAAAAACCCGATATGTATATGTAGATTTCTTTTTTATAGGGTATGCCTATACAACGTCAACATAGACCCACTTACAAAACTATTCTTATGCTTTAGATTAGTTATTAGCCCATTGACATTAGATTTGTGGGTATATACGTTTTCACCCCCCGGTTCTATAGAAATTTTTGGGTATATATGTAGTTTTCGTATAGAAATTTGTGGGTATATACGTTTTCACCCCCGGTTCTATAGAAATTTTTGGGTATTCTATAGAAATTTTTGGGTATATATGTTTTCACCCCCCGGCCGAAAAATCCAAGCTTCGCCACTGCCTACAATCAATTGCTAATGTCTGCTGCATCTTCTCTCAACCACACACCACACACCTACCAGCGATCGGAACACCGCCTATATCATATGTGTTGTTGTCTTCTACCGTCACCATCAACGTGACCACCGTCGTCGCAGAAATCGATAACTTCCGCCGCTGCTTGAAGATGAAGAAGGCGTTAGGTCTCCGATCTAGCTCCGTCGTAGTCCTAGCTCCGGCACAAGTTCTAATGGCGGATCTGGTGGAAAAGTGAAGAAGAAAGGGAGATGGGTTCGTTTTGGTGGTGGATACTTCTTATCTTAGAGTAAATAGCTTTATCCCTTCCAGTTGCCTTCCAAAATCCAGGTACGGTAGCTCTATTTGTGCGACGTGCGAGAACAGTTGGATACTTCTTATCTTTGTGACAAAAGAAATACCAATCATTTTGCTCTTTAGTGCCTAGCCTGAAAGGCTCTGTTTAAGTTCACAAATTAGCATCATCGTTCACTAAGGGTGAGCGGGGCACCTTCGGTGACCCCATTCGGTGACCCAAGTCACCTTAGGGGAACACCGCCGCCATCGGTGCGGTGAGTGAATTCGGGGAGCAAGGTCGGGGAGAAGTCACCGATGAAGGAGAGGGGGAGATGGTGGGCCACCCACTTTGCAAACCAATCAAATCAAATCATTTCTTTTTTTTTTCTTTTTTTTCTTTTTGAATAAAAAAACAAGGGGAGTTAAGAGGGGAGTGGCGCCATCAAATTGAGGGTGTCAGGGGAGTTTAAGAGGGGAGTTGACGTGACATAACCTGATTGACCGTGCGTAAGAGAAGGGACTCCCCTCTTAGAGCATTCACATTCTATCCATCAAAATATGTGAGGGGGAGTTTTTATATTATAAAGGGTATCAAAAGTGGTTGTGAGTGGAGGAGAGAGAAAATGTTACTGTTCATCTGTATATTTGGGGGACACTGTTCACCCAGTATAATTTTTTTAATATATATTGAAAGTGGTTGTGAGTGAAGGAGAGAGAAAAATGTGATGATAATATTATTTAATTGAAAAGGAGAGAGAAAAAGTATTTGTTTTTAGTAGAAATATATTGATATAAGAGTTGTTTTTTAGTGAAATGTATGTATAATTTGATGGTTTGGATGTGAATGCTCTTAGGGGAGTGCCCCGTTCACTCTAAAAACCATTTGTGAATTAATACATTAATTAAGTGGTTAACATAATTTATTGTGTAGTTAGTATACCTTGAAGATCCCATGGCTCAATTTTGTAAAATCATAGGGTTATGTAGATCTTAATTCTTAGACCAACCCACAATGACGGTTCACCGGCGACGAGAGTAGGGGTCACCGGAGAAACATCCATCTCTGTTTGTGGTGGTTGTCGGCGAGTTTCGGTGAGGAAAAGAACGAGTTATTGTGGTTTGGTGAGATGAGAGACAGAATGTATGAGGAATTGAGAAAATGAAGTTTGAAACGGAGCATAATAAAGAAGATTATCTGATTGTTAAATAAAAAAATACTTTAATAGTTTAATTACATTTTTTTACCTTTTTATTCTACATCAATCAATAAAATGAAAAACGCTGGTAAAAAAAATAAAAAAAAATGAAAAACCTTTTGGTATATAAATAGGATATTATTTTATATGAACATAATTTAATTTTAATGCTGGTACATCGAGGTGATACTTTTATCAAATTTGCTAGATCAATATCAAATTAAGACGTCTGATTGTTATGAGGTTTTAAATGTATAAGTTATTTGATTTGATTTGTATGTACAGATTCATGTTCTTTTCAGCTTCAAATAAAAAATGTATGTTCAGCTCCAAATAAAATAGGTACTGCTTACGACGATTGGAAAAACAACAAACCGAATGCACGTAGAAACCGGCTTGGTCATATTACGGCTGTTTTCTTTTGCTTTTTCTTTCGCTTACTATGACGTGTGCCGGTATTATAACGACCTAAGCCAAACCGAAAGAACTCCCACCGTGTCCTCACGCCTGTAGGACCGGTTTTGACACCGTTCGATTGCGTAACGAACGTTCGACGTGCGGAATCCGTGAACGTGCGTGACCGAACACACAATAACGTACTAGAACCGTGATTTTATTGAAGAATATGACGTGTCCGATACAAAAATCACGTGGAGAGTACTTTCTCTCTCTAGACTTGAATTTCTAAATCACCAAATGGAGCAAAAGTCTTTCACTTTAAATCTAAGGCTCCTATTTATAGCCCTTGGAATTAATGAGACTTCTCATTAATTACCAAAACGCCACCTTGCTAAAACTATCTAAATATTACAATAAAAGCCTAGATTTCTACCGTTTCAGCTACGGTTTGAATTGACGGAGGCGATAGACATTAATGCATCAACAAACTCCCCCTTGGATATTGCCGCAGTCAATCCGTAGTTAAACTCGTAGCGACTTGTCTTTCTCTCTCTCTTGAGTCTTCTTTAAGATTTAACATCTTCAGCAAACACAGACTCCCTCTTGCTCGAACAGAATCCCGGTGGATCTGTCTTCAGCTTCAGCTCCCCCTTTCGGTAATCTCTTCAGGCTCCCTCTTTCGTCAAGCTTCCGTGCTTTTAGGATCGACGTCTGGCTTACCGTAGCAACAGAAACCTACACATCTCAACCTCTCGTAAGACAAAATAATTTTGACTCTAAAAGAATTCACTCAAAATTCTCAAACATATAACACACAATATTGTGATTCAAATTAATGAATCATCTAAACATTTTAGGATTATCTTCCAACTTCTCATCATCTTAACCAAACCAATTGTTCATCTTGTTTAACCTTTAAGATTTTGAATATCAGCTTTTCAACATCAGTTGTCGAAAATCTTTTTGGATTTTTCAAAATTTTATACTAAAACACACTAAACTCTTTTTGGATTTTTATGAAATGAAATGTAAAGCAGTAAAGAAATATATACAAACACTATTTTTGTGAGTTTGTGTAAGAGGATCATATCAGTTTCTGAGACACATCACAAGCACCGTTAAGCTTTTAATCGTTTTAAGTTCTAAACGATTCACGTTGATTGACGATATAATTTTCCTCTTAAACTCAATCTAAAAACTTTCGAAATGCTTACCGATACGTTAAGGTATATTAATTTTGCACTAAATTCTTATGGACCCCACGATCTCAGCATATCCCCTCATCATGCAATACACTAACTCAAGTAATGCCTTTAAACTTTCATCAACTGTGATTTGTGCGAAAACAAAGCAGAATGTTTAAACATTAACAATCAGGTCGATACTTCCGTATACGCAGAGAAAGTCCAATGTTTAAACAAAATAAGAAAAATAAAACAAGTTGAAGTTGTTTAGGCTTTAACCACCAGGTCGATACTCCCGTATACGCAGAGGTGATCCAAAGCTTAAACGAAACACCAAAGAAAATAAAGCAGAACGTTTAGGCAACAACATCCAGGTCGATACTCACGTATACGCAGAGGATGTCCGATGCTTAAACAAAATAAAGAAATAAAACAAGTTTAAATCTTTGCAAAATAAAATACACAATCACAGCGACTTTTTAGCAAAGTTGTGAAAGTTCACAAACTTAACCAGTTTTATGTCTTTCGACAATCAGCGATTACTGAGTAGGCACACAGTCAAGAAGGACAAAACTAAGTACTATGCGTTCGACCATGTTTCCCACTAGAACTAGGCTTTTTCATTTAAGTTTGTATCGTTATCACAAATCTACTAGTCTAGCTGAGCCTATCGTCACATCTTTAGTGAGACCGTTTATCACATTTGACATTTCATTTCTTTAGCATGCTGTGATAGTCCACTGATTTTCTATCATTTCCTCTTGTTTCAGCAAAACTCAATTTTTAAATTTTTCAATGTT
Source organism: Helianthus tuberosus (assembly GCA_030545235.1). Lineage (NCBI taxonomy): Eukaryota > Viridiplantae > Streptophyta > Magnoliopsida > Asterales > Asteraceae > Helianthus > Helianthus tuberosus. The sequence goes on along the minus strand of CM060369.1, from coordinate 166,765,230 downwards.
TTTGACTTTTTCAAATTTTCTAATGTTTTTGGATTTTCTAAAAATTCTTACTCCCCCTAAAATGCAAACACATTTTAGGAAATTTGAAAACAAACTATACAATAAAGTGACAACTGATATCGAATCACTTCAATTCGCCATCCACTTGGCATAAACAATCAGAACTCCCCCTCACAACAAACTATTTTCCCATTATGATTTCAAAACACTTAAGTTTGTTTTAATCAAAATGGTTTTTCCGAAAAAATTAGTTTTGTTTGTCGTTTCACAAAACATGGGGTTTAATTCATCACACTATTTTCAACCACTTGTAAGATAGTTAAATCAAGTACAACTTAATGTCCTTGATTAACCACTTGTAAGTCGAAATATCACAGTTACCAACCTGTGAATTTCTCAAGAAAGATGCCGATTCCTACTCCCCAATTACCAACCTGGGAGTTCCGGCAAGTCAGGTTTTTCAGTTAAAGAGATTCACCCAAGCCTGACGGTCCTTGGGTGTTTTGAACATACCTTTTTGATTCATAAAATTCTTTAACCCCTTTGACTTTCCCGTCAACCATTTTTCCAAAAATGTTTAGAACATTGGGGTTAAAGGCTTTTTCAACATCAAAATCTTTCTTTTCAGAAAAAGATTGATTTGAAATCTCAATTTCGTCAACTTTTTGTTTATAATTTTCAGCTCGCAATGGTGGAAAGTTGATATCATCCATTGGCGGAACTGAATTTTCACTTTTGAGCTCAACTTGTGGCTCCTCTGATTTTGACGAATCAGAATCATCACCAGAATGTGGCTCATCTGACTTAGATAAGCCAGATTCATCGCCAACATGTAGCTCCTTTGTTTCCGAAGAAACAAATTCATCGCTAACCACTTCAACCTTCTTTATCTCCTCTTTTGTCCTCAGATTTGCATCTGAAGAATTCGATTTACTTGACTTTGTTGTCGAGTGAAACGATTCATCAGCACTCTTATTTGTTGTACCCGAGGACAAAATCCTTTCAAGGTACTCTCGAGCTTTCTTTCTTTTCTTTCTCAGTCGGTCTTTTTGCCCTTGTGAAAGCTTCACTTTCTGTACTTGAACTTTTTGTTCTTTGGGCTTTACTTCGACCTTGACTGATTTCTTTGCCATCTTCTGAGAATTAACCCTCAATCTTTCATTTGATCTCCTTGGGCAATCTCTGGCAATGTGACCTCTGATTTGGCATTCATAACATCTTCTTGTCTCAAATCTCTGTCTCTGGCAGTTAACAGCAATGTGTCCTTGAAAACCACAGTTGTAACACACCCTGTTATCATACCATGTACCACTTTCACACCAAACGCTCAGATCATAGCATTGTCTGGCTTTGTGGTAGTCATCATTCTTCTTGTAAACTGGATTTGACTTTTGAGTACTGTGGTCAAACCTGCACCACACATCACCAACTATTTTTGAGTTTTTGTTTTTAGATTTTTGTGATTTTGCATAATGATTGGAAGACTGAACTGATGAACTTTTAGTTTTATTTTGAAAAAAATTCGAATTTTTAATTTTTTGTTTTTGTTCTACAATCTTCTTAACAGGTTTTTGCTTTGAGCATTCACCTATTTCAGTAGATTGCAAAACAGTATTTTGAAATTTTTCTTGTAATTCTAAAAATATTTTTCTTTTCTTTTTCTTTTTCTTTTTCATCATCAGCTTTGTCATCGCAATCTTCAAAAATTTGTGACATTGTCACTTATTGGAACAGAATTGATCGGTTTTGGACAAGAATAATCTGGTGTTGATGACGAAGTCTCAAAACCTTTCAATTTCTCTTCAAGCTCTTTGAGTTTAATCCGAGCTTTTTCAGCTTCTTTTTCAAGTCGAATAATCGTCTGAAGATGAGAATTGATTACTTTTTGTTTTTCAATATTATTTTTGCTAAAAATAGATCTCCCATCTTCAAGAATCTTTATTTGACTTTGAAATTCTTTTTCAATTTTTAATTTTTCAGTTTCAAAACTTTTTACTTTCTTTTCAAAATCTTTGTTTTCTAATATCAAACTGTTCAAATCACTTAACAGTTTGACATTTTCAGATTTCAATATCTTCAAATTTTTCTGCAATTCAAGAATCTGTTTATCATTAGATTTCTTTTCATCCTTCAAATTTTTGATTTCCAATGTCAAACTCTCTACATTCTTCAAGAGTTTGACATTGTCTGTTTTGAATTCATCACAGGTTAAGCATTTCTCAGACATCTTTTCAGCTTCAACTTTCTTCTCTTTTGCAGCTTTTCTTTCTTTGATCTCTTCCATTTTACCTGCAAAATAAAAATTAAAACTTTCAGGTGTAAGTTCTCTTTTATAAGATTCAAGTTTTCGAATTTCTTCACTATCATCGTCACTTTCTTCCTCTAATGATTGATCAAAACTTTGAGCTTTTTCTGAAACCTTTTCTTGTTTGTCAATTTTACTTCTGGTTTTATCAATCTCTCCGGACTAGGAATCAAACTCCTTTCCTGAATCAGATTTCATTTTTTTAATATTTTGGAATTCAAGTTCTTGAGCTTCAATCTTATCAAGGAACCATCTGAAATTGAAACCCAAACAGTTAAAATGCTTCTTCCAAGTTAACAATTACGTTCCCCACACATCATTTGGTAAAGCATTTGCCAACTTGTCAAACCATTCGTCATCTCTTTTGCTAATTTTCCAACGCTTCATCTCTAGATATAACTTCCAATACCTTTCGATCAACTCTTTATTTGATTCTCCCCTAAGAGCTATAAAATTATCAAACATATCCATTTTTTTTTATCAAAACAACTGAATCAAATGAGATATCCGATTGAATGGCAAAAATCAGGTGACAATGGATCGGGTGAAGATTCGTTCGTGCGTGTATCCGATGCTTGACAAATCACCTCAGATTACCTGCAAACAAACAAATAAACGATTAATTCAAAACAGATTCAATATGTAACAATGTGTTGATGAAACCAATCTAAGACTCGTGTCAAAGATTTGAGGATTCGATTCAATGTTGTTCGGATAAAATCATTAAGTGAATGAACTTGATCGTATAGAAATGGATTCAATTTATTCTTCACTGATTGAACCGTAAACTTTTACACTTGATTTAATTTGATCAACAAATTCACAAAACTCGACAAAATTCTGTTATTGAACTGAGAGATGTAACCAGCAGACAACCTCTTTAAACAATTCTTTGATCCTTGGATTTTAATTGATCAACGACAATCAATTTCAATTCAGATTACACGTGACCTGAACTTGATGTTCAAACAATATATGCTGTCAATCATTAATAATACTAGAATCTGAATGGACCGCAAATCCCACTAAGCCGACATCATATATTTACTCTATTCTCATTTGACCAACTTATTAGACTTAACGTCTTTTAATCAGATAACCTGCAACAGCCGACAATCTATGATCACACATGCAAACTTAACAACACTTTTTAAACTCTCAATGTCTGACAACAATTTGTCCGATGAATATTAAACACGTGATCAAGTTTTAAAGTTTCAGGCGAAATCAACTTTTGTTCACTTAAAGTTGCTCGACAACACATTTAATGATCACATGCAGACTGCAATTTACGATGAATTTTAAATCGACATCAATTCACGACACACTTTTCATTGGACCAACAACAGTTATGTTCACGTTCAAGCAGAATACTTGCTCAATGTTCAAACTAAATCATGACTGCTATCTTTCAAGCTAAATCAGATTATCTCAAGCGAAATCCACAATTTCGCTTCAAAATACCAACTTTTCAAGCTAAATCAGATTATCTCAAGCGAAATCCACAGTTTCGCTTCAAAATACTGTTTTGGATTATTTCAAGCGAAATCCACAATATCGCTTCAAACCAACAACGACTTTTCAAGCAAAATGTAATAACTCGTTCAAGCGAAATCTATAGAATCTCAAGCGAAATCTCACATATAAGGATTTCGCTTGTATTTTTCAAGCGGAATCTTGCTGTTTTCAACGAAATCGGACACAAAAACTCAAATTACTCCTAAACGGCTAGGAGTTTGGATCTGAAACTTGGTAGGGTTTAAAAACAAGTATTTTTGCACATTATACTAAAAAATCAGCCAATTTGGACCGAAAAATCCCGTTCAATTTTACGTTTTTCAGTAAAAAACGTGATAGAATGAAAAAGATGAAGAAATATATGAAATTCAGGTCTGAAATCAATGAAATCTGGTACGAATCGATGTATTTGGTCAGCGCAATCGAGCTCCTAGCTCTGATACCACTTGTAGGACCGGTTTTGACACCGTTCGATTGCGTAACGAACGTTTGACGTGCGGAATCCGTGAACGTGCGTGACCGAACACACAATAACGTACTAGAACCGTGATTTTATTGAAGAATATGACGTGTCCGATACAAAAATCACGTGGAGAGTACTTTCTCTCTCTCTAGACTTTCTCTCTCTAGACTTGAATTTCTAAATCACCAAATGGAGCAAAAGTCTTTCACTTTAAATCTAAGGCTCCTATTTATAGCCCTTGGAATTAATGAGACTTCTCATTAATTACCAAAACGCCACCTTGCTAAAACTATCTAAATATTACAATAAAAGCCTAGATTTCTACCACTTGTGAAGTTCAGGATCGGATCGTAAACGATCACTAGATCTGCGATGAATTCGATTTAACGTGCGGAAACCGTTAAATCGAACCGTAATCGTGCACGAAGACGTAATTAAACAACGTTTTATTACGTAACGACGACAACCGGACAGAGTTTCAACTCGATCTACACACTAGACACTCGTAATCTAATCAACGTGATGTAATCGGAGTGTTCTTGATGAACTGTGTGAAGTTGTTCTCTGATTTCTGTCCTCTGATTCCGCTCGAAATGATATCACCGATTTATATAGTTGATCAATGCTTGCATTTCAAGCGGAATCAACTTCCAGTTGTTTCAAGCGAAATCAAAATCCATGAGAGCATGCATTACGTACGTAATCAATCCAGTGCATGCCATTTCTTTTTTTGATGATGTCATATGAATGATGTCATCATTAAGAATGATGACATCATTCTTGTTCAGATCCGCTTCCTTCGTATCGTCTCATACCGTATACTGACCTAACATTACCTAACGACACCTAGCGAAACCTCTGTCCGGTATTTTACAGACTCAAGACACTAGACTTTACATGTACAGTTAGATTTCTATCTATGGCCACACACATAGTGCACTAACAATCTCCCCCTTGGACATAGCTAGAAATCTGTGATGTTTAGTCTTGAACTTCCTTGGATAACATCTTCAAGTGAAATCACAGTCTCCCCCTTGAATGATGCCCCGAATTTCTAAGATTTGACGTTTAATCTTGCTCCCCCTTTCATTTAGCTTCCTGCACATTCTCTACCAAGAAATTGAAATCGAAATCTTTACATTTTGGATAGAAATTAATTGAAACATTCTCAAATTTTATCTTCACTTTTCATTACAAGCACACTCTCCCAACCCTGTTGTTCATCATGTTTAGCACTTGGGATTTTGAATATCAGCTCTCCAACATCAGTTGTCGAAAATCTTTTTGAATTTTTCAAAATTTTATGCTAAAACACACTAAAATCTTTTTGGATTTTGTAATAAGAGAAATGTAATGCAGAAATGAAATATGTACAAACATATTTTTGTGAGTTTGCGAAAGAGGATCATATCAGTTTTTGAGATACATCACAAGCACCGTTAAGCTTTTAATCGTTTTAAGTTCTAAACGATTCACGTTGATTGACGATATAATTGTCCTCTTAAGCTCAATCTAAAAACTTTCGAAATGCTTACCGATACTTTAAGATATATTAAGATAGCACTAAATTCTTATGGACCCCACGATTGATGTGCGATAAAGTGTTACTTATATTAGGTGTGTATTTTAAGCCCTTTTTAACACTTATTTTAGCCAAGTTTTAAATTTATAAAACACGATATTTCACTAACACTAAACACACATATGGGCAAGTGCACCCATCGTTGAGTGTATTATAGCGTTGGTAAGATACCGAGGTCGTCCAAGGACACAAGAGCTTTTAGTACCGGTTTATCCTCAACGTCTAACCAAAATAAAACTTTAGAAAAATGTTTTAAACTAAGAAAAGATAAAAACTAACTAAATTGCTGAAAATAAAAATAAAAGAAAAACAGATAGACAAGATGAATCACTTGGTTCCGACTCGTATCTAGTATAACCTTTGATTATTTCCGCACTTTTGCACATAATTAAGAGATTATCTTAGTTATTGTAGTAGGCCCCTCTTTTGAAGGTGACGTTACCCTCACCCCAGTAGTTTGAGTCAGCAGGGATACAATCCTAAAAGGGTGGATTATTGGAAGATAATGAATTAAGTTATTAAAGCAGTATTGTGGTAGGCCCCGCTTTTGGCGGTGACGTTACCCTCGGCTAAGTAGTCTGAGTCAGCAGGGATACATTCCTAAATAGCCGGGTTATAGTATTAATAGTAGTTAACTTATGAGGGGATCAAAGAGTTTGGACCCCCGCCATCCAATACCGTGAAGTATTGAAGGAGGTCCTACTAAATTTGACCCAGGTCCATTGCAGGACCTCTAAACGCTGAACAATGGCAAGACCTTTACCAAACCGTTCCCTTAACCCCCTACCAGGTAGCCAACATACCTCCATATAGACCGTGGAGATATGAATGGTGAAAATCCTTTATTTTATATAGACAGTAAAATAATGCCAAGACACCACGGACAAACGATAAGGAAAGATCACCTTCAACATAAGTAACTAGTTATTAAAGTCATTAATACAAAACCAAATAAAAAGTGCAAAAGATTAGAAATAAAAAGTATTATACTAGACACTTTGTCTTCACCAAGTGATGTAAGAGACTTAGGCAAACATGGCCTTGATTGTCAAGAACTCTTACGATCAATCTTGGATCCCGAGACGACTCACACACTCTACGATGGACAATGGATGATGGTGGTGGATGATGGTGGTGGGTGGTGGATGAAGTGTGAGAGAGGTGGTGTGCCAAGGGATGGTTTGAGCTTGAGCCAAGCACTCCTATTTATAGCCTGTACAGAAGCCTGGACACGGCCCCGTGTCCGCTGGACACGGCCCCGTGTCCACCCTTTTCTCTTTCTTCATTAATACAGTTTGTCTTTATTAGCTCCACACGCCCCCGTGTCCGCTGGGCACGCCCCCGTGTCCGTCTGACACTCTCTCTCTTCATTAATTGTAATTCGCAATTACAATTAATGCGCCTGCTGTACTTTCGCCACGCCCCCGTGTCCGCTGGGCACGGCCCCGTGGTGGGCAATAGAAGCTTCTACAGGTTTGTCTTTAGTGCCAGAGCTGTCCATCCTGAGCACTGCCCCGTGCTGAGCTGGGCACGCCCCGTGTCGGGCTGGGCACGCCCCGTGTCGGGATGGGCACGCCCCGTGTCGGGCTGGGCACGCCCCGTGTCGGGATGGGCACGCCCCGTGTCGGGCTGGGCACAGCCCCATGCTCAGCTGGGCACAGCCCCATGCTCAGCTTTCTTCTTATTTTTGCTTTGGGAGTTTTCGTCGAGGGGTCAGGCATGCCACGTTTCTTCCTTTTCTTTGTATTTATGTTGGTTTTGGCTGTATTTTTGTTCCTTTTGTTCGTTTAAGCTCATTTGACCCTGTAAATTCAAAAGGAAGACAAAAACACACTTTTTCCAATATTAGTACTAAAAAAGGGTTAGTTTTATGCCTTATTTGATGTAATTTATATGTTGCATTTTACACACATCAAATACCCCCACACTTGAATCTTTGCTTGTCCTCAAGCAAAACTCTTTATAATGTGGCTTTACACTCCCAAATGGAATTGGTAGAAGAGAAGGTTTTTGGGCTTGTCATAGAGTGCCGGGAATCCAAGATTCTTTATTAGGCTTTATTTTTATGTATTTACAATCCTATTCGTCATGATTTATTTAAAACTTTTCATAAGACAAATTACTTATTAGGGCATAACATGCCTTTGTAAAATTCTATTTATATACAAGTTCACATACCTCACGGGGATCACTCAACACTCGGCCGAAGATGTATTTTTGTGAAACACTCGAGAGCGGCATGGAACTTACTCATACCATAAGCTTGCCAAGCAATCAATCCTCATCCTTTTTAACTATATACCTTTGTAAATATCAAGAGGACTTTTGGGTGAAGGGTTAGGCTTGGGTTAAAGGTAGGTGGTTGGGTTAGTGGTTAGTGAAAGGGCGAAATGCGTAACAAGCATCGGTTTTCGTAAGATTTTTTTTTTTTTGCAATCTTTATTTTGATGAAGCTTTCATTCAAACCAAGTTATTTTTGATAAACTTGTTTGTTTATTTTTCTTTCGCTTCATCATCATCAAATTTTTTTTTTTTTTTTTTTTTTTTTTTTTTTGTGCAAGTCATAAGAAAAACCGAGCTTGTTACTAAAACAAAGGGTTAAAAAAATAAAAAAGGTTTAGGTGGGTGAAAGGGTGTTTGGTTTGGGTTATGAAATGAAAAGGTTTAGGCTCAAAGGGGCTAACTAGGTGGATTTTGGGTAGGTGGTAAAAAAGAAAAGAAAAATAATGGTGTAGAAATAAAAATGGTTAGTCCTAATGCCTCCATCATTTACTTACTCGGGTTTAAGTTGGTAAGGACCGGGAATGTATCGTCATTGCAAGTTCTAGAGTCGTAAGAACCAAGCGGCTATTCACACAAGAAACGAAAAATGAGCATTTAGTCTAATGATGTGTAATTGTATGCTCAATAAAGGCTCAAAACTCACTTTTGTGGGAATGGGTTTTTATGTGATTAAGTATATATAATCAAATTTTAACTAAGTTTGCCATGCCTTTTCATAATTTTCTTATGTTGGTTCTTTTTATCACGACGCTATCGGTTGTAAATTCGTAAAAATATAACCTTTTTAAGAACTTGAATTTCCCGCGTTAAACCAAGACAAGTAAAAAAAATGAAATTTTTTTTTTTGAAAAAATTTAGGGTGATTAGCGGTTCCAATAGAGTTTTGTGTAAGGCTTGTATTTAGGACTTGCAAGATTCAAGGTTTTAGCATCCCCCCCCACACTTAAATTACACATTGTCCTCAATGTGTCCCAAAAATAAGTTTTTAGGCTGATTAAATGTGTAAAAATGGGTTTTTTCAATGTTTTTGAATTTTTCACAACAAAACTCATTTTGAATTTTTCAATGTTTTTGAATTTTTCAAATTTTCTAATTTTTTAAAAATTTTTCTCCCCCTAAAATCAAAATATGTTTCAATTTTGATTTTCTGAGAAAATTTGAAAAATAAAGCAGTAAACTATACAAACAAAGTGACAAACTGATGAGAATTGCCTCAATTCGCCATCCACTTGGCTTAAACAATCAGAACTCCCCCTGACAACAAACTATTTTCCCATTATGATTTCAAAACACTTAAATTTATTTTAATCAAAATGGTTTATCCGGAAAATTAGTTTTGTGTGTCGTTTCACAAACATGGGGTTTCATCACATTATTTTCAACCACTTGTAAGATAGTTAAATCAAGTACAACTTAATGTCCTTGATTAACCACTTGTAAGTCGAAATATCACAGTTACTAACCTGTGAATTTCTCAAGAAAGATGCTGATTCCTACTCCCCAATTACCAACCTGGGAGTTCCGGCAAGTCAGGTTTTTCAGTTAAAGAGATTCACCCAAGCCTGACGGTCCTTGGGTGTTTTGAACATACCTTTTTGATTCATAAAATTCTTTAACCCCTTTGACTTTCCCGTCAACCATTTTTTCCAAAAATGTTTAGAACATGTTGGGTGTCGAATCCAGCAAATAAATATAAAATAAACCTACTTGACACACTAAAAATAGTATGAATGGAAGTCAGGTTCGTGTCCACAGGGATACAGATTAATTAATTGATTATACCAAAAACGTTTTAGACACAGATACTGTTGTTTTGAAAAAGGGGGGTTTTAAGTTTAACTAAAATATGAAAACAATTTATAATCTTTTAGATTAAAAAGAAAAGCTAATTAAAGTCGTTGAGAAAAATCACATGTTAAAAACTAATTTCAACACCAGGGTAATTTCCTGATTCGGTTCGACTTATGATCATTAACAGTCACGGTGCAATGATCCTTTTTAAATAATAGTTTGTATCGACACTAGACGTCACGCAGTTCGGACCTCCACTCTATTTATTGTCTAACCAAACGCCGTTCGTTGATTAGAGCCAACCCGCTACTCTAAACTCACGCAGTTCGGATTTTAGCGTGCGGGTTGCAGGATAGAAGTATCAATTACAATCAAACACTTACGCCGTTCGGAGTGTTTAATTATATTATATGAATCTATAATAATTTTGGGTTCATAGACAAACTCAAAATATTATTTGTTCCTTCTCAAAAATTAAAACTTTATTAGGGTTCTAAAAATTGATTGAACTTTATTAGAAAAATTAATAAGTTGATCAGGTTTATTAACAATCTAATATTTTCCGGATCGAATCCGTATAAAAACAAGAATCATATAAACAAACCACTAAAATAATTGAATCAAACGTAACTGTTTCACATAAGTTTATGAACCAAATCAAAGAAAATACACCCCAATGTTGAAACTATAAGAGTTTAGCCGGACATGGTGGCTAGAACAATCAAATCAAATATGAAAGAAATCATCCAAAAAATAAAAACTTACGAAAAACCAAAAGTAAAAGCAATTGTTGTTCTAGATCTCACTAAAGACGAAAAATTGCTCTTTTTTTTTCGATCTGCCAAGTTCCAGCCGTCCAAAGATGCCCTTACTTTTCGTCCAGGTTGTTTTTGATGATGATTGTCATTCTTTTTTTCTTATGGACAGGCCTAAAGCCCACATCAGCCCATTTGCTTTAGAAATAACCCAACGAGCCTATCTTCGATACTTGTTGGTCTCTAATATATTTTGGAGTTAAATGCTTGGTTGGTCCCTGTGGTTTGCAAAAATTGCAGACTTGGTCCCAATGGTTTACTAATTACACGCGTGGTCCCTGTGGTTTTCAAAAATGCACTCGGTTGGTCCCTAGCCCTAACATCGGTTAAATTTCTCAGTTAAGTCCATGTTAAATGACCAAAATACCCTTGCCTATTTACCCTCTTTATAAAAACCACAGGGACCAACCCTCATCTTCTTCATCTTCTACTCTCTCTCTCTCTCTAAAAAAAAATTAAAAACCCCCCACAACCTTCATCATCTGCATCACCATCATCATTCTTGTGGGTGTATAAAGATGAAGTCTCTGATGAACCAGACCCGAATTCTCGGAACCAAAACTGAAACAAGACTCGAATCAAAACTTAAACAAACGAAACCAGAACCGGATTCTAACCTTAACCGACTGTGTTGGGAGACCCAAACCGGAGCCCAACTCGAGACCTGAACAGCCGGAACCAAGCCGCCGCCGCCGCGAATGGCGTGGGTGACAGTGAGACTAGTGAATCGGAGGTAAAGAAGGTGAGTATGAGGGAGATCAACAGTGGTTATCAGTGGTCCTGGCCGTCGATTTGTGTCCACCATAAACCCACCACCACTGCCGTGACCTTCAACCCACCACCTCCGCCGTGACCTTCAACCCACCGCCTCCACCTTCACCGTAAAACCACCACCTTAAACCGGTGACCGGCCAGTTTATAACCGAAACCCTACACCTGCAACTCCGAATTCAAGTTTATAACCACCACCTTCACCGTAACTCCGACCACCGTGTCACCTGCAACTCCGAATTCAAGTTTATAACCGAAACCCTAAAAATCCCCTCTCTCTCTCTCCTTTGCAATTTCCATCCCTGTTCATGTCTCTCTCATCTATCCTAGAAAACCCCAAATAAAATTCATCACAAAACCCTTCAAATTCCTTCAACAATGATGATGCTGGTGAAATCTGCTGATGAAACGGAACTCAATCATCGCTGGTGAAATCTGCAATCCAAGAGGATGGAATCAACAGACTAACGGAGAGAAAGAGCGTCATCACGGATGACGTCGCGGCGGAGCTCTGTTCCTCGAGTGAAGCAGCGATCTCGTCGAAGAAAGAGCCTAGATCTATCATCATCTTCTTCTCCGGTGACTTCAGTTGAGATGACTGATGATGAAATCCATTGATGATTGAAATGATTTGAGAAGATGATTTCTAGGGTTTCTGTGTAGATGATGAACTGATGAAATCCATTGATGATTGAACTGATGACCGTTTGTTTTTAGAGAGAGAGAGAGAGAGAGAGAGTAGAAGATGAAGAAGATGAGGGTTGGTCCCTGTGGTTTTTATAAAGAGGGTAAATAGGCAAGGGTATTTTGGTCATTTAACATGGACTTAACTGAGAAATTTAACTGATGTTAGGGCTAGGGACCAACCGATTGCATTTTTGAAAACCACAGGGACCACGCGTGTAATTAGTAAACCATTGGGACCAAGTCTGCAATTTTTGCAAACCACAGGGACCAACCAAGCATTTAACTCTATATTTTGCAATCAACTTCCTTTTATACCATCTTCAAAAGACACTTTAAATCATCATCTTCATAGTGAACCCTTTCAAATAAATCCGCTTGTCGTTCCTCGCCATCGCTCCATACATGCAAAAACAATTTAAACGAACCAAAGTAGATTCCATTCCACAAAAACAAGTGTTTCGCAAAATAATAAGGCATGACTATGAAATATGCATGATATGTAGTGAATTTTAACATAAATATGCTATAAAAACATGCCTAAAAATGCAACTAACAGAACATTGGGGTTAAAGGCTTTTTCAACATCAAAATTTTTCTTTTCAGAAAAAGATTGATTTGAAATTTCAATTTCGTCAACTTTTTGTTTATAATTTTCAGCTCGCAATGGTGGAAAGTTGATATCATCCATTGGCGGAACTGAATTTTCACTTTTGAGCTCAACTTGTGGCTCCTCTGATTTTGACGAATCAGAATCATCACCAGAATGTGGCTCATCTGACTTAGATAAGCCAGATTCATCGCCAACATGTAGCTCCTTTGTTTCCGAAGAAACAAATTCATCGCTAACCACTTCAACCTTCTTTATCTCCTCTTTTGTCCTCAGATTTGCATCTGAAGAATTCGATTTACTTGACTTTGTTGTCGAGTGAAACGATTCATCAGCACTCTTATTTGTTGTACCCGAGGACAAAATCCTTTCAAGGTACTCTCGAGCTTTCTTTCTTTTCTTTCTCAGTCGGTCTTTTTGCCCTTGTGAAAGCTTCACTTTCTGTACTTGAACTTTTTGTTCTTTGGGCTTTACTTCGACCTTGACTGATTTCTTTGCCATCTTCTGAGAATTAACCCTCAATCTTTCATTTGATCTCCTTGGGCAATCTCTGGCAATGTGACCTCTGATTTGGCATTCATAACATCTTCTTGTCTCAAATCTCTGTCTCTGGCAGTTAACAGCAATGTGTCCTTGAAAACCACAGTTGTAACACACCCTGTTATCATACCATGTACCACCTTCACACCAAACGCTCAGATCATAGCATTGTCTGGCTTTGTGGTAGTCATCATTCTTCTTGTAAACTGGATTTGACTTTTGAGTACTGTGGTCAAACCTGCACCACACATCACCAACTATTTTTGAGTTTTTGTTTTTAGATTTTTGTGATTTTGCATAATGATTGGAAGACTGAACTGATGAACTTTTAGTTTTATTTTGAAAAAAATTCGAATTTTTAATTTTTTGTTTTTGTTCTACAATCTTCTTAACAGGTTTTTGCTTTGAGCATTCACCTATTTCAGTAGATTGCAAAACAGTATTTTGAAATTTTTCTTGTAATTCTAAAAATATTTTTCTTTTCTTTTTCTTTTTCTTTTTCTTTTTCATCATCAGCTTTGTCATCGCAATCTTCAAAAATTTGTGACATTGTCACTTATTGGAACAGAATTGATCGGTTTTGGACAAGAATAATCTGGTGTTGATGACGAAGTCTCAAAACCTTTCAATTTCTCTTCAAGCTCTTTGAGTTTAATCCGAGCTTTTTCAGCTTCTTTTTCAAGTCGAATAATCGTCTGAAGATGAGAATTGATTATTTTTTGTTTTTCAATATTATTTTTGCTAAAAATAGATCTCCCATCTTCAAGAATCTTTATTTGACTTTGAAATTCTTTTTCAATTTTTAATTTTTCAGTTTCAAAACTTTTTACTTTCTTTTCAAAATCTTTGTTTTCTAATATCAAACTGTTCAAATCACTTAACAGTTTGACATTTTCAGATTTCAATATCTTCAAATTTTTCTACAATTCAAGAATCTGTTTATCATCAGATTTCTTTTCATCCTTCAAATTTTTGATTTCCAATGTCAAACTCTCTACATTCTTCAAGAGTTTGACATTGTCTGTTTTGAATTCATCACAGGTTAAGCATTTCTCAGACATCTTTTCAGCTTCAACCTTCTTCTCTTTTGCAGCTTTTCTTTCTTTGATCTCTTCCATTTTACCTGCAAAATAAAAATTAAAACTTTCAGGTGTAAGTTCTCTTTTATAAGATTCAAGTTTTTGAATTTCTTGTTTAACAAACCCTTGAAAGTTTGAGACCGAAATTCGCATTAAAAATGACTGAAATGGATCAAAAACAAGATTTCGCTTGAACGAGCAATTACATTTTGCTTGAAGTATTGGTATTTTGAAGCGAAATTGAGGATTTCGCTTGAAATATTCTGATTTAGCTTGAAAAGTTGTTGGTTGATTGAAGCGAAATTGTGATTTAGCTTGAAAAAGTTCAAGCGAAATAGATTAGTTGGATTTCGCTTGAATCGTTGGACTTGTATTATCAGATTCCGCTTGAAACATTAAAAATGATCATGTGATAGGTGTTAGACTCAGGTCTCCTAAATTGATACTAGTTTGCATGTAATCTACTCATATACTTTGTCGGTTTGTGTCTGCTTACATGTGAAATTGTGTTGGTTTTTATCAAAAGTCAAAATTCATGTGATTCTTTGTCAGTTTGTTGAGAAATGAAATTATATGTTTGCAATTGATTTAGTAGTTCGAGGGTGTCAGTGCATGTGATATTATCATTTCGGTCATGTGAACTGTTTTTGTTAGAATCTCGAGATATAATGTCAGCCATTATAGTTGTCGTCTAGTTTGAGGAGTTCAACGTCTTCACGAGAATTATCATCAGCGGTCTAATTGATTCAGTATTATAGTGTCGGTAGTAACAGAATCTCGAGAATGAACTTGTCAGTTTAGTGGTATCGGCATTTTGGTCCAATCAGAAATGAGTTAATGTCAATAGTTGTCTGTCCACTTTAATTGAATGGCCTAGTTATTAATTCATTGAAAGTGGATTTTGAGACCCAATCAGATTTGAATTGTGATCAAAATTTGATGTCACTGTTGTCGAGGCTTGTTTATTCAAATTGTTGGATAAATTGAGTTTTTTTTAAACTCTCGGCCCAAGAACTGAATGTGAAAAGAATTTAAAGTGTTCGACCCAAGTTCATTGTTGAAAAAGTCACTCAGGTCATGTGAAGTGGTTATAGATATTCAAGGTTGTTTGAATTTGATCTGGGTCATAGCTGTCCGCATAGTGTGTCAACTTTCAGTCAGCACAGAATATTCACCAGTCCGAGTATCAGTTTATTTCAGTTGTTTAGTAGTGTTTAAACTGATTGTTTGCTTGTTTGTTTCAGGTATATGTTTAAAAGGTGATCTATCTTGGACTTAATATTTCGCTTAACGGGATTGTCTTGATAAACGTGTTTACGAATCATGGATATCAATTTCTTTAATATGACAAGTGAAACTTTTAATAGAATAAATGTACTAAAGAAAGAGTTTGATTTGTTTTCAGGTTGTCCAGGAGAAAGTACAAAGAGTCTCATTGAGAGATATTGTCATCTTGTGCGTACCATGTCTCAGTTGAAAATTACTAAAACTCCAGCAGAATGGGTTAAAAAGCTTGCTGATGCTTTACCACAAAAGGAATGGGGTACATATCTCATGATTCTGAAGAATTCTGGACAGTTTAGTAGATTGTCAATTGCTCAATTCATTGAAAAACTTGAAGAACAAATTGATAACAGTGATGATGATGATGAGAAAAGTCAAGATGAAGAGTTTGTTTCTCAAGAAGAAAAGAATGAACAGAGTGAAGAAGTCAAGGTTGTTGAGAAGATTGTGGAAGTTGAAAAGATAGTTGAAGTCGAGAAGATCGTTGAAATCACAAAACCCTGTCTTAAATGTTTAGAGTCTTGTAAACAATGTATAGAGAAAGATGAGAGGTTTAGTGAGTTAGAAAAGTTGAAAGAAAAGTTGTTGTTTGATGTAAAAAATTTGAAACAGTCATATGATGTATTGAACAGAACTGTGAATAGTCTGGAAAAGACTAACTCTGAAAGAGAGAAAGCTTTGAAGATGTTGAATGCTACTATGATGACAAAGCAGAAAGAGATCAACTTGTACATAGAAGAATGTGCAAAGTGGAAGAAAGAGTTGGATAGTGAAGTAACTGAGAATGAAAGAATCAGAAGATTACTGCAAAGCTACAAAGGTTGTGACTACATAATTGATAGAATTTATCCAACAGTTGAAGGATTTGAAGCGTTTAAAGGTGAAGAAACAAAGCCAAAGAAGAAAAAGGATACTGGTAAGAAACAGGGTGTCTGTTATAATAAGTGTCCGCCTCCGATTTGGGAAGGTTACTCGTCTAGAAAACCTAACGAGGAAGAACTAAAACAGGCAGTCAATATTAAGTTAGAATCCGAGATAACTGATGTTTTACCGGACAATATTGATGTCACGTTCACAGCGTCCGACACAGATCATGAGTCCGAATTGATAAAAAAAGTGGTTGATCAGGTGTTGGATAAGGATGAGGAGTCAGAGTCAAAGTCAGAATCCGAAAGTTCATGTCAGTCAGTCAGGAGTTCGAGTTCGTCCGAAAAGAGTTCAAAGTCGTCAGGAAAACGGGTGTATAGTAAAGAATTTTTGTTGTCAAAATCTAATTTGAATGACGAAACATTTGAAGTTGCATATACTTTGAATGGTTCTGACAAATTATATTTTGATAAAGATTTTCCAATAAGAAGTGTTCGGTTTGACATGATCAAAAAGGTTTTCAAAATGATAGAAATTAATATTTCTGAAATAAAAGATTTAAATCTTACTGGAAAACCTAAAAAATACACTTCAAGAGTTCAACAACGTTTGAACAAGAAAAATGGTTACAATTCTGGTTCTGGTTTTCAAAAGAAACCAAACCATAATAGTAAGTTCAAAAAGAAAGGTCTTGGTTTTATTCCACCTGAAAACTATAAAAATGAAAAATATGTTCGAGATTTTAAATCAAAAATGACATATGTTGCAGGAACTAGCCATGAAGAAGAAGCAAAGAGCTCATTCTGGAAACAGTCAAACAAGGAGTTTCTTGCAGAAAAGATGAAGAATGGAGGTTTTCAAAGGAAAGAGACAAGAACTTGTTACAGATGCAATGAAGTTGGTCATATTGCATGGAACTGTCCCAAAGCAACCAATACAAAACAGGGAGTCTCAGAAAAACTCAAAGAAGTAGTTGTTGATAATACGGAACCTCCAACTGAAAGATTCAAAGTGTTCAAAAATTCAACATATGAAGTTGGAGAGTGTTCGAAAAGGTTTTACAAGAAAAGGGGAAATCTTGACAACCAAGCTTGGGTTATTAAGAAATCAGATGTAAAATCTGGCGATGAATCTGATTCCACAAAATCAGAAGAGCCACAGGTTGAGGTAAAAAGAGAAAACTCAGTTCCTCCAATGGATGATGAGAACTTTCCACCATTGAGTACTGAGAATTTTAAATCAAAAGTCGGGAAAGTTGAGATCTCTAATCAATTTTATTCTGATAAGAATGAATTTGATGTTGAGAAAGCTTTTAATGGAAACGTAAAGAAAATTTTTGGAAAAATGATCGATGGGAAGGTTAAAGGGGTAAAAGAGTTTTATGCTAAGAAGAAAGCAACTTACACCCCAACTGCTTCTGAATTGAAAACACCCAAGGCTGGTCAGGCTTGGGTGGATATTTTCTTTCATTGAAAAACCTGACTTGCCGGAGATCCCAAGTTTGTAATTGCGGATCAGGAATCAGCATCTTTCTTAGTGATTGATTGTGTGATTGAATCTTAAAGTTTGTTAAAATTTACAGATTGAGGAATTGCCGGAGCTTCCAGGTTGATAAGTGAGAAGCAGGAATCGGCATTTTGATTGGTAAAATGGTTTGTGTAGATGTTTTATTCCTACATGTGATTAATTGTGTTGGATATACTTACAAGTGGTAAGAGGTTGATTCTGGCAAAGTGATTACTCAAGGTCATTAGGTTGAACTTGATGTAATCCTGATATATGTGATTGAATGAATAAGATGATGAACCCGACCCTACAAGTGGTTAAAACAAAACTTATTTTCCGGAAAAATCATTTTGGTTAAAACAAACTTAAGTGTTTTGAAATCATAATGAGAAAATAGTTTTGTGTAAGGGGGAGTTCTGATTGTTTATGCCATGTGGATGGCGAATTGATGCGATTTGATATCGGTTGTCACGTTGTTTGTACAGTTTGTTTTCAAATTTCCTAAAATGTGTTTGCATTTTAGGGGGAGTAGAAAATTTTAGAAAATCCAAAAACATTTGAAAATATGAAAAATACAAAAAACATGATAACATTCAAAAAATGAGTTTTGTTGTGAATAGAGGAAATGATAGTACATCAGTAGACTGTCACAACATGCTAAAGAAATGAAATGTTAAAATGTGATAAACAATCTCACTGCTGATATGCCAGTAGGTTTTTGCACATTTAGTAGATTGTGACGAGATATAAACCTAAATTTCAAACTTGCTTATATCGTGGAGAAACATCTCTCGGATATATGGGTAACCCCCGAAATTTCGTTTGAAAGGTCTCATAATCTGATATACTAGGTCTTTATACTCAATGATGTCTGGGGTATTATTCCGGGACTTCTGCTGAACGGTAGTTCTGACCTAGTCCTCGAATAATGCTTTCCGCAAATGCTTGAAACATAGCATCACCCTCAGCATATATGATAAGACAATAAAATTGCTTAGCAATGCTGTTGTAAAAAAGATCCTCTAAAGGGGACACACCCACAAGTTGAGTCATGATCTCTCTGCTGAACGGTAGTTCTGACCTGAGCTCTCATGATTCTTCATAATTTATTAACCCCTACATATATCATTTGTGTCATAATTACCTGTAAGACTGATTATTGGGATCTGGATACGGGAGTATATTCTGAGGTGGGACACGCGATTGAGTTTAAGTATCTAAGACATTAATATCGTATCTCGAAACAGTTGAACTTTGTGTGAAAATTTAAGTGGACAGGTATACTGACAATCTAGGTGAATTGTTTAAAACTTAAAATGCAATGAAGCTTAACGGTGTTGGTGATTTGTCTCAGAAACTGATATGATCCTCTTACACAAACTCACAAAAAATAGTGTCTGTAAATATTTCTTTACTGCATTTCTTTTCATTCAAAAATCCAAAAAGATTTTTAGTAAAAAGCCAAAAACATGATAAAATGAAAATGAGTTTTGTTGTGAAAAAAAGGAAATGATAGTACATCAGTGGACTATCACAACATGCTAAAGAAATGGAAAGTCAAATGTGATAAACGATCTCACTGTGGATGTGTGAGTAGGTTTTTGCACATTTAGTAGATTGTGACGAGATATAAACCTAAATTTCAAACTTGCTTAATTCGTGGGTAACATCTCTCGGATATATGGGTAACCCCCGAAATCTTGTTTGAAAGGTCTCATAATCTGATATACTAGGTCTTTATACTCAATGATGTCTGGGGTATTATTCCAGGACTTCTGCTGAACGGTAGTTCTGACCTAGTCCTTGGATAATACTTTCTGCAATGCTTGAAACATAGCATAAACCCTCAGCATGCTGATGAAACAATAAAATTGATAGTCGCTGCTGTTGTAGCTAAAAGATCCTCTAAAGGGGACATTCCTTAAAGTCGAAGCTGATATCTCTCTGCGTATACGGAAGTATCGACCTGAGATCCCTCGGCCCTCACATTACCTAATTTATATACAGATATCATTGGTGTCATAATTACCTGTAAGACTGATTATTGGGATCTGGATACGGGAGTATATTCTGAGGTGGGACACGCGATTGAGTTTAAGTGCTTAAAACATTAATCTCATATCTCGAAACAGTTGAACTTTGTGTGAAAATTTAAGTGGATCAGTATACTGACAATCTAAGTGAATCGTTTAGAACTTAAAATGTTTAAAGCTTAACGGTGTTGGTGATTTGTCTCATAAACTGATATGATCCTCTTACACAAACTCACAAAAATATTGTTTGTAAATATTTCTTTGTTGCATTTCATTTCGGTTATTTCAAAAATCCAAAAAGATTTTCGGTGTGTTTTAGCATAATTTTTGAAAAATTCAAAAAGATTTTAGACAACTGATGTTGAAAAGCTGATTTTCAAAATTCCGAGTGCTGAACATGACAAACAGGTTTGGGAAAGTTTGTTTAAAAATGTTTGAAATGAAAATGATATATCTTCAAGTGGTTCATCAGAAAAAGACATGATAAATCATTTTGATTGATTCTTGAAAACGATGTATTTAGGGTTGTGTTTTCAAGTGATTCACAAAGTTTCTAAATTTGTTATATCTTATCTTTTATGAAACTTATGTTTTGGGTAGAGTATTTGCAGGTGAGTCTGGTTACGATACCTGAACCTGTGAAAGCCAGATTTCGATCCCAGTACAAGTTGAGGGGAAGTCTGTTAGAGAAAGAGAGTCTGAAAGATGCAAGAGCTAGGAGCCAGAGATCCTGAAAGAGAATTGGAGATAGGATAGAGACAGATAGAGATCATGACTGATAAAGACTGAAGATTGAGAAGACTCGACACTTAAGACTCGTCAACATCTGAGGGGGAGTCTGTTGGTGCACACATCTGTCGTCTTCGTCTTATATCGAGTCTGGATTGAGTTGCGGATCTGGTAAAGCATGATGTCATCTTTCAAATGATGACATCATATAGTGACATCATAGATGACATCATAGATGACATCATCATTGGAATTCAACATACAAATCAGATTGTTATTGTGTCGATAATTCTGATTGGACCTCAATAACACTATGTCGATAACTTTTTTAATTGTTCAAAACTATTGTTCCGTTCAATGTTAATCACGTGACTACTGGTTTCAAGACAATCAGTCAACAAACAAAATTACCCTTCAGATGCACTATATTTCAATTTACGAGACCTGAAATGATTATCTCACATGAATTTGACCGAACTTTATCTCTAGGAACAATAAAAACACATGCAAAGACTGACAACTTTTATCTAAACACACTCCAATTTTCTAGACTTCGTGTTTTGTTACACACAACTCAAAGCACCTTCACAACAGACGATGCATGTTTTCAATCGGTGAGTCACAGATTTCAAACAAAACAAGATCAGCAATTTTCAAGCGAAATCAACAAGATGTTATATTCAAGCTAGATTACGTGAGGTTCAAGCGAAATTATGCACAAATAACATGATTTCAAGCGAAATCAGATCTAAACAGTTGCTGATGTCATAATTTGTTCGATCAATTGAAGCGAAAATACACAAAAAATACAAGTTTTAGCTCGATTTTAAACTTGAAATTTTCAAGGATTGATTAAACCATGTTTGCGCACAATATATGTGAAATTTATCCGATTTTGACCGTGAAAAGTTTTAATTTTCGGAAAAAAATGGTGTAGAAACAGAAATCGTGATGAAAACAGGCTGTTTTGGCAAGAACTCCTCGTCCTGAGCTCTGATACCAATTGTAGGATCGGATTCCGACACAAACGAGTCGTTCGGAAGAGCTCTTGTCCGTTTCAAAGGCGGAAACAGAGAAACGGATGTGTAAAACAGCTTGAAATACACTCTAATCCTCTTGTATGTTGATTTAACAACGTTTACAATCAAAAGATAAACCGGCAGCACCTCGGTATCACTTGGCTATCTCTGATCTAACTGTTACAAAATGAAAAGTCTACAAGCCTATTTATACTAAACATGATTTCGCTTGAAACACATACAAGCGAAATCCATAAAAAATTCCTTTCAAGCGAAATCGTCAAACAATGTTGACTTTTGAAGCGAAATCGACACAATAACAATCTGATTTGTATGTTGAATTCCAATGATGATGTCATCTATGATGTCACTATATGATGTCATCATTTGAAAGATGACATCATGCTTTACCAGATCCGCAACTCAATCCAGACTCGATATAAGACGAAGACGACAGATGTGTCCGTGAACGTGCGTGACCGAACACACAATAACGTACTAGAACCGTGATTTTATTGAAGAATATGACGTGTCCGATACAAAAATCACGTGGAGAGTACTTTCTCTCTCTAGACTTTCTCTCTCTAGACTTGAATTTCTAAATCACCAAATGGAGCAAAAGTCTTTCACTTTAAATCTAAGGCTCCTATTTATAGCCCTTGGAATTAATGAGACTTCTCATTAATTACCAAAACGCCACCTTGCTAAAACTATCTAAATATTACAATAAAAGCCTAGATTTCTACCGTTTCAGCTACGGTTTGAATTGACGGAGGCGATAGACATTAATGCATCAACAACGCCAACGCGCAGGTTGAATAAGCGAGTAAATACTTAAAAAGAAAGGTCGGTGGCAAAGCCACCAACCCATTCCACCCCTAAACTTTGCTATAATGGCAAAAGTAACCCTCTAACTTTGTAAATGTCATTTGGACCCCTTCAAATTTCTAAATTTTCAAGTTTACCTTAAAACTAATTTCTTTTGTTTTTATTTTTATGTACGTTTCGGTATAAATTCGAGTTCACCTACGTTTGAGTCAGGTCAATTATAAGATATTTTATTTTTATGTAAGTTTTGAGTTGGAGTACGTTTTGACGTAATAGGATTACTCTACCTTTCAACATAAATTTAGTCCAAAAACAAGTCAGGGTGATTGTAGTCTATAATTTATCACGTCGCGTATGACGCCGCCGCAACGCGCGACGGATAAAAAAAACTAGTAATGAAAACAAAACGAAACACATGTCTACTATGGTTAGTATGCGGCTATAATAGGCTGCTGGAGGTGGATAATATCAACCAAAAATCAACCAAAATAACAAGAAACTTACCCATGTTTGATCGACGGTGGTATGGTGGCTGATTACGGTGGTATGCGGCTGCTGACTGTTCACTGTTATCGCTGTTGATGTTCTAATCGCTGACGTGCAAGGACGATAAATAGAGCAGGATATAATATGTAAGTGTTTTGGGCTTGTTTATTTTATTTTAGTTCGAAATATTGTTGATTTGTTGGGTTTGTTTATTGGACTAAGACTTAGTAGTGGGCTAGTTAAATGTATTGGGTATTTGGGTTTAGTTATTTAGGTATTAAAAGTAATATAGTATAATTTAGGTAGTATTTTTTATAAAATAAGAGTTTACTAAAGAATATTTTTAAAATATAAATTGATAACACTTTTTACCTAAGGGGTGCGGACGAAAAATTCCAAGGGGTGCGGACGGAAAATTCCATGGGGTGCGGACGAAAAATTCCAAGGGGTGCGGACGGGATTTTCGACGGAACTTAGCACTAATTTTTTTTTCCCGGGGGTGCGCCCGCCCGCCTTGGGCTGGGCTTAGGTCCGCCCCTGCATCTGAATGGTTAAGTGCTGAACCAGTAAGATGTCTGAACCATTAAGTGTTGAACCAGTAAGTGGTCTGAACCATTAAGAGCCTGTATAATGCTTAACCGTTCAGAGGCAAATGTCTGACCAATTTAGATTAGAGGACTTAACCATTCAGACTCTGTATAAATCTTAACCATTCAGAGGCAAATGTCTGAACCATTCAGACATCTGCTCGTGAAACAAACAGTCTGAACCATTAAGTGCTGAACCAATAAGAGGTATGAACCATTAAAAGTCTCATTAAGAGGTAAACAAACAGCCCCTTAGTTATTTTTTTTATGTGAAACATTTTTGCATCGTCAAATTTTTTTATCCGCATGTATATACATTTTTTTTATTCTTACATCGTCATGCTACAACCAAATTATAAATATAACAATTCCAAAATGGATTGTTACTGTAGTAATGGTTATGTTTTTTTTTCTTTTTCTTTTTTGTTTTCGTTTTCGTTTTGGGTTGACTAAATGCACCCCCTTTTTTACTAGTCACACCCCCTTTCTAAAAATACAGTTTAAAAGTTGTCAAATTTCTCCCCTTTATACAATTCAAATATTGTTTTTCAAGGCAGTTTCTCTAACTTGTATTTTTTTATTTTTCTATAAAACGTCACTACAAATTAAAAAAAAAGATATTTTTAAACAATAAAAAAGTTTTAGAACTTTTTTTAAAAAAAAGTTGATTTTATATTTTTTATTTATTTCATATTTTAGTTCTCTCATCTTTCTATTTCTATTAGTATCGTTATTATATTAAAATGTATTATAATATAATCAACAACTTTTATTTATTACATGTAATAAAATGCAAAAAGAAAATAAAACGTTAACTAGCACATTAGGTAGTAAAATGCTTTGATCAAAACATGTAATATCAATCAATAATCAATAATCGACATAAGTTGAAATTTAATTATTGTGAAGGTATGTTATTGACTAATCAAAATCATTATCTACAAATTAAAGGGGTGATTCTCAAATATATTTATCTTCTTTTAACTCGAAAACTATATTAAGTTGGTTGGCTTTAAACCTTCATTTAAATTTTTGTGTGTTATTGTTTATACAAACTAAATTCGAACTCCCACTTCAAGCCATTATGAATGAAAAAAAAAATCCCACTTCAAAATTAAAATGACTCGCCTAAGTTTAAAACATATGAAAATGATTTTTTTTTTTCAAATAACAAAAAAAATCTTTTAAAATAAAATAATGTTTTAAAAGCAAATGCTAGTAATAATGATTAAAGATAACAAAATGTCAAAAAAAAAATAAAAAAAAAAATAACAAAAACAAAAACAAAAACAGAACAAAAGGGTTTGAATTGTATTAATGTGAAAGTTAAAGGAAGGGGGTGCGTTTGACATAAAAGAAGGTATATTTAGCAACACCCTTTTGTTTTTTATCTATATTTTTGTTTTTGGTATTTCTACCTCAATCCCTCATAATTTTCCATTATCACTTACACCCCTTTAGCTTTAGAAAAACTTTGAAAAATGTTATTTTGACCATCTCCGTGCTTATTTTATGTACTTCGGTTAAATATAATACGTTTTCGTGCTTATTTTTTTGAATTTTTTCGGTTGCTCTATGTTTTGTCATAAGTTTTATTCGAAAACAAGTTAGGTCAAATATAATAGGTCTTCACTAGGCGGTATAAATTTGAATTACTTTACGTTTTAACACCGCCGCAACGCGCGGTACCATTCTTTAGCTTAAATAAAGTTATTTTGTTACGTACTTTTTATTAAGTACGTTTTGGTATAAATCAAAGTTGGTTTACATTTTGATGTAAATGGTTTCCATCTTATCATGAATTTTGTTTGAAGAGGAGTGAGGTCAAATAAAATGCGTTTTCACTAACTGATAAAAGTCCGAGTTACTTTACTTTTCAACACCGCCACAACGCGTGGTACCAGTTTTTAACTTAAAAATAAATACTATTTTCTTACGTGGCGGGGCAAGCAGTACTGAAAGCAGAGTCAAATAAGGTGGAAAAGCACGCGAAAGCTTGTGAGGATAATCAACATGCCTTTGTCCCCCTGACGTTTGACACGTTTGGCTCCTTGGCGCCGGAGGCGGTTCGGTTCTTAGCTAGAGTTCAGCGTGTGGTCCATAGCAACTTTTCGACCCCTCAGGGGAGAGGCTTTGTTTTTAGCAGATTAGGGTTTTCTATTCAGAAGGGGATGACGGCGCAGTTTGTTGCCCGTCTACCTGCTATCCTTATGTAATTTCCCCTGTTGGTTGGAATAAAAATATTATTTTTCTAATATATATATATATATATATAGGTAAAGGGTACTGTACAAATTCCCTTATCGTACATTACGTACGCTACAATCTCAGCCGTCAGATCATCTCCCCGCAATGAAAATCGCATGTTGTTTTTTTTTTGTAATAATTTCGCATGTGATAATTTTGATGAAATAGCAGGTGTTTTTTTTGTAACAATTTCGCATGTGGTAATTCAATTTCGCATGTGATAATTTTGATGAAATAGAAGGTTGTTTTTTTGTAACAATTTCGCATGTGGTAATTCAATTTCGCATGTGATAATTTTGATGAAATAGCAGGTTGTTTTTTTGTAACAATTTCGCATGTGGTAATTCAATTTCGCATTTGATAATTTTGGTAATAATTTCGCTTGTGGTAATTCAATTTCACATGCGATTTTCAATGCGGGAAGATGATCTGACGGCTAAGATTGTAGCGTACGTAATGTACGATAAGCGCATTTGTACGTTAACCAGCCCCTATATATATAATATAAATCCAAGTTTAGTTTACGTTTTGACGTAATTTTTCTCGATATTGAGTCATGTCAATTATAATATGTTTTCGTACTTATTTTTAGTTTGTTTTCAGTCCGTCTACGTTTTGGCACAAGTTTTGTACGTAAACAAGTCGGTCAAATATTTAATGGTACAAATTCGAGTTATTTTAAGTTGCAGCGGCAAGTCAAATATAGTTCTCTCTATATGTCATTGACTCTACTTGCTCTTACATTCTCTCCATGTTTGACTTTTTTAATTATATATTTTATTTAATTGTTTGATAATATTATAGTGTGATACCAGATTAAAATGTGATTTTGTAACGAATCAAGGAGTTTAAAAGATTCTATACATAGTATTTTAAAAGATATAGTATTATTATTGTTTTACAAGTTATGATAATGAGAACCTTATACATTTGTTACCAAAGGTTTTTTGATGAAATAGAATAAATTTTGATACTAACACACAAATCATAGGCTGATTGGCATCACCAATACAAGCATAATAGAAATTGGACACCTTTATAAACACACCCTAGAGCACACTGAACATAAACTTGAGTCTGTTGAAATACAATCAAAGTCACACCTTTTATTTAGGATTTTGTGTTTTAGATCGTATTTAAATAACATACAGATGGACATACCATACGTCACAACCCGTCTTCAATTTGGTATTTTATGTGTTCATTAATGAGACAGAAAAGTCGGGTGGTGGTAGTCAAGGCGGTTAAAAATCTCAAAGTTTTTGGATGGAGAAAGGTCGTCGAAAGAGGATGGGAAATGGACAGTGTCGGTGAACAGAGGAAGAGGGAAATTAGGCGATTAGTAACATTAATAATACGGATTCAACCTGTAAACAAATGATTTTTTTCGAAAAAGCTGATAACTTTGGGATAAAAATATTTAGACGTTTCAAAGTGTAACTATTATTAGCTCTATTTTATAACACAACTAAATTATATCAAACTATTATTGTATGTTTGGCAACGAGCTTTTAGGAGCTTTTAGGAGCTTCAAGCTTCAAGCTTTTAAGAAAAAGCTCCAGACCCAATAAAAGCCTTGTTTGGTTGAAATAGGCTTAAGGCTTTTAGATTAGTTGAAAAGCTCTTTTTGAAACGCTGGTGGAAGTAGCGTTTAAAACCCCTACAAGCTTTTAGGGTTAAAATTACTTTAATATCCTACAATCAATCCCTGGAAGAACGTATCATCCCAGAAGAACAGTCCGATCGCTAGTAGCACAAAGGTATGCATGTTCTTATTTAATTTTTTGCTTTCTATTGTTGTTACTAAAATCCGAAAGCCGTAAGGATTGTTCCATTTGATTACAAGTCAAAAAGGGTTTGTTGTTTGTTTTTTAAAGAAAAAAATTCTACATCTAATCCTTCATATGTTCCACGTATTGTTGTGACTATGAGTTTTTGTTGTTGTGAGCGGTGGTAATGGTGGAGGGGGTGGGAGACGTAGCATCATACAAACATATTGATTGATATAGACGTAGCTTCATATATGGATGTGAAATTGGAAATTTGGGACATACCCTTATGGGAATTTGGGAACCCAGATGGCCAAATACTGAAGAAACATATAACTCATTTTCTTAGACCGTGGGGTATGGAGGGGCTTGGGTTGGGGGCATGAGTTGACACGTGGAGTTCGAGCCCCCCCACCGGTGAGTGACGTGTCTGTGGGGTATGGCGGGGCTTGGGTTGGGGCATGGCTTGGCAGTTTATTAAAAAAAAAATTAAAATTTAAAATTCAAACACCCCGCTATGACATGGCCAACAAAGCGAATAGGAACCCGCCACATAGGATCGCTAGCCCGCCCAACGCCCGGCTTCAAACTCACGCCCAAGGGGCCACGCCCAAACCCAAGCCCACCCAGGGTGGTGGCTTGGGCGTTTATCTCCAACCCACGCCCCAACCCAAACCCCATACCCCATAGTCTTATGGATTTTTAGAATTATATGAAAACTTCCTGAATTGCCTTTCTTTGATCTCAAAGTGATAATTGTGTTTTCAATTGAATGTGTTTGAATAAAAGGTTGAATTATATTAGAACTTTAGAACAAAAAGAATCGAACTTATCTGAACAATTATATTAGAACTTTAGAACAACTGTATTATACTTGCATATAATACTTCCAGAATTGCCATTGTTGTTAAAAAAATGAAAAACACCATTTTTGTGAATATCTACATTAAAGATTTCTAAAATTAATTTGTTATGCAGGTTGAGGAGTTGTATTCCCTGGATCTTGATTCACTAAACAATCTTAGGTAATTCCTTAATCTTTTGTGCTCAAAAGTCATAATGGTATAGCATTGCTTAAGAATGTCATATTTATATTGTTTCGTTAATTCACAATAGGGATGAGCACGGTACCCGTTAGGTACAAAAGTACTGATACCGATAAGTGGAAAAAGTGGGTACCGGTACCGAATACACCGGTTCGGTACCAGTACCGGTTCGGTACCAGTACCGGTTCTTACCGGTGTTTTACCCGTAAATACCCGAACTTGTTTATTGGTTAAATTCGACTTTTCATCATTTTTTTTTTCATTTGGACTCATATTTTATTGGTTAAATTTGACTTTTCTACAAAATCATTCAAACCAAACTGAATCAAAATCATCCATACCACTAAATAAGTTTGCTAACCACTATACCTTTTTTTATCAATAATTTAGTTCTTATTTTTTGAATAAATGATTTTAGTGTTAACAACTTGAAACATGCATGCGTAAAGTGGTAAAAAAGAAGCTCACTTTGTTACATAAGTTGGAAAAAGGTTAAAAATGTTTGTATTTATAAGTCATTTGCTTTTATTAATATAGGTTTTGATGTAATTAGTTCCAACTTCTTTAACAAAGTGAATGGGTCGAAATTGCCATAAGACTTCTTCTTTAAGATGTTTCATGCTTAAAATATCCACAATTCTTTACCTTTTTATCAACTCCATAAGTATGCATGGTTGCTAGATGGATTCTAAAAAAGAGAAAGGGAAAAGAGAAATTTGGCCAAAAGAAATGGTTTTAGAATTATGTCGGTTCCTAAACAAATTTATCACGAAGCATGGTCGAACTTCCCCATTCAAATGGGTCACTCTTCAGCCAGAATTTGAAAAAGTTATAAATCATAAATTCGCCAGTGACAAAGCTATGAAGAACAAGTATGACAGTATGAGAAAAGAGTACAACCTTTGGAAGTCACTTAAGAATGGAGAGACTGGTCTAGGTTGGAATGAAAGTACCAAACAACTTAATTGTTCTGATGAATGGTGGAAAAGAAAAATCCAGGTGACATAATATAACTCATTCAAAATTTACATACCATATAATATTACAGTCATAATGATAACTAAAGATTCACCATTATATTGTGTAGGAAAACCCGAAAGTTCTAGCAATTCAAAATAACCAACCATCTATACAATTACAAGAAGAGTGGGATCAGTTATTTGGAGATGTAGTTGCTAGTGGAGAAAATTGTGTGGCGCCCTCTATGGATCGAACTACAATCAATGAGGTGCATGTTGAGAACCTTGAGGATGACAATATTGAGGGAGGTGACAATTTCTTTGGTGACTTTTTAAATGAAGTAAGTTAACATGATGCATCAACATTAAGCTCAAGTGAGGTTGCAAAAAATTTTGAAAAGTCTACTAAAGTAAACACTAAGCCTAAACCAGCTAAGATGAAACGTAAAGGGAGAGAATCATTGGGAGCTTCAATACTTAAAGAACATTTAACTCAAAGTAATATGAATCAACAACGTGCTTTAGAAATATTAGAATCAGATTCTTCCAAACTCAGTCAAAGTACTAAGTTTAGTATTGAAGCTGCTATGGGTTTGCTTAGCCGGATGGTAGATGCAGGATTAATGAGAGAAGATGATGAGTTGTGGTTATTTGCAATGGACTTATTTGAAGATCCTGTGAAAAGAGAATTTTTTATAAATGTGCCACATGATCATGGTAGGTTAGCGTGGCTGCAACGAAAGCAAAGGCTCACCGACTAAAGTTTTCTTTGAGGACATGTTACGAAGACATTATTGTGTCTATTTGTTTGAACTTTATTGCTTTTGGATTAATTTATTGTTTTTTACTTTGATGTTTTAGTGACATGACTATATGTAAACTATTTATCCATTTATATTTTAGCTATTAAAGTGTTTATATGTTAAGCTGATATTGAATTTATTATCAGGGTTAAAATGAATAATGAAACAAGCAAGAAGAAGCACAAACTGCATTGTTATAATTTTTTGTTGGATTCAACCTATACATGTGATCTAGTTGCTGCATACTATTATAAGCATATGTACAAGGAACCATGCATGACATCACCTCAAACGGGACAGGCTTGGATGATGGAAGTTTTAAATGGCAATCCTATACGATGTGTAAATGCATTCAGAATGCATCCAAACGTGTTTAAGAAATTATGTAGAGAGCTTGAATCAAACTATGGATTGCAGTTGAGTGATAGAATGCCAACTTGTGAGAAGGTGGGGATATTTTTGTATACATTGGCATTGGGTTTATCTAACAGGGATGTTGGGGAGCGTTTTCAACGTTCTGGGGAGACTATTAGTAGAGCCTTTCATGAAGTTCTAGAGGCAATAACTGGTAGAGATAAAGGTTTTCAAGGTTTAGCACGTGACATTATAAAACCAAAAGATCCAACTTTTCAATTTATACCACCTCAAATCTTGAATGACAAAAGATACATGCCGTATTTCAAGGTATTAAATTGATTAATGTCATTCATACTTGTGTACTTTGTTACTTGACTAATGTTCAAATTATATATAGGATTGTATTGGATGTATTAACGGTACACACATAGGGGCCTGCATCCCAGAGAGTCAGCAACTACCTTATATTGGTAGAAAAGGGGTACGAACTTTCAATGTAATGACAACATGTGATTTTGATATGTGTTTCACATTCGTATCTATCGGATGGGAGGGATCAGCACATGACACACGTGTTTTCATTAACGCGACCCAAAATAGTAAATTCAACTTCCCACAACCACCTGAAGGTAATATTTCGAATTACTTACACATATATTTGGTATTGTTTCATGTTACTTTTAATAAATTTTAATGCCTTTTGTTTTTCAACTCCTTTATCAGGTAGATATTATTTGGTTGATAAAGGATATCCAGATAGAAAAGGATACCTTGTTCCATATTCCAAGACAAGATACCATCAATCTCAATTTCAAAGAGAGCCCCCGAATAATATGCAAGAAGCTTTCAACCGTTCATATTCATCTTTACGAAGTCATATTGAGAGGTCATTTGGAATTTTGAAGAAACGATTTAAGATACTTGGTAAAATGCCCAAGTATAGCGTGCAAACACAAATTGATGTTATCATGGCTACATTTGCATTGCATAACTATATACGTAATTCTCAAGAAGATTTCATGTTTACTGCAATGGAGCAAAATCCAAACTACATACCACGAGATGAACTAAATGATGTTCGTAACCATGACACAAGAACTAGCGGTCTATTTGAAGGAACATCGAATGAGATGAAACATGTTCGCAACGAAATTGCTACTTTGATATGGAATGCACGACATTAATGATTTAATAGTATTATATTATGTTATGACTGTTTGTTAATAATTATGTTTTATTTAATTGAAAATGACCATGTTTTATTCTTTTGAGAAATAACTTATATATATATATGTGTGTGTGTGTGTGTGTGTATGTGTGTGTGAGATTACATTTAGTATTATGTTTTTTTATTTATGCCCATTTTGGTAATTTTATATATTTTATTAAAAGCTCCAGCTACTCTGCCAAACACTTTAATATCTAAAAAGCTACAGCTACCAGCTACTAGCTACAGCTATCAGCTTCCAGCTTCCAGCTACCAGCCACCAGCTAGTTTTGCCAAACATACACAACATGATAAATTCTAACGTGCGAGATAACAAAAATTAAGATGTGATAGGATTAGACAATGTGTAATCTTTCAAGAATTCCATTGTCGTCCAGCGGTTAGGATATCTGGCTTTCACCCAGGAGACCCGGGTTCGATTCCCGGCAATGGAACCTTTTTTGTTTACAATCATTGATTTGCCGTTATCCACTCTACTCGCCAAAATATCGAAATGGTAAATTGATTGTTGTTTATATGGCCAGAAAATTAAGCTAATTACATCTGGCCTATTAGCTCAGTTGGTTAGAGCGTCGTGCTAATAACGCGAAGGTCGCAGGTTCGAGACCTGCATGGGCCATAAAGTTTTATTTTCATCATCGAATTTTTTTCCTATTTTTGGTGAGGTTTTGACTTCAAATTATAAGTTTAAATTCAAAGTTTTTTTTTTTTTTTTTTTTAAATCCTCAAAATTAAACATTGGAAAAACTCTATTCCATTCCAATAAACATGGCAAATTACATAAGAATAGTAGGTAGACGGGCAACAAACTGCGCCGCCATCCCTTTCTGAATGGAAAACCCTAATCTACTAAAAACAAAGCCTCGCCCCTGAGGGGTCGAAAAGTTGCTGTGGACCACACGCTGAACTCTAGCCAAGAACCGAACCGCCTCCGGCGCCAAGGAGCCGAACGTGTCAAACGCTAGGGGGACAAAGGCATGCTGATTATCCTCACAAGCTTTCGCGTGTAGGGCTGTAAACGAACCGAACGTTCAGCGAACAGTTCGTGAACTGTTCGGCGGGAAGTTCGTTTATGTTCGTTCGTTTAATAAACGAACGAACATGAACAAGAAATTCCGTTCGATTAGTTAAATGAACGAACATGAACAAAGGTCTCGTTCGTTCAATTGTGTTCGTGAACGTTCGGTAAGGTGTTTGTGAACATTCGTTCATTTGCGTTCGTTTATGTTCGTATGTTTGTGTTTTAATTAAAGATTTTTATACTTTCATATATTTTATCTATACTTTTTATACTATTAAACTTTTATTTATATCCTTACCCTAACAATTAAACCAAGAAACCCTCTTTCACCTTGTTTATGCACCATTTCCCTTTCTTTTCTCGTTATTTATATCGACGAATATGATCTACCTCCGTTCCACAATAAGAGATTCAAGTTCAAGTGCTACTTTCTGGGCCATCCACCATTATCCTTCATCGCGTTGGCCAAATTTATTTGTGTTCGCTTGTGTTCGTGAACCGTTCGTGAACACGCTCATTTCCTTAATGAACGAACACGAACATAAAATCTCGTTCGGTAAGTGTTCATGAACCGTTCGTGAACACATTTATTTCCCTAACGAACGAACACGAACAAGGCCTCGTTCGTGTTCGTTTACAGCCCTATTCGCGTGCTTGAAAAATTATTGTGTTTAATATGTTTCCATGATTGTTCTACAAAAGTTAACATATAATAATTAGTTTTTTAATTAATAAAATTACATGTGAAAATGTTTTGAACTCAATTGAACAACTTTTTTAACATTCCTACGAAGAACTATTTGTTCGCCAAAAGATACATACTCGTTGACTCAAACCATACCCGCAAATATTTTCTTTTTCTTTTTATTTTCTTTTGTCTTTGTTAATAGAATAATTTACTAATTCACTTTATTTCTTGATAACCATTTCTAAATTCCATGGTAATAAAGTTATATAAACTTAAAAGAGTAAGAAATGTATTTGGGAATTCCCACGGGTATTTTTTATAAACATATGAACATACCCAATAGATATTAGAACAGGTATGGAACATAATTTTTCAATCGGGTATGGAGCTAGGGTTACCAATATTCGCCTCATTACCATCCTTATTGACCTGTCATCAAAACCTATGTGCATGATTTTATATCCATCTAAAGAAATTCAAAAGAGGAGATCATCATCATCATCAGTAAATCCCACCAATAGCAAAACTAAGATAGGGTCTGAGGAGGGTAAGATGTAGACATCGTTACCTCTATCTCGTAAGAATAGAGAGGCTGCTTCCAGTGAGACACCGACTCGATAAAGAACAATGGTTTTTTTTTTGGGTGGGGGTAGCTTTTCATTTTTTATTGAAGCGCATTGTACACATGTTTAATCGATTTCAAGATGAGTTTTGAAATGAACGCTCTTGTGTGTATACAAATTTATATATACATATACATACATGTGTGTGTATATGGCAGAGTTTAAACGAAAACTCAGTGGGACCGTACTCTCAAAATCCAAATTCGTGAGGCCGGACTCTTAAAAGTCCAATATTTTACGTTACAAAAAGAAAATATTTTTCGCTAAAATTAACACTATGAGCGAAAAACCGGTATGACCGGGCACCCCCTCGACCCTAATAAAGCTCCGCCCTTGACTATATCAGACGTATGTCAAATATTGTTTAGTTCTGAACTTCTGATCCTGTTCTGTCATAGTCCGGTAATAAAAGACAACTTATAACAAGAGAATACCACTCATTCTCTTGGAGAATGGGAGGACACCAAGGCCTTTTGGTTTCTGGATGGGGAAAATATGCATGTTGGATGGCTAGTGTGTGTATATATATTGTCCAACCTCATATATACACATATACGCATGCATATACATATATGTGTGTGCTTCGACACTGATGTTTTAACTGATTGCTAATATTTAAAAATTTTGTTTTCTATGATCATATGATGGTTGGGGAATCAGAGGCGGACCTACACTTGGTGGTTGGTGGGCAGGCGCACCCCTTGAAAAAAAAAGTTAGTGTAATTTTTAAGCAAAAATCTTGATCGCATCCTTTAAAAGTTTGGTTAAGTCTCTCGTCCGCCCCCCATGAACTTTCAAAACCACCAACAAAACTAGATGAAAAGAAAAAGTGAAGTTAAAGAACCTGAAAATTCTTAGTCTGCGTAAGTTGAATAGAGGCGATGACGATCACAAAGAAGATAACTAATAATCTAATATACAGTTGGGCCTCTTTTAAAGTTGACAAAGAAGATAACCAACGTAATCTACAATTGGGCCTTTTATGTTGAAAGCACAGCCAAAATTATAACAAATGTTTATATATTTGGTGTAGAACATTATTAATAAATAAATAATAAAATATCGTGATATAATATTTAGAGTAAATTTCGTCCCTGGGGTTTGTCAATTTTAACTAGTTTAGTCCAAAAATATAATTTATAACAAATCCAGCCCTAAAGTTTGCATTTCTTAACGCTTTCATCCCTAAGGGTTGCTTTTTCATTTAATTATTGGGGATGAAAAACGTTAAGAAATGCAAACCTTGGGGATGAAAAACGTTAAAAAATGCAAACCTTAGTAATGGTTTTGTTATGAATTAGATTTTTGGACTAAACTAGTTAAAATGGATAAACCTCAGGGACGAAAACAGAAATTTACTCTAATATTTATCATATCTTTGAATTTCAAGTAAAGGGTATTAAAAGCATACAAATATTAAAGATAAAGCTAATCTGGCTAAATGTGCATAGTTTAAATGTTTGATTATTTATTTGTGAAACTAAAATTATGTTTGTTTAATTGTGGTTAACAAAAAATTACTATTATGTGATTGAATATTTATTGTAGTTTTGTTGATTATACGAAATTTAGTTTATTTTTTTTTTAAATATGATCCGACCAGATCCGATTTGACCCAAACCCAACCCAAAAAAAATATTGTACAGCGAAATAATGTAATACCCTTAAAAAATCCGCCTCCCATGAATTTTCTGGGTCCGCCGGATATACTAATATTAATGGCAAAGCTTGATACAAATGGACATCAAGATTAGATGGATTGTTGGCGGGTGCTACTTTCTACACCCCCCTAATTACTTTTTTCACCCCCCTCCTCTCACATACTTACAGGTGGGGCTTGCGTGGGACCGACAATTTTCCTCTCACAAGGGGGGTATAATCAGGAATGAGAGGGGGCGTGTATAGAATGAGCCTAACCTTTTCCCTTTTAAAATTCAACCACATTATAATTCATTTTTGTATACATTGTAATGTAATCGTACAAGAATATCTGAATAAACGGATCTAGAGGGGTTTGATGGCATTTGAAGTCTTTAGCACAATTTTTTTTATTAGTAAGGGCATGGAACTTTTTAAACCAATCAGGTAGTGTAGTTCAAACGAATATAAAAGAAATCCATGTTGACGTTTAAGTTAAAAGGTTATAAATCTACCGGGGTTTGTATGGTTTATGGCAATAGGTTTGAGTATGGGATAGGATTTGACCAGGTTATCTCATTCTACAACCGCCGCTCCTCCTCCTTCGTCTCCGCCCTCAGCCGGTTCATCCGCTCCACTTGTTCCTCACTCATATCCGAAACGCTAACCCTGGCTTAAACCCAACAATCCAGAAAAAACTCTGCTCGACACACGAAAACCGGAACGGCGGCGATGGTGTAACCGATCGCAACGAGGCACAAAATCTTAAATAAGTGGCTATTTCACCTGAATAAAGAAACGTGTTTTGTAATTAAGGGTTTTTCCCTACAAAAACCTTTTATGTAAATATGGGTTTATCCTACAAGTTATGAAATAAAAATTTCAGTGTTTGATAACTTTGATATTTTTCATGACACACGATCCTAATGAAATTTCCGCTGCAAAATTTTTAATAAACAACGGTACCACTTGAACTGTTCATGACTCCCGTCCAAGGTAGGGGCGGGGGTTGTGACAGAAGGTTGTATCAGAGCCACTGCTTTAAGCAAAATAATGTAATAATACTTGAAGATTAGAAGTCAGGAAATAGGTAAAATATTTTTTTTTGTTAATTACAGATAAGGTTATTTTAATCCTAACAATATATATATATATATATATATATATATATAGGGAGAAGATCATGCGAGAACCACCTCTTATTGTGAGAACCGCGAGAACCAATGTGAACACACCAAAAATGCCTAAAAATAGCTAAAAATCACACAAATTTTTTTTTTTGATTTTTTTAATATTTTTTAGGTTAAAATCGCTACTTTTCGAAGCAAAAAAAAAAAAAAAAAAATTTTTTTTTTTTGCTTCGAAAAGTAGCGATTTTAATCTAAAAATATTAAAAAAATCAAAAAAAAAAAATTAGATTTTTTTTTGATTTTTTTTGATTTTTTTTAGGTTTTTTGGGGGTTTAGTTTTTAGCATTTTAGCTTGGGGGGGGGGGGGGGGGGAGGAGGGGGCTTAGGTTTTGGGGGGGGGTGGGGGAGGGGGGTTTAGGTTTTTGGGGTGGGGGGGGGTTTAGGTTTTTGGGGGGTGGGGGTTAGGTTTTTTTAGCTATTTTAGGTTGTGTTCACATTGGTTCTCAAGGTTCTCACAATAAGGGTGGTTCTCGCATGAGCCCCTCCCTATATATATATATATATATATATATATATATATATAGGGTCGGGATTTAGAGAAAACGGTAGAAAGTGTGAGAACGGTGAGAACGCTTATGGATCGTCCGATTAAAACAATATATGGACTAGATTGGCGCGATGGCGTTTTCGTAAATAAAATCAATTTTATTACGTGGACATGCCTCATTAAGGGTAAAAAGGTCTTTAGACCTCTAAACCAAAACACCATACTGATGAATAAAACGCCAATACAGACCAAAACACATCGCTATATAAAACAAAAACATCTCAGATATAAAAACACATCCCAGAACCTGAAACGCCATGTTTTCTACTATATACCATTAATCTTACAAACGCCAAAATTACCAAAAACATCAAATACAAACTACTCAAAAACACCATATTTTGAACTATATACCATTCATCTTAGAAAACGCCAAAACACTCAAACATAAAAAATTCTAAAAACAATTGAAGGTTCTTTCAGATATACTATTTCCTTCAGTAAAACGCCAAAAATGCCAAAGTTTCGGATAATGCATTCTTCCCTGAACTGCTGCAACTCAAATAACATTTTACTGCATGAGATGGACAAATCATAAACAAAAACATGTTTGGGTCAGACTAATGTAATTTTCTATGTTTTGTTCTTGATTAATATTACAATGACATGAAAAGACGAATAACACGAGTTGTTTGAAGATACATATTCAAACCAAAAACTTATGTCATTTTGTCTTTCCAAACAGCCACACAGACACAAGCATGAGTAAGCCAACCCACCAGCGAACATGATTCTAAGAAGAAAGAGACTGATGACAGTGAAGATTTGGAAGATGAATTGTTTTTACTTTTATTTTTTTAATTTTCTTTTTCTGCTGTTTGTTATGAATTTTTCAACTTAGAATAAAAAAATACATTATCTTAATAAAACGCCAAACAATCATAATGCATATGAAAACGCCATAAATGGAGAAAAACGCCAAAAACTCCCAAACTATAATGAAAGTAGTTTGCAGAAAAATTAATTAATAAAAGCTAAAAATTGAAAAAAAAAACGCCAAAAACTACTTAAACCCATTAAAACGCCAAACTTGGGAGATGGAAAGTCTATAACCCTAAAAACTCATAAAAAGCTGAACAAAAAGAGTAAAAAATAAACACAGAAACTGAAAAGACGGCTACTTTATTAATATCATTTATTATAAATAAAAATCCCGCCTAATCTACGCGCCAAAAACATCCTATAAGAGAGACGTCTCTGCACAATCAACTTATCACAAAAAAATCAAAAATATAAACGCCAACTTTCCAAAAACCATTCACCTTAAAACGCCAAAAAAGATACTTAAAAAAGCCACAGATGCAGAACCTCATTCCTTCTATAATGAGTATTTTTCTAAATAAAGTTTCACTGAATGGATTATACTCTGAGGTGGGTATCTCTATAAGTTTTTGCTGAATGAGATGGACACATATTCATGAAAAAAAGACTGATGATCATCAGGTCACTTTGTTCTTGATGGATTTATTGATGCTATGAAGAGATGTTTACATTCGAGTCGGCGTTGGTGTTCAACATGTCACCAAACAAGTATATATCAAACCACAATAAAAAGGTTCTTCATAAGGTATTCAAAAAATGATCAAAACGCCAAAAAGAT
This sequence comes from Helianthus tuberosus, assembly GCA_030545235.1. Taxonomy (NCBI): domain Eukaryota; kingdom Viridiplantae; phylum Streptophyta; class Magnoliopsida; order Asterales; family Asteraceae; genus Helianthus; species Helianthus tuberosus. The sequence goes on along the minus strand of CM060369.1, from coordinate 166,725,734 downwards.
TAAAGTAGAAGAGGCTGATGACAGTAAAGATTTGGATGAGAAATTAGATTATAATTTTTTTCCATTTCTATTGTTTGTTATCTAATTCTCTGTTGTTTAATATCTACTAATAAAAAAACGCCAAAACGCCTGATAGTGTGAAAACAGTGAGAACGGATACTAGCAAAGCACGATGTTGGTATATATAAACGCGAAAAAAGGATTACTGGAAAAATCAGCACTATAGGCCTGAATCATAAATGGCACAACACTTGATAGAAAAAAAATAAACATAAGAAAAAAAATAACTGATGTTTTTTACATTATGGTCCTGCATCCTGATCTAAAAACAATAAAAAAACGCCAAAATTTGCTTAAAACGCCAAAATGTTTAATATGATCCTGATGTAAAAACAATAAAAAACGCTGCGTATTTATTAAACGCCAAAAAATGGAAAGGTGATGTAACACGCGTTTAAAAAAAGAAAATATGAAAGGACAAAAAAGCCCCTCCGCCCTTCTCTATGTCGCGTGACACGTGTTGGGCTAGGAAGCGTTCTCACCGTTCTCACATTTTCTACCGTTGTCTCCTGATCCCATTTATATATATATATATATATATATATATATATAGGGTGGGGTTCTAGAGTGAACACTAACGTATTTGCGAACTGAGTGAACAAATCCTGGCCATTGATCTACACACGTGTATGGCCAGGATCTCATCATCAAATCGTAAAATACACTAGTGTATTTCAACATCAAATCCTGGCCATTGATCTACACACGTGTATGGCCAGGATTAGTTCACTCAGTTCGCAAGCTACACTAGTGTTCACTCCTGAACCTAATCCTATATATATATATATATATATAAATGGGATCAGGAGAAAACGCTCAAAAGTGTGAGAACGGTGAGAACGCATCCTAGCCCAACACGAGTCCCGCGGCATAGAGAAGGGCGGAGGGGCCTTTTTGTCTTTTCATTCTTCTATTATTTTCTCAACGCGGTATAATATTTTATGACGTCTAGGTTTTTTTTGCCGTTAATTGCATTTATTAAACTTTTTGGCGTTGAATTAATTGTTTTTGTGTCACATATGTAATTTTTTGACGTTATAGCGTTTTCTGGTTAATTGTTTTGGCGTTTATGGCGTTTTGTATAATAATTCACTACGAGTCACTATTATTTGCATAAGATTACAATAAGTCCAATTTTTTTGGCGTTTAGTGAATTTTTTGGCGTTTAATACCCTTTTTTCAAGGTGCTTTTGCCAGCAGCTGTTCTCCCAGTTTTCATACTACTAGCGTTTTGGTGTTTGTAGTTTTTGGCGTTTTATATAATAGTGTATTTTATTTATAGAGAATTGGATAACAAAACAACATATAATTTGATATCAAAACAATATAAAATGAAAACAAAAACAATTCAAAATGATAATCTAATTTTTCTTCCGAATCTTCAATGTCATCAACCTCTTCCTTCTTGAATTTGTTTTTTGGCGTTTTGAACCTTTTTTGAATACTTTAGCTAGATGCCAACTTTCCTTCATAAACCCCATTTTTTTAGAAGAAGCTGCTTAGTGGCAACCTGTTTTTTGGTGTGATATTCTTGTTTGGTGGCATGTCATTAAAGATCAACTCTTGCTTGATGCTATTTGTAATAATGGAGTCCAAAATAGCATTTTAGACTTGTGTTGATCCCTTTAATCCATTCAAATAATCATCAAGAACAAAGCTCACCTGATGGCATATCAGTGTCATCAGTCTCCTTTTCTTGAATATTTGTCCATCTCATTCAGCAAAATATTATTGAGTTAACCCCCTCAGAAAAAGGATCCATTTCAGTGAAAGCTTTGACATCTGTGGCGTTTTAAAGGGAGTGATTTCTAGAGGATATGACATTTTTGTGTTTTTTTTGGGTGTGATTAATTTCATTGTGTATAGACCCTTCTCTTATAGGAGTTTTTTGGCGCGTAGTTTTAGGAAAATAAATTTATTGTAATAAATTATAGTAATAAAGAAACTGTCTTTTTCAGTTACTGTTTTTTATATTTACTGGGTTGATAAGCTTTTATCAGTTTTATAGGTTATAGACGTCCCATCTTCTAAGTTTGACGTTTTTTTAAATGGCCTTATGCAGACCAACATGACAAAATACAATAAGGGAGTAAATAAAATACTAAGCAGAAAAATATTTTTTGTTATTTTTGGCGTTTTTTAGGGTTAACCATTTTTTAGTATAATTTTGGCGTTTTGCTAATAAAGATAGAAATATATCATTTAATTATTATCTTAAAAAAAAGAAGATTACATAGAAGGAAAAAAAAAGAAGAAAAAAATTTAAAATCCTTCGTCAGAATGTACTTTATCTGAATAGTATCCATCACTTGTGTCATCTTCTTCCTCCTCGGATTCTTCATCTTGATCTTCATCCATGTCATCCCATTCACCTTCATCAGCTTCTTGTTCCTGAAGATTCTGAAGCCTCCACCTGAACATGTCTTGCATTAACTCCAATTTTGAGTCTATTTCTGTGTTGGTACATTTGGCGTTATGAAATTCTTCCATGAAACCCAGTCGCTGCTTTGTCATGATGTTCTCTAGCCAGTAGACTTCCTCTTCTCCGCTGTCGTATGTAACAGTCACCATGTCTGTTTCATCATCAAAACGCCATGATGTCATGACAGGGTCTGGCTTCATATCTCATTTCATTGGTCCAAATTTGCTGGTTAATGCTTTCATAAGCATATGCGTTTCATGGCAATGGTTGTCTAGAGCGATGCCAATGGATAAGATTTGCCTCTGTATCTCTTCTTCCATTTTAAGAATTGCCTTGACCGTCTTAACATACACCCTCCTTCTGTTGTCAAAATGGAGGACGTATCGTCTGATCCCCAAAGTGTATCTCCACGAAACCATTGTTGCCATTTTTGGCGTTTTGTTTAAGTTGGCGTTTTGGGTAAGGATATTTTTTTCGCAGAAAATGGATAGATTGAAGTGATTATGTAAGCTATGTTTTTACGTTTGTTTATATAATGATGTTTTTGGCGCGTAATTTAGGAGGGAATTTCTTCTAATAAATGTTATTAACTGAAATTCAGTTATTTTGTGTTGTTTCATCTTCCTGTAATATTCAACGCGTTTTATTTTAAATTTTTGGCGTTTTGTTTATAATGGCGTTTTATTTTTTTGTTTGGCGTTTTATGATTTGATGGCGTTTTAAATATGAGGTGTAAAAGACCCTTTTACCCTTAATGAAGCGCGTCCCACCTAATATACTGAAGTTATTTACAAAAACGTGTAACACCCCGAAAACGAGTTTGGTAATTAAACCCCGTTAATACTAAAGACGGGGAAAGTACCGTTAGCGGTACAAGTAAACCGGCAAATATTAGGAATTTATTTAAATAATCCTAATATTTATTTAAAAGTGAATAAGAGCTTTCAAGAAAATAGAATGGATAAAAGGCCCGATTTAACGGGACTTAAAGTAAAACGGGTTATAACTTCCAGAACCTACTAAACTGACTAGGAATAATTCTAACCTAGTTAGATAGTGACTCATGAGTAGGTTAAAACCCTTAAATTATGAACTAAGGAAAATGGAGGGGCCAAACTTGTTTATTCTTGAAACTTGATTAATTAAAAACAAACCAAACACCCACTTGGGGTTGTCTGGTCGTAGAAGAAGCAGGGGGGCGACATGGGTTTTCTTCAAACCCTAAAATCCTCACAAATCTCTCAAATTGAAGCTCAAATCAAACCCAAATCGTTTGCATGATTACAAATTCGTGATCACCTAGTCGTGGGGATTACAAGGTATGTTGAATTTTATGATTTGGTGATACTTTGAGATTATGATGAACAATCATAATCAAAATTCTGGAATAAATGTTGAATCTATGAGTGTTATTGTGATTATATCTTGGTTTAGAAACAAAACCTAGTAGAAAATTTGATGAATTGTTGTCAAAACTAGGGATTTGGCAATTACCCTATTATGTGCTAAGTGGGTTTTATGACAATAAGATGAACACTCGGATTAGAGTGTTAAATTGATGAAAATTGATTGTTATAATATAAGTTCTTGATGTAATTCATGAACACTAGACTTAGAGGTTTGATTGTTATATAAATCTTGGTGAAAATAACTAATTATAAACTAGTTAGTAAATATGTGAAATTATGCACATTAGGTGTTTGTTAAAATGCCTAAATGAGAACTAAAGTATTGAAATTTAGAGTGAAAACGCGTATTCGAATGATATGGCAATTACGCGTGATATGAAGTGATAAGAGTTCTAAATACTATGTTGATTTAGACTTAATGTTGTAAACCATGCGATTGAAAGTAGTTAACTTTAGATAAGTTAAGTTAACTAATCATGAAGTCGAATAGTAGACTCAACATAGAATTCGTAAGATGGAATAGTCGTGTGTGATAATGACTAGTCTAACCATCTTACTAATTATGATTATAGTTCGATGCTTGACAAGCTAGGTGAAGGCTTGTGAAGGAAGCGGGTCAAACGAATCAAGTGTAAAGGAAAAACGAGTTTCGGATGCAAGGTAAGTAAAACTTACACCCTTATGTAGGACACGTGTTTATTTTATAAACTATAAATGCGAAAGATGTAATACCCAAGATAAGGGTTCCGACACGACTGATACAAGTCGGAACAAGTACAAATGATAAAAACCATGGTTTATGGTGAACGGGGCAATGGGTAAATTTTGGAAATTTAAAACCATGCTTTTATTCTAATTTATGTAAATGTTTGGTCTTATAGTCCAAACGGGTCAAATGGTGATGAAACACCATTTGACAGTATCGACTAATGTGATTGTCAAGTCGTATGTTATCAGGAGTGATTAGCAATTTGGATAATTGCAACGCCATAGAATGTTGGTTAATTAACGCGAGGCATAAAACGGGTCTATATGTTGACTCGAGCCAGGTACGCATATATATTGAATTATGGTTAAAAATGCAATATTGGTCAATACATTAGCAAAGGGACCAATGTCGTAAAAGGGGGAAATAAGTTGACGAAAATGCCCTTGATAGGTAAATCGGGCAAACGACCCTTAGAGGTCGTTTAGATATTAGTATTATCATCATGTAACTCTTAGACACATGTAAGAGTTGTAGGCATCAACTTTTGGGGTCAAATGCCTATGAACGGGTTAATCATGTAAAATGACTATCCTAAGGGTAAAAATTTGGAATGTGGTTCATTTTGTTAAATCCACCACAAAAATAGTTGTGGTGGAATATAAGAGGCTATTTAAAAGTGAGAATATGAAGTGTAGAAAGAGAAGAGAGAGTTTGATGCTTAAATGTACATAAATCGCTCTAAACGGGTCAAAATAAGAACCTGAGCGTAAACGGTTTTTTTTTATTATGTAAGAATCCCGTGATTTGAAACTAATATGATAAGAGATATGGAAATTATGAATTTCATGAATTAAGGATCAAATAAACAAGTTTGTTTGATAAGAATCGAACGGGTCAAAATTTGGTAAAAAGGGTAATAAGCCGAAGACTTAAAAGTCTGAAATTTTGTTAAACCGGATGTTAGATTTTAACTCCATATGATGGAGAATCAAATTACAAACACGTAGGAAGAAACGGTAGGTTAAACGGACAAGCGGATTGAAAGATACGAAAGTTTTCGTGTCAAAAACGGCAAAAAGGAAAGGAATGATGCAGGGGCCACCGTAAGTTACGGTGGACATGATTTGGTTACGATGGATGCCTACTGTTGTATGGTAGGAGAATTGTAAACACAGAGGCCACCGTAACTTAAAATTGCCACCGTAAGTTACGGTGGAGGTCAGAAATGAGTTTTTGCTTTGGGATCAAGATATCCATGTTGGATTTTCCTAATTTTTCCCGTTGTATTAGTTATTTAATTTTCAAAACTGACCTTTAAGTTGGTTTTGATCACAGGTGAATGTCGAGAGTCCCGGATGAAGGTCAATCATCGAGCAAGAACCGAACACACGTTAAACAAAGCTTCCGCAACGTTGTTTTGTCGTTATTCTAAACGGCGAATTAAATCACATTACGTATATCACTTAAATTGTAAAAGTTTTTAACAAACCCGTATTTCCGATGTATATGTAATCATTAATTACATGATTATTTTCGCAAAATATACGTTAAACCTTGATTTACAAGAACGGGTGTTACAAGTTGGTATCAGAGCCTTGGTTTAAGAGATTCAAGTATGGTGGGAAAACTATGCTTGGACTTAAACCTTATGCTCTTAATAAAGATTGGTGTTCGGTTCGAGGCTTGATCGCAAATCCGGTAAGTACATGTATGTTAATAGTGTAGCATGCTAAAGTGTTGTAAACAACACATAGGGCTATCATGTGATACACGTTACCCCAATTGAAATGATTGATATAGTTGATGAAAATACGCGCGTTGACGCGTATAGTAGAAAAGCCTTGTATTATAATACGGGCGATTATTGGAGTTGATGTTACTAACTTTTGTGAATGTTTTAATTGAAGGACACTCGCGTTTGAAGATGACGAGAGTCAAACGAATTGTGGATATGATGATGGAACGGTCCGAGATATGACAAGGAGAGCATGCTCATCAAGGACCCAAATCGCGTGATGGTCGCGAACAAGGCTAATGGCAAGAAAATCCCGTTAGGGCAAGCATTTACCAGGTGCACGTTTAAATTATTTCATGAATATAAACATGCAACCAATACGTAGAAACTGATAGTTGCAGATTTAGATTGAAAACTTGGGCAAACCTGAATAGAATACCTATCCAGGATATTGTTTCCAAGAGAAATAAACAGAGGTATTACTTACATAGGGCGTGATGTGAAAACTATAAAAAGGTCATGCGTGTCATGTGTTAATTAATCGCTTACTCTGGCTAAGTAAGTAGTGGCATATGATACCATGAACTTCTTATAGCGGACACATTCACATCCGATGTAGTAAGGACGGGGTGAATGGGATAAATTAAAAAGTACCCAAATGAAACAAATGAACAAAATAGTTGAAAATAATGTAAACGCATAGCCGGGTGACGGAAGCGTATTACATTAGGATAATGAGCCCGATAGAAGGGACAAGGATTAATTAGGATAATGAGCCCGATAGAAGGGACAAGGATTATTGTAAATGATGATATAAATGGATGATCAAAAGAAAATTCACGAAAATAAGTCATCTTGGACGAAAGGGCCATGGTGAACGAAATGGGCAAGTAAAACCAAAGTATAGATGATCCGCCGGGTCATAAAAACAAAGGTGTTGCCCACACGAAAAAGATAACCAAGGTTGTTAACTTTAGTCGTAATAAAGCAAAGATAACAATGATAATCGTCGCTTATAATTAATAAGGCCGCCAATGGTGGTCAAGTAAAGAATAAAAGACATGGTCGAATAAAAGCGACGGATTTCGCTAAGATTACCAAGCAAATCGAAATGAAGTCTTAATGCATACCGGAAGGGGTGCAATGATAACGATTTCAGTAAAATACCCGGTTGATGGGTAAGGAATTAAACTCATACGTAGACTGAGAAACAGGAACGCGTATGGAAAGTCAAAAGACTCGGGTTTTGGGTCATGACTAAAGGACGATAAGATAACGGCAAATAGAAATTTTAATAATTACGCTCAACTATTTTAAAGTTGAACGGGTCGAACAAAGACTGAAGTTTGACATTTATAAGTGATGAAACTTTCACACGAACAAGTCAAACAAAATTTAATAAAGGATGACACTTGCTAAAGTAAGTAAGCGCGAATCGAATATATAAAAGTGTGAAATATTAGTAAACCTATGTAAAGGAGTTAAAGGTGTTAAAAACATAAAAATAAAAGAACCCGGGTAATGGGACATAAAGAAGTATATGTAAGAACCGGGTAACAGTAAGTGTAGGGCAAACCGACGTGTAATTGACGTTAGAAGTCAAGAAGTCGGAAAGATAATTCGAAAGAAAACAATGTAGCCTTAGACTACGGTCAAGGTCAAATGAAATCCAAAAAGTAAAGGTGAATAATTCTAAAACATAAGAAGGGGTGCCTTAATGCCATATGCGTATATAAATGAATACACATTTGAATAAAGACTCGAATAAAAGATGACCTACGGGATCATCATAACCTACGGGATATTAATTAGAGCAAGGGTCTACGGGGCCAAAATGACCCACGGGTCATGAATTAAAGCAAAAGGATCATAAGGGCCTCGTCTCAAAGAGGTGAAAGCCTAAGGAAATAGCCTACGAGGTTAAGTGAAGGAACCTACGGGTCAATAGTGTAAGGTGAGGGAACTTGTTACGATTCCCTGCGTAAAACGAGAACGGAAAACAATAAATTAGGGGATTGTCAATTTCCTTGAATAGTAAGCATGAAAGATTCAAGTCTTGACGCTGATAGGCGCAAGACGATATATTCGAAAAGTGATCTTTTTGAAAATGAAAGGTTGATATAAATTAAACGTGACGTGACATGACACGATCACGGTCAAGAAATGCAATGTGAAGAGGAATCACATTATAACCAAGCGAGCAGTAAAAAGTAACTGGACTAATAAGTCTAGTTAGTGAGACCGGTTAAGGTCATTTAAGTAATTTGGTTGCTTGTAAGTGGTGAATTCGGTATAACTGAACCGAATAAATGAATTTAAAAACAAAAGAAATTGTTGCTAAAAGTGAAAGATTTCACCAAAAGACCTTTAAACGGGTCAAAGTAACGGATTCATAAGGAATTTGATAGTATATGGAAGCGATGAATATCGCTAAGTTAACTAAACTAGTGGAAATAACGAGATTACGTTACTTCGAAGTTACATTATGCCGTATGAGATATGTAGACAATTAATAACCAAAAAGATGTTACCATACTTTTCGGGTAATACTAACGATTGGTTAAAAAGTATAAGTAATGTTTAAAATATTTCTCGGATAGAATACATTGAGTTTAAACTCAATGAATTATGTAAGAAAAGGTTTCGAGGACGAAACCTCTTTAAGGGGGTAGACTTGTAACACCCCGAAAACGAGTTTGGTAATTAAACCCCGTTAATACTAAAGATGGGGAAAGTACTGTTAGCGGTAAAAGTAAACCGGCAAATATTAGGAATTTATTTAAATAATCCTAATATTTATTTAAAAGTGAATAAGAGCTTTCAAGAAAATAGAATAGATAAAAGGCCCGATTTAACGGGACTTAAAGTAAAACGGGTTATAACTTCCAGAACCTACTAAACTGACTAGGAATAATTCTAACCTAGTTAGATAGTGACTCATGAGTAGGTTAAAACCCTTAAATTATGAACTAAGGAAAATGGAGGGGCCAAACTTGTTTATTCTTGAAACATGATTAATTAAAAACAAACCAAACACCCACTTGGGGTTGTCTGGTCGTAGAAGAAGCAGGGGGCGACATGGGTTTTCTTCAAACCCTAAAATCCTCACAAATCTCTCAAATTTAAGCTCAAATCAAACCCAAATCGTTTGCCTGATTACAAATTCATGATCACCTAGTCGTGGGGATTACAAGGTATGTTGAATTTTATGATTTGGTGATACTTTGAGATTATGATGAACAATCATAATCAAAATTCTGGAATGAATGTTGAATCTATGAGTGTTATGGTGATTATATCTTGGTTTAGAAACAAAACCTAGTAGAAAATTTGATGAATTGTTGTCAAAACTAGGGATTTGGCAATTACCCTATTATGTGCTAAGTGGGTTTTATGACAATAAGATGAACACTCGGATTAGAGTGTTAAATTAATGAAAATTGATTGTTATAATATAAGTTCTTGATGTAATTCATGAACACTAGACTTAGAGGTTTGATTGTTATATAAATCTTGGTGAAAATAACTAATTATAAACTAGTTAGTAAATATGTGAAATTATGCACATTAGGTGTTTGTTAAAATGCCTAAATGAGAACTAAAGTATTGAAATTTAGAGTGAAAACGCGTATTCGAATGATATTGCAATTACGCGTGATATGAAGTGATAAGAGTTCTAAATACTATGTTGATTTAGACTTATTGTTGTAAACCATGCGATTGAAAGTAGTTAACTTTAGATAAGTTAAGTTAACTAATCATGAAGTCGAATAGTAGACTCAACATAGAATTCGTAAGATGGAATAGTCGTGTGTGATAATGACTAGTCTAACCATCTTACTAATTATGATTATAGTTCGATGCTTGACAAGCTAGGTGAAGGCTTGGGAAGGAAGCGGGTCAAACGAATCAAGTGTAAAGGAAAAACGAGTTTCGGATGCAAGGTAAGTAAAACTAACACCCTTATGTAGGACACGTGTTTATTTTATAAACTATAAATGCGAAAGATGTAATACCCAAGATAAGGGTTCCGACACGACTGATACAAGTCGGAACAAGTACAAATGATAAAAACCATGGTTTATGGTGAACGGGGCAATGGGTAAATTTTGGAAATTTAAAACCATGCTTTTATTCTAATTTATGTAAATGTTTGGTCTTATAGTCCAAACGGGTCAAATGGTGATGAAACACCATTTGTCAGTATCGACTAATGTGATTGTCAAGTCGTATGTTATCAGGAGTGATTAGCAATTTGGATAATTGCAACGCCATAGAATGTTGGTTAATTAACGCGAGGCATAAAACGGGTCTATATGTTGACTCGAGCCAGGTACGCATATATATTGAATTATGGTTAAAAATGCAATATTGGTCAATACATTAGCAAAGGGACCAATGTCGTAAAAGGGGGAAATAAGTTGACGGAAATGCCCTTGATAGGTAAATCGGGCAAACGACCCTTAGAGGTCGTTTAGATATTAGTATTATCATCATGTAACTCTTAGACACATGTAAGAGTTGTAGGCATCAACTTTTGGGGTCAAATGCCTATGAACGGGTTAATCATGTAAAATGACTATCCTAAGGGTAAAAATTTGGAATGTGGTTCATTTTGTTAAATCAACCACAAAAATAGTTGTGGTGGAATATAAGAGGTTTTTTAAAAGTGAGAATATGAAGTGTAGAAAGAGAAGAGAGAGTTTTATGCTTAAATGTACATAAATCGCTCTAAACGGGTCAAAATAAGAACCTGAGCGTAAACGGTTTTTTTTTTATTATGTAAGAATCCCGTGATTTGAAACTAATATGATAAGAGATATGGAAATTATGAATTTCATGAATTAAGGATCAAATAAACAAGTTTGTTTGATAAGAATCGAACGGGTCAAAATTTGGTAAAAAGGGTAATAAGCCGAAGACTTAAAAGTCTGAAATTTTGTTAAACCGGATGTTAGATTTTAACTCCATATGATGGAGAATCAAATTACAAACACGTAGGAAGAAACGGTAGGTTAAACGGACAAGCGGATTGAAAGATACGAAAGTTTTCGTGTCAAAAACGGCAAAAAGGAAAAGAATGATGCAGGGGCCACCGTAACTTACGGTGCCACCGTAAGTTACGGTGGACATGATTTGGTTACGATGGATGCCTACTGTTGTACGGTAGGAGAATTGTAAACACAGAGGCCACCGTAACTTACGGTGCCACCGTAAGTTACGGTGGAGGTCAGAAATGAGTTTTTGCTTTGGGATCAAGATATCCATGTTGGATTTTCCTAATTTTTCCCGTTGTATTAGTTATTTAATTATCAAAACTGACCTTTAAGTTGGTTTTGATCACAGGTGAATGTCGAGAGTCCCGGATGAAGATCAAGCATCGAGCAAGAACCGAACACACGTTAAACAAAGCTTCCGCAACGTTGTTTTGTCGTTATTCTAAACGGCGAATTAAATCACATTATGTATATCACTTAAATTGTAAAAGTTTTTAACAAACCCGTATTTCCGTTGTATATGTAATCATTAATTACATGATTATTTTCGCAAAATATACGTTAAACCTTGATTTATAAGAACGGGTGTTACAAAACGCCACCGCGCAATCTAGTCCATGGATTGTTTTGATCGGACGATCCATAATCTATATATATATATATATATATATATATATATATATATAGGGTCGAGATTTAGAGAAAACGTTGAAATGTGTGAGAACGGTGAGAACGTTTATCGATCGTCCGATCAAAACAATCTATGGACTAGATTGGCGCGGTAGCGTTTTCGTAAATAACATCAATTTTATTATGTGGACGCGCTTCATTAAGGGTAAAAGGGTCTTTTGACTTCTCCACACAAAACGCCATCTCATGAAATAAAACGCCAAAAACAAAAATCACAGACATTTCCCAGTAAAAACGCCATTATATATAAAATGCCAAACTTAATTAGAGTAAAATCCCGCCTAAAAAAACAGCCAAAAAAATCCTATATATACAACATCTCAGACCTTCAATTAAAAACACACACACAAAAACCCAAACGCCATATTTCATATATTCCATTCGCCTTAGAAACGCCAAAAACCCAAACATCAAATACCTTCTAACCCTAAAAGATTTTTTGAAATTCAGTTTGGTTGTCTGTAAGATTTCGCTCAATGAAATGGACAAAATCCTTAAGTGAGGATGTTATTCATTTCATTGAGTAAAATCTTATTGAATAACCCTCAACTTCCATCCAATTTATAACGCCAAAACATACAAAAACATTATTGAGCTTTGTTGTCAATAAAGTTTAGCTGTATGGGGTGACAACATTGTCAGTTATCTTTCTTAACAGAGGATTAACAATGTTGTCCATCTCATACAGCAAAACATTATTGATTTTAGCATGATCAAATTTTGAGTTTTAAGGTGTTCTTATTTCGTGGCGTTCTTTTTATTGGTAAAACTTCAAAAAAGTTAAAAAATCAAACATCGTTCATTGTGAAATTCAAGATTGTTGGCAGAAGGGTCTAAACTCAATAATATTTTGCTGCATGATATGGACAAATCTTCAAGAAAAAGATGCTGATGTCAGACTGTGTGCTTCCAAACAGCCACACATAAAACTATTTGAAAAACAAAAAAATAAAATGAATCATACGAAAGTCGAACTAGCAAGTTAACATGATTCAAAAAAAGAAAAAAAGAGACTGGTGACAGTGAAGATTTGGAAGATCAATTGTTTATGTATTCTTTTTTTATTTTCCTTTTCAGTTGATTGTTATATAATAAAAACGTCATAAATAATAAAAACGCCAAAACAACCAAAATGCTTGTTTAAACGATATCATCCCGTTAAACGCCACCAAAAACTCCCAAACTATAATAAAATTACTTTGAAAAAGTATTATAAAAAACCCAAATAATAAAAAATAAAAAGCATACTTGGAAATGTAACTAGAAACAAAAAATACAAATAAGTAATACTGAAGATAGGGAAAATTTATTATATTAGAATCTAAAACGCCAAACTTGAAATATGGGACGTGATACAGACTTCAGAGATAAAGCTTATAAAAAACAATAATTAAAAACAGTAACTGAAAAGACGAATACTTTATTATAATAATGCACCGCCTAACTTAGGCGCCAAAAAGACATCCTATAAAATGATACGTCTCACCAACTTCCATTTGATAAAAAAAACGCCAATACTACTAAATACCACTCACTGAAAAAAAAAAAAAAATCAAAGATGGCTAATATGCTTTCTTAGATATTCATAATAGTTCTTCGTGAAATTTCACTGAATGAATTATTATCAGAAGGGAGTAACTCAGAAAGATTTTGCTGCATGAGATGGACAAAAAATCAAGAAAAAGATACTGATGCCAGTCATATGGCATTTTGTATTTTTTGTTCTTGAAGAAAGTTTGGATGACAAGAAGAGATCAATGACAATGAAGAGTGGGTTGATTATAAAGATGAAGACCAAGATAAAGAAAAAGCGAAAAACCCACTCACACGACATAGATCTATGTCCCCAAACATTCACAAAAAAGCCAGATCAACAGACGAGCAGGCAAAAATATCAAACCAATGGGTTTGTTAAGTTTTACATAAAACGCCATATATTTGGTGACAGTTCTGGTACTATTAAAGAAGAGAGAGACTGATGACAGTGAATATTGGGAAGAGAGTTCCGATTAGGATTTTTAATTTATTTTCTTCGCTTGTATTTTTTTATTGTGGCTGAAATATAATCCAACAATTGTAAAACGTCAAGATAACCCAAACGCCAAAATGTTTATAAAAAATAATAGAACAATAGGCCAACTTGTTTAAAACGCCTTGAAAAACGCCATTCAAATAGATAATGGCAAAACGATTTGAATAAACGCCAAAATGTTAATACAATGAAACCATTAAACGCCATTAAATATTGAATTTGGTTAACAACAAAAATCTTAAAAACCAACAATATTGGGAAAAGAGGAACTGGAAAAGAAGAAGATGAAAGGACAAAAAATACCCTCCGACCTTTTCTAAGCGGCGGGACACGTGTTGTGCCAGGAAGCGTTCTCACCGTTCTCACACTTTTGAGCGTTTTCTCCTGATCCCGTTTCTCTCTCTCTCTCTCTCTCTCTATATATATATATATATATATATATATATATATATATATATAGGATTAGGATCAAGAGTGAACAACTTCTTGAGAGTGAACTGAGTGAACTAATCTTGGCCCTTGATCATTTTTTAAATTAAAAGGGTAAGATTGACTTAATTAAAATCCCTTAATTTTCTCATCTCTTAACTCTCTTTCTCTCTCTCTCTCTCTCATTTTTAATTATTTCTCCATTATTTTTTTATCCATAGATTTTGTTTTAAATTTAACTTGAAAATTGTTTTTCTTTTATTATCCGTATATATAGATATCATAATACATTGTTTTTAACTTTTTATAATTTTCAATAAACATTAAAAAATTTCTCTGAGATTTAAATTGTAATTATTTTTGGGCATTAATTTTTTTTGAATATGTGATGAAGTTATTTATTTTTGCATACATGTGATCTGTTTCATTTTCATTAATTTCATAATTTTTATATGAATCTACTCGTGTGCATGCCTAATATACTATATGTTGTTAATATACACATATGTAACCATTTCTGAATATAATACACAGATGTATAAAAGACTGTACACATGTGTATAAACTAATAGCTGTGTATCTTGTATAAACTGATAGTTAGCGAGACTGTACACATATGTATAAACTAACAACTATGTATATTGTATAAACTGATACTAGCGAGACTGTACACATGTGTATACACTAACAATTATGTATCTTGTATATACGGAAACTAGCGAGATTTTAGGGATTTTGATTATATTGTTTAATAAATGCAATTTACAAAAGACACAAATACCCTTCTGTCATTTATTTTAAAGGGGGGTTACAACATTATAATTACAATCTTGCCATTGTTTAAAAATCTCTAAATGATGTAATCAAATGGCCCAGATTAGTTCACACAGTTCACTCTCAACCTAGTGTTCACTCTAGAACCCTACCCTATATATATATATATATATATATATATATATACGATTTTTAGAGTTCGTTGTTTTTATTGTTTTTGAGCAATAGTATGAGCGATAAAGAGATTTCAGAAGCTTTTCCGAACATATCTGTTACTAACATTGATATGGAAATAAATGGTGATCAAGCCGGAACCTGTTAGGACCGGTTTTGACTTCCTTAACGATTGCGAACCGAACGTGTGACGTGCGGAATCCGTAAACGAACGTGACCGAACACAAGAACGTACAATTTAACGTGATTCTTATTGAACAATATGACGAGTACAAGCACCGTGAATCACCTACGAAGACTTTCTCTCTCTAGACTTTGTCTCTCTAAACTCCAAGCTCCAAGATCTCAAATGGCCAAAAGTCTCAAAAGTCCTAAATCCTAACCCTAAGGATTCTATTTATAGGCAAAGCATATAAGGAGAGTTCCCCTTATTTACAATAATGCCACCTTGCCCTTTTCTATCTAATATTACAATATAAGGCAAGATTCAATCATTTTCAGCTACGACTCGCATTGACGGAGGTGATAGACATAAATGCACCAACAGACTCCCCCTTGGATATTGCCGCAGTCAATCTCGTAGCGTCTTGTCTTTCTCTCTCTCCGAGTCTTCTTGAAGGTTTGATATCATCAGCAACCACAGACTCCCTCTTTCTCGAACAAAATCCAGTGGATCTGTCTTTGGCTTTAGTTGCTCCCCTTCTCGGTTAGACTCCTTTTCTTCAGGCTCTCCCTTTCGTCAAGCTTCCGTGCTTTTGGGATCGACACCTGGCTTTCCAGATACAAGCTCCTCCAGGATAGTTACCCGGCTCCTTGAATGCACGCTCCCCCTTGCGTTGAACTCGTCTTCAGACTCCCCCTTAGACTCGGCTATCGGGATCGTAGTCTGGTACAATATCTGCAACACTCAAACATTTATAAGTAACAACTTTTGAATGTCCAGGATTGATGACCTGGCTCTTTCAACATATACTAAAATATTTTTACAGTGAAAGCATTTTCAGTTGTACAGGAATCGTAATCTGTCTCTTTTAAAACCTTTTAAATCAAGATCATGGCTCTAAATATAATAATATGAATATATCCAGGATTACTTGATACTCTCCCCCTATCAAAATGCTTTATAGATTTGGCAGTTTCAGCGACCAAGATCGAAAACTGGCTCTTTACAACAGATTTTAACAAATTAATCAACCAACTCCCTCACAGTTAATCATCCAAGTCCAAATTAATGACCTTGGAGAAACTACAAACTGTTTTTGATTTTTAGATTTTTTTTTAAATTTCAAGTTTCAGATTAATGAACTTGTTTTATTTTCAGAAACACTATCAGCGTAATTAGATTTTGAAACTTAGCACTTAGACATTGGTTGTCGAAAATAAAGTAGAATCAAAATCTTTTTGTATTTTTCTGAAATATAAAGCTGTAAAGAAATATTTACAGACAATGTTTTTGTTTGAGTTCGCGTCAGAGGATCATATCAGTTTATGACAAATCACTAGCACCATTGAGCTTTTAAACACTTTAAGTTCTAAACGATTCACTTAGATTGTCAGTATAGTGATCCACTTAAATTTTCACTCAAAGTTCAATTGATTCGAGATACGATTTAATGTTTTAATGGACTTAACTTATTCGCATGTCCCACCTCAGAATATACTCCCGTATCAAAATTCCCTAGATTCGGTCTTACAGGTGAGTATACCAATTTGATATCTGTAAACGGGTAATGCGAGGCCATGAGAGCTCAGGTTAGAACTTCCGTTCAGACAAAGAGATGATGGCTCGTCTTTCGGTGTGTCCCGTTTGGGGATCTTTTATTCAACAACACATGATTAGCATTTTTCAATGTTTCATCATTTTTTATGCTGAGGGTGAGCTTTAAAAGCGCGTAAAGTATTATACGAGGTCTAGGCCATTGCTTTCGCAATATCAGAAGACCAGGTATAATACCCCAGATATCAAACAGTATAAAGACCTAGTATCTCAGAATCAGGCAATCTCTCAAACAAGATTTCGGGGGTTACCCATATATCCGAGAGATGTTCCCCACGAGATAAGTAAGTATTTAATATTTAGGTTTATATCTCGAAAACAATCTACTAAGCGTGTAAAAACCTACTGGCATATCATTAGTGAGATCGTTTATCACATTTTAACATTCCATTTCTTTAGCGTACTGTGATTGTCTACTGATGTACTATCATTTCCTCTTTTTACACAAAACTCAATTTTGAATTTTATCATGTTTTTGGTCTTTTCAAATTTTCTAATGTTTTTGTATTTTCTGAAATTTTTACTCCCCTTAAAATTCAAAACCATTTAAAGAAAATTTGACAACCTGATACTGATAACTTTATTTCGCCATCCATTTTCTGCATCTCATGCTCTGTTTTGCAGAAAGTATAACGTACCCCCATGATTTACAACACATTGATTTTTTACAGTTTGAAAACCGTTTTTCAATCTTGTGAAAGTAATCATGTTTGTTCAGCCGTGAGGGTTTCGGCGTATTCAATCAATTATATTTTTGAAAATTTTGAATTATTGACAAAATCTAAAGACAAACATATTTTTGATTTTTCAAATTTTTTTATTTTTAGGGTTTTTGAAATATGGTTTATTTAGGTACAGAAAACGATAAACTCCCTGTTTAACCAAACCAGGGTTCAGCAGCCTTCTCCTCCAGTGCTAGGCTGCTCATCAATTCTTTTTCTTGACAATCACACTTCATGAGCACCTGCACCTGCACATTCACAAAAACTCAATTACTTGAACAATTTAGCCCAGGTCTGTTTGACCTTAGGCATTTCAACACAATAAGCTTCATTCAATTTTGGAAAATCTTTGTTAGTTTTCACAAAAGATTTTTCATCTTTGACTTCAACTTTTTCATCATTCACAGAAGTCACTTGTTTCTTAATCACCCAGTTTTGTCCTTTTGAAGCACTTATTTTGTAAAAACGTGACTCGTTTTGATTATTTTGATCAACAACAACTTTTGGTTTCCAAAATTGGTTTGGTTTTGTCATATCAACTGAAGTTTGCCAACTTTGTGTTGTTTTGAATCTGGGTGTGTGAGAATTCCAGGTTTGTCTTGAATCAAACCTAGTCTGGTTGGATTTCCAAGTTTGATTCGAAGCAAACTTGTTTGTATTGTACCTCCAAGTTTGTTTGGAATCAAATCTGGTAGACTTTTGTTTCACATCCTCAGATTTCTGTTTTTCAACATCAACAGGCTTTGAGTTTGGACATTTTCGTGCAAGATGTCCAGTTTGATCACATTTGAAACAAGTTTTTCTTGAAACATCTTGAACCTGTTGTTGTTGCTTTTTTTTAGCATAGAACTCTTCATTAGACTGTCGTCTAAATTGGAGTTCTTTCTCTTCTTCCGAACTTTTCCCGTGAACGAAATTCATTTTCTTTTGAAAATTTTGCTTTTCAAACCTTTTATCTTGATTTTGTTTCTTTTTATAACCCAACCATGCTTTCATATTCTTATTTTTGTAACCGGGTTTGTTATAAAAAGTTTTCTTGCTCTTTCCAGCAAATTTTGAAATTTATGACTTTTCCATCTCTACTAGTTTAAACACTTTGTCAATTTTATCTGCAATCATATTCTGAATCGGGAACTCATTATCTGAGAATAATTTGTCCAATCCAATCATGGTATAAGCTAATCCTTTTGGATCATCATTCACAATATTCTCAGAGTTTGAATGTTTGAGATAACCATGATGAAAATTTCCCTCATTTTCATCCTGTGATACAGACTTACCTTTGATAGACTCATCTTTCAAAACGCTTTCAACAACCTTACCTACCACCTCAGAATGATCAGCTTCATCAGACTTGGCGTAAGTCACATCGATATTTTCAGGTAATTGGTCAACTATATTCAGACCTTTTGCCACCTTTTCCTCATCATAAAAAGTATAGTTATTTCTCAATGGTGGTGGTACCTGATGATATTCTAAACCAATACCCTTTTTATTCTTGTCAGTATCTTTGTCATCTGGTGTGATGTTGAAAATGCGTTCGAGAATGTACGAAGAACTATGATAACTTTGAAGTTTTGTAACAATCTTTTCTTTTTCAACCAGAACTTGTTTGAGATTAGCAACTTCATCAACACACTTGTTTAATTCAAGTTGCTTTTCTTTAAACTTTTTCTCATAAAGTTCCTTTGTTGTTAAAGTTTCAGACAATCTTTCATCAAAACATTTGACTTGTCTCTTCAAAGTATCATAAGCCTCTTGTACTCTCTGACTTGACCATTTCAAATTATCATACTCTTTTTGAAAATCTTGAAATTTATTATCTTTTTCAACACAACCTTCACATTTTGTTGTACACATTTGTCTTAAAATTTCATTTTCCTTCTCAAAATCTTGACATTTCAGTGTCAGCTTTTCAATCTTTTGTTTCAAAATTTCTTCATTTTCAAGCATTTCTTTGCATTTTGTTTTGAAAACATTTTCAATTTTATTTATTTCAATATCTTTTGTTTTTATCTTTTCATCTTTCTCAGTACGGACTTTGCACATTTCTATGCAATTCCTGCACTTATCTTCATTTTTATCAATATTTTCAACATTTAATAATTCAGAAGATTCATTTACCTCATTTTCATTCGGCACCTGTGATTCTTCTATTTCAACTTTCTGATCATTTTCCTTCTTTTGTTCTTCTTCATCAGCATCCTCTGTTGTTCTCTTTACCTCCTCTATCAGCTTTTTCAGCTCTTCTTCTTTTCTCCTTTTCATTTCAACCACTTTCAGTAAACTTGCCTAAAAAATTTCTTTTACTTTGTTCATCAGATCAGCTTCATAACCTTTTTCAGATAACCTTCTTGTATGATAAGTGTCCTGATCTGGAAAAAGATTTGCTACTGCATCAAAATCCACCTTTAACGGATCAACCACTGGGTTACCCTGTGGATCCATGTAACATTCCAGTTCAGCATTCCATCTTTTGGCTCTCTGAGCTTCTTTGAATGGATCACTCAATTTACTGATCTCATATCTCGCACTGTCTCTTTTCCACAGTTTATCGTGATCCACTTCAGCTACAAATGCAGATCCAACATAATCTTCTTCTGGAAGAACTTGACTCCAGTCACAACCTTCATCTTCTTGAATAACCACCATTGCCCTTGATCTTTCCTTTGATGAACCTTCATCAATTTGCTTTTGATTCATCTTTGATGACCCGCTGTTTTGATGATAAATTGCCTTCTGATAATAGTCATATCTGAATGGATTTGCAGGTTCGTCAGTTTGCCTGTTTGTACATTCTCTTTTAAAGTGCCCTTTCTGTTTGCACTTAAAACAGGTAACTTTTGCCTTATCAAATCCCAATTTTGAATCAGCAGATCCCAAAGACGATCTTCCAGTGATCTCCATGAAGCGTTGTGCTCTCCTCATTGCGCTAGCCATGCACCATTTGATATCCATTAGTTCCATCTCCTCTGGATCGATCTGATCATAATCTTCCTTTGTCATTTTTGGGTTTCTAATTTTTTCCGCGATCAGACTTTTGTACGATTCCAGGACAGATGCTAAAAACACCATTTGTTGCTTGGCAACTTCTGCATTCAAACTTTGAGAGTTCTTTAGATCTATGGCGATATTGCAATGGACTATGTTCGGATTTGATGAATTTGAACCACTTGAATGATAACCCAGATCTCTTGAAGAACTTTGCTGAGGTGAATCCCTTGAGCTTCCAGCACTAAATCCCGTTTTTGACTTTTGATCAAACATGTTTCCTTTGTAGTATAGATCGACATTTTGTTTATACAGTTGGCTTCCTATTTTGTTTTGTTTCTTGATTTCTAAATCATGCCCCTCAAACTTCTCAATCAACCAGTCCAGGGTCACCTTGCTCATATCATTGCTGTTTTTGAGAATCATGACATAATGTAACCAATCGTCTTCATTCGGAACAACTTCTATCAATCTATCTATCAATGATCTCTTCATTGTCTTTCTTCACACCAGTTCTTTCCATTTCAAGTTTAAGGTGACAAAATCTTTCAATCATCTGTGGTACAGTTTCACCTTTCATACAAGCAAATAGCTCAAATTCTTTTTTCAATAATGAACGTTTGTTTTTGATAATCTCCTCACTACCGGTACATTTTCTCTCAAATGGTTCCCACAAACCTTTTGACATTTTCTCATGTTCAAGTAGTGAAATAATATCTTCTCTAACTGATTGATATAACAATGTAATCATTTTGTGTTTAGCTACAACATGTTTTATTTCTTTTTCTGTGAACTCTTCATCAGTTAATAAAACTCCTCCTTCTTTTGTTGGTTCTTTATATTTTTAGTTTTAATTTTAACCAACTTTCATGTGCAAAAGCTTTTACCCAACCCTCAAACCGATTTTTCCACCGGTTATAATCTTCAACACTCTTTAATTTCGGTGGTTTCTGTTGGTTTCCGTACATATTGTCGTATTTCAAACTGTCCGAAATCTCTTTTGAATGATCTTTTGTTTCTGATCTTCTTTCGGAGGATTCTAAAGTGAATGCATTATAAAACGTGTTGAAAAATTCTTCACCGTCTCCAGACATTTTCAATCTATGTCTTGATATTCGCACCTCGTAAATCACTCGAAAAATCTGAATGATTTTGGATCTGATTCTGATCAAGTCTTGAACGATTCTGTGTGTTTGATCTTCGCAACCGAGCTCCTGCTCTGATACCACTTGTTAGGACCAGTTTTGACTTCCGTACCGATTGCGAACCGAACGTGTGACGTGCGGAATCCGTACACGAACGTGACCGAACACAAGAACGTACAATTTAACGTGATTCTTATTGAACAATATGACGAGTACAAGCACCGTGAATCACCTACGAAGACTTTATCTCTCTAGACTTTCTCTCTCTAAGCTCCAAGATCTCAAATGGCCAAAAGTCTCAAAAGTCCTAAATCCTAACCCTAAGGATTCTATTTATAGGCAAAGCATATAAGGAGAGTTTCCCTTATTTACAATAATGTCACCTTGCCCTTTTCTATCTAATATTACAATATAAGGCTAGATTCAATCCTTTTCAGCTACGACTCGCATTGACGGAGGCGATAGACATAAATGCACCAACAGAACCCAAATCGGATATGAAGAAGACATTGACAAACCAATGGTATTTAAAGCACAACCATTAGCAAAAGTACCACCTAAGAAAAGAAGATGGCATTGGAAAGGCAAACGAGAGAAAAGGAGAAAGAAGAACCCAACAGTAGTAGTACAACCACCAACTGAAGAAAATCCACTCCCTACACCAATGCCAATATCAAGGGAAAATCTGGACCGTCGTTTAGCAAGTTATGAAATATTCAAACCAGTGACAAAAGAAATTAACACATGAATCATGATAGACTTAAATATGCATCCCTATTCCCAAATACCAACAAATCACTATCTTGCGCAATTTCGTTTTGAATGAAACTTACGTCAAGATGAAGATGAAACTAATCACTACTTTAAGATTCGTGTGAACGAATCATTCAAGGATCTAACTTAACAATCAAAATTTAGTAAGTCTATAGAAAAGGTTAGCCACTTCTACATCATCTTACCCTTAAAATAAAATGCAAGTGTTGAGACTTGGAATGTTCAGGAAATTCTAGATTGGTCTCGAAGACAAGAAACTTAAAAGAAGAATCTTGAATACTCATTACATGTTCACGAAGATTAATATATAATTTCTTGAAACTCGAGACTCTTTGGAATAGAAAGAAATAAATAAAGCGATCTAAAAGAGTCTAAGATAATGCATATAGTGGTAATATACAAAATCGAAATAAAAGTACATTTAATTTGTCATTATATAACTTAGATGCATCGTTATAACTAGTGAGGGTCAATCATGGTCAATTATTATTAATTGAAGCCAATTTTGATCAATTAAGGAAACGTAAGTGCTTTTTGTAATCTGACTTTGTGTTCGTATCAACGAACGAACATACAAAAAAACTAAATTGTAGCTTTGTTTTTATTGAACATTTGTCAAAGATATGATATTTTTCTTTCAAAACATCCACTAGATATTTAATAACAACATATTATTTTATAAAGGATATATTATACTATATATAAATTTTAAGGTTTTTATCAAAACAACTTTTTCTTGATTTTAATAGGCTATATATTATATATATAGCCTATTAAAATCAAGAAAAAGTTGTTTTGATAAAAACCTTGAAATTTATATATATAGCCTATTAAAATCAAGAAAAAGTTGTTTTGATAAGAACCAACACTTGAAATTATTCTAAAAAGTGTGTTTTGTGAGAAGTGTAGGAAGAAATCTACACCTTTTGATCTATTATCTAATAGTTGAGATTATAATGGTAAAATTTTAATAGTGTTTACCATTAAAATAATTAATTTTCTATATTAAGGGTATAAAGGTAAATTTAATATTTTCAAATTCAAAACCCCACATCCAATGCACATGCAAGTTCCCCCGTCTTTTTTAAACGTCAATAACTTTTATACGTGACTTTTTTTTTTCAAAAAAAAATTACACGATAATAACGAGTGTTTTTTATTTTTAATATGAGTACCATATTACTATACTTATATAGAGAAAAAAATTACGTTTCGATCGTTTGTTTTACTCCATGGTGTTTTGTCTATATTGTTTTAATTGTATAGTGATTCAAGGCGTTGTGTTTTACAGTAAAACACCATGAACGTACATAAGACACCATAATATTGCAAATACCATTTACATTCAATCTTGTTTTCTATGGTGTTTTATTTTACAAGACACCATAATCTGTTTTGAATTCCTAAAATAAAACACCATAGAAAATAAGACTGAAAGATTAAATGTAAATAGTATTTGCAATGTTATGGTGTTTTATATACGTTCATAGTGTTTTGCTGTAAAACACAACGCCTTGAATCAGTATACAATTAAAACAAAATAGAGAAAACACCATGGACTAAAAGATCTGATTGAAAACGTAATTTTTTTCTCTATATAAGTATAGCAATATGGTGCTTATATTAAAGATAAAAAACACTCGTTATTATGGTTTATTTTTTTAAAAGAAATTACGTATAAAAAGTTATTGACTTTTAAAAAAGACGGAGGAACTTGCATGTGCCTTGCATGTGGATTTTTGAATTTTATCTTTAATTAGGTTTATTTATTAAATTACTTAATTGCCCTTATCCTAATAAATTTAATAATATCATGTGTTCTCATCATGTTCTTTCTTATTCTTCTCACAAATTTATTTTTTTTACAAAATCTTAAACCTATATATATATATACACTCAAGAGAATTACCATAAACATTGTTAGTTGGGTGGTCTTACTAAATTTCTAGTGTTTTTCATCATAGTGGCTTAGGTTCAAACTTTTTTATGGACTTAAAGTTTTATTTTTTACCCTCTTTTGTTTTTCTTTTTCTTTTTTCACTTCTTTTGTTCTTCTTTTTTTCATTTTTATTTAAAGTTTATGTAATTTATTATCTCTTGTATTTTTTGGAACACACACCAGCTATTCCCAAAAAGACCAATTTCATGCGCTAATCCAAATTCAAACGAAAAAAAACAAAAATGGTAACTCTGGAGGATGAGGTGCGAGAGGAAACAACTATTTCACAAAAGCAACAAATGTCTGTTGTTACTCACAACATATGCAAACATCTCAATCTATCCAAACTCCTCACATATTCTCACAAAATGATTGTGTTTTAAGCACATGTGAACCACATCAAGAGGGTAATGACTTAATTGAACATTTCTTCTCAAGCCCATCCCCAGGGCTGATTCTCTTAATTCACCACCACCCACCACACTTGTACTATCTACCATACAACCATTGCTTGATGCAATTGATAAAACTGTTTTTCACAAACCTAGTTCCTCTCAACAACAAATCACAAAGAATGTACCACATTAAGTGACTAGGGCAAGTTCAGGAATCATTGCTAGCCCACAAGTAGAAGAGGTGACATCACTTGTGTCCCAAGGGACACTTGAATATTTTTCAATTGAGGCAGCTACTACAACTGTAGAAACAACAGTTTCATAGTTTGACAGTAGCTATCCTAAGACCTACTTGAAGGCAACAAATGTTGAGTCTACAATAGTACACTCTATAACAGTTGGAAGTCCCCAGTTCCAAGAAAAAGGGGCACCTGGTTCAAAACCAGGTACAACCACCTTTGGTGGGAATTCAGATGATCCTATTAGCTTAGGCGATGAATTAAGATACAAGGAATTGACGGATAGAGTGTCCAAATTAGAATCTTCTGTGGCTGAGATAAAAGACATGCTGAAGATCTTGGTACAAAACTCTAAGCCTCCTCTAACAAATGCAGAACTTGTAGAAAAAGTTGCTCCCTGTTATTCACGCATGAATATCATCGTATGTATGCTCAACTTCAGGTGTTGGTGCTATAGTATAGGTAGGAGTACATTATGGCAGGATCCGTCACCTTCCATGCCCAAGCTTATCTTCAACTACAAAAGCAATCTGCAGATGCCACCCACAACATACACATGGAAATGATCAGAAACATGATTGAAGCCACGTTCAATGATACACAAGCAGAGATTCAAGCCATAAAAGATCATCTTCTTCAAGCTACTGGCACTACTCCAACACCTAGGTATCCTACAGATGATGCTAAAAAGGGGGGAAAGTAGTGATAACCTTAGAAAACTTCCACCACCAAATCCAACCAAAAAGGCCAAACTATCTCAAAACACTGCTCAACCATCTCAAACCACTGCTCAACCATCCCAAACCATTGCACCCCAAACATCTTTTGGCATTTCAAAATTGCCAACAGATGTTACAAAAACACCACTCACCACATCGCTACCACCTATCCCGGAAACCAGAAAAAGAAAATGATAACTTAACCCATCAAAACACCTATCAAATCATCCTCCACCAAAAACCACAACATAATCACTCCTAGTATCAATACCATCTCTTCCATCTGAAAACCTTCCAAGGTCAGCCAGTATCACCGAATATTTGGAACTCAAGAAATGGCAAGCTAAAAGGATGGGTTTGAAAAGAAACCAAGGGAAGGATGATAAATAAATCATGCAAATTCAAGCAGAAGAATACAGAAAAGTGAATGCCTTACAAGGGTATGCTACAATGATCTGCATAAACTTATCCCATGATCCTATAACTAATGCAGATCTTAAGAAGCTGTCCAGACAAGATTACCTTAATTACATCATGGAAAAGAAACCATATGACGTTGATAAGGAACAATTCACAGGATGATTGAATGAATACCTACTAGATGAAATGGTGAGGATTGAAAGGTTGAAGCTATTACCTGATATTAATCCTTCACCCCCTAACTGGAAAGATGGCAAGGAACCAAATGACAAAAGGGCTCTGAGGATTAAAAGAATGAAGGAAGAATTGGCTGCTGCAAAAATGGGCACCATAAAGACAATGCCAAAATGGAATGAGTCAACAACCTTTGAAAACTATAAAGAGCTGGAAATAAAAAGTGAAAAGTGTAACACCTCGTAAAATCATGACCAATATAATAAAGACACGTGTCATGAACTTTAAACGCGTAATGGATTGACCTGGAGGGACTAAATTTGTCAAACAATGTAAATATGTTAGTAAAAAGGATTCAAAGTGTCAACATGCCAATCATGTGCCTCTGATTGACCTCACACGACGTTCGTATTCTTTAACGAATAATTTGTCGAAAATAGAAAGTGGTTCGTGCTTAAAATAAGGATCTTACGAAACAAAGGGGTTAAAAGTGTCAACATGTTAAATGTTACCTCTGAGTGACCTTTTAACGATCCCAAGAACATTGTAACGATTGTATATTTTGTTCTCAAGAATATTGGGTATCAATTTTATGGAGTTTCGTTGAAAACAAGACTTTTCGGGTGATCTTACAACTAACCGGGAGCTTAACGGAGTTAAAATGTGACCCATGGCCCTTAATAGTTAACTACGGGGGTCCTAAGTGTAATAAATGGAAGTTAAATAAAGTTAAAATGGACCAGGGACTAAAATTGCAAAGTTGCAAAACTTTTTACCGGATCAGAAGGTCCTCGCGGCCCGCGTAGACTCTCTAAGAGTCTTACGCGGCCCGCGTGAGCAGTACAAGCAAACAAAAAATGCACAGCTGGATGTTCAGCGTGTTCCATCGCCTTTGCATGCCTGAATTCGATACCAGGGACTGAGCAAATGGGTTTTCATGCACTAGGGACACCTGGAATCATCTGAAATCAATGTAGGGACATGTGGATTGATCGTATGAAGTAGAAATTCCTATATAAGGCCCTCATTGTTGCACTTGTTCATTTGCACATTTTAATTTCACTTCAAAACACTTTCTCTGGAGCTTCCTAGAATTCAAGAGAGCTTTCTTCTGTTCTAATCTCGTGTTAAGTATCCTTGTAAGCATTTTTAGCCTCCCAAGTTCAAATTTTATTAGTTTAATGACCAAAAGTCAAAGCTATCGTAATTAAGCTTTGACTTAGTGATTAATCACTAATGGTCCAACCATTATTCAAATTGAAAGTGGCTATGACTCGGTAATTATGTAGGTAATAAACCCTTAAAAGGGCACTTACTGATTATCACTCTAACTTAGTCAATTGTCGGGTCAAACTTATTAATAAAAAGTTAACAGAAGCAATTTTTACAAATAAATTCATAACTGATAATGTAGAAGTTAAGGAACATGTTTTAGCATTAAAATAACTTGGTAAATAATATAAGAACATGTTTAGGCATGTTCAACCCGACAATTCTGAGTTTAGGCTCGGTTCGCAACCGAAAGTCGCAAAAGTAGACTTTTGCTTTGACTTTAAGTTCTAACCCGATTTAGCTTGTTTTAGATATGACTTAGGGTTCCTTTAGGACCATATTACATGTTAGTATAACCCTCTGAGATTATACTATATGGTTCCTTAGAAATCTGAATCATTTGCATGTTTCCGTTAAATGCTTAAATGTTGACCATTATGCCCTTTTGATATTAAAACGATATTTTTGAAAATGTGAGAGGACAAAAACCTTTATTACTGATATTTAAGTATGTCCTAAAAATTTGACATCACTTTATGGTCTAAAATAAGAGTTATGATCGATATCGTAAATGAAAGCCTTTTTATTAATTAAATGGCATTTTTAATATAAATCCTATTTAAACCCAAATTTTGACACCAAACCTTTTACCCACTGATGTAATATAATATTTAGGGATTTTTGAAAATTTTTATTAAATTTTAAACTAATCATAACATAGAGTTCTTGCATAGACTCGGTAATTGACGATAATACCCTTTTTGCTAATAAAATGAGTTTTACACATCTTTTACATATCAAACCTTTTTCTACTGATTTTATATATTAAATAAATTATTTTAAACAGTAAAGGCTGATCAAAATCTCAGATTTCCTTATTCAACCCGAATATCGTCAAATACCGACTTTTATGCGATTTAGGCGAGAGTATGGTTTAAAACCATATTTGGCACCTAAAGCTTGTTACCTACTGATGTTATGGGTAATTTTTTCTACTTTAACAATAAGTAAAAGTTTTGAACTCAGATTTCCAAATTTGACCTTTATAACATATGTGAAATGACCAAAACGCCCCTACGGTGCATAATTTGGTCATAAATGTTAAATTTCACATATGTATGATATCTTACTGATATAACTTGTTAAAATAAATATTTTTACTGATTATTTTAGACCAGAACCTCAAATTACTATTTAACCTCTTTTATGAACTTTAAAATGACCAAAATACCCCTAAGGGGCATAAATTGTTTTTAAATTCGTTTTGGGCATAATGGAAGGTATCCTACTGATATCATAACATATTTTATGCATATTAACTTTTGGAACCTGTACATGACTCATTTGGTCACCCGTTATGCATATTCGCGTACGGTACGGTTTATGTAACTAGTTTGCATAAATTAACCGAAACGGGTCAAACCCTATCATTTTTACTTCAAAATCCAGAATGTGTTTAGTTTACCCATATTATACAAGTCTTCATACTTTTCGGGTCTAAATCACATTCTAATCCGGTCTTCGCTTAATCTTGCGTTTTGAACCGTAAACCTTTCATTAAAACTAACCGGTCTAAGTTAAGACTTAAATAAGACCCCTTAGGAATCTAATAGGTTATTAAAACCTTCATTCCAGATTAGGAGCCCAGTAAAAGCTATTTGTACTTGCTGATTTGATATACGGCTGGGATTAAATTTATATTTTAGCTCAGGTAAATACTTTTAACTTATTTTCCGTTATACGGGCCTGGGATACGGTATTATAATAATATCGCTTGGTCGGGTATGTAGTTATTTAAATCGGATTATGATTAATACATTTACATAACCCGTTTTAATCTGTTTTGTTTGATGCAATGCCTTTGAGGGGTTAATGACCATGTCCTGGATATCCTCGGCTCATTCATTAGAAATGGCCACGACTTAAGCACGGGGTGTAGGCATACACCTGATAGTTGCGTATGTAAAAAGGTACCCCACTCCTAAGGAAACTTCTTGTGGGTATTATACCAAGTGGCGTGTCTATTAATCTTATCCGGCTCTTCTAACCGGGTCCTAAATGGACGACAAACATGTAAAACTGTATACAAGATTATTTTTAAATAATTGTCCCAAGTTAATAAAGAATATTTATGCCTTGTGCATTTAAATCAATTTTTATAAACACTTTTCAAAAGAGTCAGTTAATTGCATTTACCAGTGTAAACTGACGTATTTTCAAAAGGTTAAGTGCAGGTACTAAGCGTAATGGGCTGGCTACTCCTAGTATCAAATAAAGAGTCTTGCAAGCTTTTGATGCCTAAATCCGTTGAACAATATTTCTTTTAT
Source organism: Helianthus tuberosus (assembly GCA_030545235.1). Lineage (NCBI taxonomy): Eukaryota > Viridiplantae > Streptophyta > Magnoliopsida > Asterales > Asteraceae > Helianthus > Helianthus tuberosus. Next base: position 166,695,409 of record CM060369.1, on the reverse strand, counting down.
TTTTTATCCGCCTGTGGATCCACTTTACAACCGTTGTGTAATATTTTATGTTACTTTCGAATCGGTTTATAATATTAGTACTTTTAGACTTCCGTTGTGCATTAAACTGTGATTAATTGACTATGATGATATCAACTACGTCACGATACTCCCCACCGGGAGCACCGGTAATACGTGGAAATATCGGGGTGTGACAGGTTGGTATCAGAGCCAACATTGAGTGAATTAAACCCTAGCCTTTTGTGTTTAATCTCAATGACACAGTTTGCACATTCTTTGACCTCCGAGTCTAGGCTAACGTCATAGGACTAATCCTAATCTTATTGTTTTCTTTTTTGTTGTTTCCTTTTTGTTTGTGTTGGCAGGAACTAAGACGAGATGCCACCACGTTTCAGAGGAAGAGGAGGAAGAGGCAAGGCGCCAATCACTGCTCCAAACGATCATAAAGCCGGGCCTTCTCACCGGCGAACACCTTCAGCAACCATGAGCTCTAGTCCTCAAGAAGACTGGAGAACATATTTGGAACCCGCGAGGCGTTCTATCTCGCCTAGCTCTTCGCCCTCGTATCACCACTCCTTTGGGCCACACTCAGAAAATGAGCCCAATGATTCTCACCACTCCTTCATACCGCTGCAGTGGTTAAGCTCACACCGGGCTTTTCAGGACCCGACCCCATACTTTCAGAGCCAGTTCAACCCGACGAACGTGAGTGAAGAACCAATGAGCCATAACCCATTGGGGCCAGAAGACCACTTTCCTGGAACCCAGGATATGGATATGGACGAGGATCCAGATCCAGAACCTGCCGAGCCACCAACTGGGACGCCAACGCATCCCATAGAGATTTTTGACGGATCATCTTTCCATGGTTCTCCATATAGAGGCCCCGGCTCCTTTGCCCAATAGTGGAGTAATTATCACTGGGAGTACACACCTTCCCACCACTCATCACCATACCAACAGGTCCCCTCTGAGGACCCACATTTCGAGGCGGTCACGCCACCGCCACCGCCACCATTAGAGCAGCAGCTGCCCCCGGAACCACTGAGGTGAAGAAGAACAGGTGCACGGATGTCTGTGCGAGGAGGGGATTTCCATTTCAGCACCCCTCAACACTCCAGTGGCAGCCACTACCCGCCACTGTATGAAGACCCGCAAATGGATGGGCCTTCAAACCCAGTTTCAGAAGTCGACTCTACGCCAGTCGCACCACCACCACCACACATGGGTTATGATAACCCAATTCCTACATACGCCGGTGCAGCTGCGTATAACCCTTTTGAGCAGCCAGCTTACCCTGGATACAATTACTACAATGCCCCTGCCGTCGACCCGTACCTGGAGGTGGCCAACTACAATGCTCTTCACCCTGAAGGACCTTTCGCAGCTTCATACCAGTCTGGGTACCAAGCATATGGGTATCAATACCCACCACCTCCTCAACCTCTACAGCAGCAGCCGCCGCAGCCGCCATTGATCCAACCACCGCAGCAGCAGGAAATCCTTCAGAGGTTGAACCAGGTGGAACGGGAGGTTCAAGAAGAGTGTAGAAGCCGCCGGGGTCTACTTAAGGGTTTGGCAGACCTAATCAAGGGGAAGAAAAAGAGGGATTACTGAAATTCCTTATTTACTTGTTATGTAATTTTAAATTTCAATCAAGTCCCTGCATGGACAATTTTTATTTATGTAATAGGTCCCTGCGAGGAGTAGTATTTCTTGTTTTAGTCCCTATGTGGACAATGTATTTCTTTAAAGTCCCGTCAAGGGCAATTATGTACTTCTTTTCAATTTATTGGAATGTTTTATTTAATTTTCACTTGTCATCATATGCATGAATATAATATATGAAATAAATCAAAGTATTATTCCTTTTTGAAATTGATCTGCCATTAAATATTAAAAAGAATCTTAAAAGGTATAACCTAGCCTAAATGTCATTATAGACCTGTCCATAATGGTAAAACCTATTTAAAAAGATTCAAATCCTTGTTAACATCTGAAAACATGATTAGCACTCCCGACAGATGTGATTCGGTAAAATCACACATGTCATCTTTACATTGGGATTTTCCAATCTTTTATTTAGCCTAATGATCTAGAATCATGGGTTGAAATCATCAATTAAGAATTTAAGATGATCATATATGAGACATCCATTAGTGATGCGGTGCCTACGGGCTATAATAATTGTCAAATAAGACAAAAGATCGTTGTAGTCTACGACTCCCTGTCGAGAAAAGGTAATGAACTACGTTCAAACCTTAATGCCTCGATTCTATAAAATCATGGCTTAAAACTGTCCTTGTGACTAGGCCTTATGTGCCATTAATAATACCCTTAATATTTTATAACTAGGGATAAATTATAACAAAAAGTTTAAAATAAAAGCTTGATTAACAAATTAACCAATATGGTTTATATTACCATGGTTAATGAGTCATCCAAAAATGATGATTCCATAATAACCACTGAATAAATATTGTCAATTGTTTTGTAGCAATCAAGCTACATGGCTGAATCAGAAGAGGTAAATAGTCACCCCAGAGAGAATAATGATACCACCAGAATTAACGTAGCTGGTGCAGATCTTCAAGCATTGATAGACAATGTCGTTACTAGAGCTCTTGACAGACAGTTCAAGGAATCAAGTGGTACACGCACAAAGACTCAATCTGTGGCTCATAGTAAGCCCCCCCTCTAAAACACATGAGTCAAAGAAGGACGATGCTCGTCACTCGTCGAATCAGCAAAGTATCCCGTCTAAGAAGATTGTGCTCAATCAAGAGCCACGTGTTAAGACATGCTCTTATAAATATTTTGTCTCCTGCAAGCCCAGAGACTTCACAGGAGAGAAAGGAGCCATTGATTGTATGACTTGGCTCGATGAGATGGACACAGTGGTTGATATTAGTGGTTGTGCAGAGCAGGACATTGTGAAGTTTGTTTCACAGTCTTTTAAAGGAGAAGCTTTAGCTTGGTGGAGGTCTCTAATCCAAGCTACAGGGAAGATCTCGTTGTATAACATGACTTGGGATCAGTTTGTTGCGTTGATCAAAGAAAATTTCTGTCCTCAACATGAAGTTGAGAAAATTGAGACTGACTTCTTGACATTGGTCATGAAGAACTTAGATTGTCAGGCGTATCTTACGAGTTTCAACACCATGTCTCGATTGGTTCCTTACTTGGTCACACCAGAACCAAAACGCATAGCTCGTTTTATTGGAGTTTTAGCTCCGGAAATCAAAGCAAGTGTGAAGGCATATAGACCTACTACCTTTAGGTCAGTGGTTGATCTGTCCTTATCTCTTACTCTCGATGCGGTTAGGCAGAGATCGCTCAAGAGTTCTGAAGATGGGAAAAGGAAGCGTGAGGATGAGAACTCACGACGTTCTGATAAGAAACATAAAGGGAACTCTGATCATAAAAAGAGTTCGGGGTTCAAGAAAGACAACCAACAGTCGGGTGAGAAACCCAAATGCAAAACCTGCCATAAGCATCACTTTGGAAAGTGCAGGTTGGAATCGAAAACGCAGTCACAATCAAAGACTTTTAGGTGTGGGATCTGCAAGTCCAAAGAACATAAGACTTTGGATTGCAAGAAGTTAAAAGATGCAACTTGTTACAATTGTAACGAGAAGGGGAATATCAAGACCAATTGCCCCAAATATGCAAAGAAGCCTGAGGAAGTTAAAAAGACCAATGCCCGGGTCTTTCAGATGAATGCACATGAAGCCATTCAGAACGACAATGTGATAATAGGTACCTTTCTTATCAATGATGTTTATGCTAGAGTATTGTTTGATTCGGGTGCAGACAAGTCTTTTGTAGACAATAAGTTTTGTAAATTGTTAAATCTGCCTGTTAAGACTCTAAGCATAAAGTATGAAGTAGAACTGGCCGATGGTACCATAGAGACTGCATCAACTGTATTAGATGGATGTTTTATACCCATTAGGAATCACTCTTTTCCACTATCCTTGCTTCCATTGAAATTGGCAGGATTCGACATAGTGATAGGCATGGATTGGTTATCTCATAGCCAAGCCCAAATTGTATGTGATAAGAAGCAGGTGGTTATCAAGACTCCTTATGGTGAGCCTTTGACAATTCAAGGAGATACTCAGTATGGATTGCCTAAACAAGTGTCTATGCTTAAGGCATCAAGGTGTATGAAAAAGGGTTGTGTCATTTATATGGCACAGGTAACCATTGATGAACCAAAGCCCAAGATCGAAGACATCCACGTTATTTATGAATATCCAGACGTTTTTCCTGAAGAACTACCTGGTTTACCTCCAGATAGGTAAGTGGAATTTAGAATCGATATTATCCCTGGAGCAGCACCAATTGCAAGAGCACCTTATCGGTTAGCACTGACTGAAATGAAAGAGTTAAGGACTCAGTTTGATGATTTGTTAGAGAAGGGATTTATCCGACCTAGCTCGTCCCCTTGGGGAGCACCAATTCTGTTTGTGAAGAAAAAGAATGGATCAATGCGTTTATGCATTGATTATCGTGAGCTGAACAAAGTTACAATCAAGAACAGATATCCATTGCCCAGGATCAACGATCTGTTCGATCAACTGCAAGGGGCAAGTTATTTCTCCAAGATTGATTTAAGATCAGGTTACCACCAGTTGAAGGTCAGAGACGAAGATGTGCATAAGACTGCATTCAGAACTCGATATGGTCACTATGAGTTCTTAGTGATGCCTTTTGGGCTCACTAATGCACCTGCAGCATTCATGGATCTCATGAATCGCGTCTGCAAGCCGTATTTGGACAAGTTTGTCATTTTCTTTATTGATGACATTCTTATTTACTCAAAGAATCAAGCCGATCATGAAAGACATCTCCGGTGTATTCTTAAACTTCTACAGCATGAGAAACTCTATGCCAAGTTTTCTAAATGTGAGTTTTCGCTACGAGAAGTCCAATTTCTCGGACATGTAGTGAGTGAGCGTGGTATCCTAGTGGATCCCGCTAAAATTGAAGCGATTATGAATTGGCGAGAACCTAAGACTCCTACAGAGATACGTAGCTTCTTGGGTCTAGCAGGATACTATAGGCGTTTCATTGAAAATTTTTCAAGGATTGCTGCGCCCCTAACTTCATTGACTCTTAAGAATATAAAGCTTGATTGGGGTCCCAAGCAGCAAGAATCCTTTGATATTCTTAAGCAGAAATTAATCAATGCTCCTGTGTTGACATTGCCAGATGGAATTGAAGAATTTGTGGTTTATTGCGACGCATCACACACCGGTATGGGTTGTGTGCTCATGCAGAAAGGCAAGGTTATTGCTTATGCATCTCGTCAATTAAAGGTGCATGAGTAGATTTACACCACTCATGATTTGGAATTGGGTGCCGTTGTATTTGCACTGAAGCTTTGGAGGCATTACCTTTATGGAACCAAGTGTGTGATCTATTCTGATCATAAGAGCTTTCAGCATCTGTTTAATCAAAATGATCTTAACATGAGACAGCTTCGATGGATGGAGACACTGAATGATTATGATTGTGAAATACGATATCATCCTGGCAAGGCAAATGTAGTTGCTGATGCCTTGAGTAGAAAGGAAAGGGTTAAGCCTATTAGAATCAATGCCATGAGCATTGAACTAAAGAACAGCTTGAATGAAATGTTGTTAGCCGCTCAAAAGGAAGCTGTATTAGAAGCTAACTATCCAAATGAGAAGTTAGGAGTAACTGTTGATCAGTTATCTTATGGCAATGATGGAATCCTAAGATTGAATGGTTGAATATGGGTTCCAATTTATGGAGGACTTCGAGATGTGATCCTTCAAGAAGCTCATAACTCCAAATATTCAGTCCATCCTGGCAGTGATAAGATGTACCAGGATTTAAAGGCAAATTATTGGTGGATAGGTTTGAAGAAGTCTATAGCCACTTATGTGGCTAAATGCTTGACAGGTGCACAAGTTAAAGTCGAGCATTAGAAACCGCCAGGTTTGCTACAACAGCCTGAACTTCCCACTTGGAAATGGGAAATGGTAACAATGGATTTTATCACTAAGTTACAAAGACAAAATGTGGGAATGATACTATTTGGGTTACAGTCGATAGGCTGACCAAGTCAGCTCACTTCTTGCCTATTAAAGAAACCCACGGCTCCGATAAGTTAGCTCAGTTGTATGTAGATGAGATAGTATCTCTTCACGGAGTACCAGTGTCTATTATCTCTGATAGAGATACAAGATACACATCGCATTTTTGGAAAAGCTTTCAGCAATCTTTAGGCACTCGATTAAATTTTAGCACTGCTTATCATCCCCAGACGGATGGGCAAAGCGAGCGTACAATTCAGACGCTTGAGGATATGCTACGAGCTTGTGTTATAGATTTAGGAAGAAGTTGGGATGACCATCTTCCGTTGATTGAATTTTCATACAATAATAGCTATCATTCGAGTATTCAAGTAGCACCTTTCGAAGCTTTGTACGGAAGAAAGTGTAGAACGCCAGTTTGTTGGGCGGAAGTTGGAGATGTCCAACTGACAGGACCTGATATAGTCCTGGAGACGACGGACAAGATTGTCCAAATCCGTGATCGTCTGAAAGCTGCCAGGGACATGCAGAAAAGTTATGCCGATATGAGGCGCAAACCTTTAAAGTTTGAAGTTGGTGATAAAGTGTTAATTAAGGTATCACCCTGGAAGGGGGTGATGCGTTTTGGCAAAAAGGGCAAGCTTAGCCCAAGGTACATAGGACCATTCGAGATCATCGAATGTGTCGGGAATGTAGCCTACAAGCTAAATTTTCTAGAAGAGCTCAGTGGAATTCATAATGTATTCCACATCTGCAACTTAAAGAAATGTCTAGCCGATGAGTCGCTAGCAATGTCGCATAAGGACGTGCAGATAGATGAAAGTTTGAAGTTCGTTGAAAAACCTTTGTCGATCGAGGATCGACAGGTTAAGAAGCTTCGAAGGAAGCATGTGCTGATTGTCAAGGTAAAATGGGATGCTCGAAGAGGCCCAGAATACACATGGGAGGTTGAATCCACAATGAAACAGAAGTACCCTCATTTATTTCAGTAAATCTCAAGGTCGAGATTTCTTTTAAGGGGGTGAGGATGTAACACCTCGTAAAATCATGACCAATATAATAAAGACACGTGTCATGGACTTTAAACGCGTAATAGATTGACCTTGAGGGACTAAAATTGTCAAACAATGTAAATATGTTAGTAATAAAGATTTAAAGTGTCAACATGCTAATCTTGTGCCTCTGATTGACCTCACACGACGTTCGTATTCTTTAACGAATAATTTGTCGAACGTAGAAAGTCGTTCGTGCCTAAAATAAGGATCTTACGAAACATAGGGGTTAAAAGTGTCAACATGTTAAATGTTACCTCTGAATGACCTTTTAACGATCCCAAGAACATTGTAACGATTGTATATTTTGTTCTCAAGAATATTGGGTATCAATTTTATGGAGTTTCGTTGAAAACAAGACTTTTCGGGTGATCTTACAACTAACCGGGAGCTTAACGGAGTTAAAATATGACCCAAGGCCCTTAATAGTTAACTATGGGGGTCCTAAGTGCAATAAATGGAAGTTAAATAAAGTTAAAATGGACCAGGGACTGAAATTGCAAAGTTGCAAAACTTTTTACCGGATTAGAAGGTCCTCGCGGCCCGCGTAGACTCTCTAAGAGTCTTACGCGGCCAGCGTGAGCAGTACCAGCAAACAAAAAATGCACATCTGCATGTTCAGCCTGTTCCACCGACTTTGCATGCCTGAATTCGATACTAGGGACTGAGCAAATGGTTTTTCATGCACTAGGGACACCTGGAATCATCTGAAATCAATGTAGGGACATGTGGATTGATCATATGAAGTAGAAATTCCTATATAAGGCCCTCATTGTTGCACTTGTTCATTTGCACATTTCAATTTCACTTCAAAACACTTTCTCTGGAGCTTCCTGGAGTTCAAGAGAACTTATTAATAAAAAGTCAATAGAAGCAATTTTTACAAATAAATTCATAACTGATAATGTAGAAGTTATGGAACATCTTCTAATATTAAAATAACTTGGTAAATAATATAAGAACATGTTTAGGCATGTTCAACCTGACAATTCTGAGTTTAGGCTCGGTTCGCAACCGAAAGTCGCAAAAGTAGACTTTTGCTTTGACTTTCAGTTCTGGCCCGATTTAGCTTGTTTTAGATATGCCTTAGGGTTACTTTAGGACCATATTACATGTTAGTATAACCCTCTGAGATTATACTATATGGTTCCTTAGAAATCCGAATCATTTGCATGTTTCCGTTAAATGCTTAAATGTTGACCATTATGCCCTTTTGATATTAAAACGAGATTTTTGAAAATGTGAGAGGACAAAAACCTTTATTACTGATATTTAAGTATGTCCTAAAAATTTGACATCAGTTTATGTTCTAAAATGAGAGTTATGCTCGATATCGTAAATGAAAGCCTTTTTATTAATTAAATGACATTTTTGATATAAATCCTATTTAAACCCAAATTTTGACATCAAACCTTTTACCCACTGATGTAATATAATATTTAGGGATTTTTGGAAATTTTTATTAAATTTTAAACTGATCATAACATAGAGTTCTTGCATAGACTCGGTAATTGACGATAATACCCTTTTTGCTAATAAAATGAGTTTTACACATCTTTTACACATCAAACCTTTTTCTACTGATTTTATATATTAAATAAGTTATTTAAAGATTAAAGGCTGATCAAAATCTCAGATTTCCTTATTCAACCCGAATATCGTCAAATACCAACTTTTATGCGATTTAGGCGCAGAGTATGGTTTAAAACCATATTTGGCACCTAAAGCTTGTTACCTACTGATGTTATGGGTAAATTTTTTATACTTTAACAGTAAGTAAAAGTTTTGAACTCTGATTTCCAAATTTGACCTTTATAACATATGTGAAATGACCAAAACGCCCCTACGGTGCATAATTTGGTCATAAATGATATATATCACATATGTATGATATCTTACTAATATAACTTGTTAAAATAAATATTTTTACTGATTATTTTAGACCAGAACCTCAGATTACTATTTAACCTCTTTTATGAACTTTAAAATGACCAAAATACCCCTACGGGGCATAAATTGTTTTTAAATTCGTTTTGGGCATAATGGAAGGTATCATACTGATATCATAACATATTTTAGGCATATTAACTTATGGAACCTGTACATGACTCATTTGGTCACCCATTATGCATATTCGCGTACGGTACGGTTTATGTAACAAGTTTGCATAAATTAACCGAAACGGGTCAAACTCTATCATTTTTACTTCAAAATCCAGAATGTGTTTAGTTTACCCATATTATACAAGTCTTCATACTTTTAGGGTCTAAATCACATTCTAATCCGGTCTTCGTTTAATCTTGCGTTTTGAACCGTAAACCTTTCATTAAAACTAACCGGTCTAAGTTAAGACTTAAATAAGACCCGTTAGGAATCTAATAGGTTATTAAAACCTTCGTTCCAGATTAGGAGCCCAGTAAAAGCTATTTGTACTTGCTGATTTGATATACGGCTGAGATTAAATTTATATTTTAGCTCAGGTAAATACTTTTAACTTATTTTCCGTTATACGGGCTTGGGATACGGTATTATAATAATACCGCTTGGTCGGGTATGTAGTTATTTAAATCGGATTGTGATTAATACATTTACATAACCCGTTTTAATCTGTTTTGTTTGATGCAATGCCTTTGGGGGGTTAATGACCATGTCCTGGATATCCTCGGCTCATTCATTAGAAATGGTCACGACTTAAGCACGGGGTGTAGGCATACACCTGACAGTTGCGTATGTAAAAAGGTACCCCACTCCTAAGGAAACTTCTTGTGGGTATTATACCAAGTGGCGTGTCTATTAATCTTATCCGGCTCTTCTAACCGGGTCCTAAATGGATGACAAACATGTAAAACTGTATACAAGATTATTTTTAAATAATTGTCCCAAGTTAATAAAGATTATCTATTCCTTGTGCATTTAAATCAATTTTTATAAACACTTTTCAAAAGAGTCAGTTAATTGTATTTACCAGTGTAAACTGACGTATTTTCAAAAGGTTAAGTGCAGGTACTAAGCGTAATGGGCTGGCTACTCCTAGTATCAAATAAAGAGTCTTGCAAGCTTTTGATGCCTAAATCTGTTGAACAATATTTCTTTTATTTTTGATCCGCCTGTGGATCCACTTTACAACCGTTGTGTAATATTTTATGTTACTTTCGAATCGATTTGTAATATTATTACTTTTAGACTTCCGCTGTGCATTAAACTGTGATTAATTGACTATGATGATATCAACTACGTCACGATACTCCCCACCGGACCCACCGGTAATAAGTGGAAATATCGGGGTGTGACAAAAAGGATCCCTCATTACCCAAAAAGCCTGAATATGATCAACTAGACTTACCTATAATAACATTGGTTGAACCTTCTGAGTTCCATCAGCAAGAAACATCTCAATGGCTGCAAGGGACTTTCTAAAAAGAATATTTGGAAAGGAGGATGAAATCAGGAAAGAAGATCTAGTTGACACTATCATGGGAAGACCCGTGTGCCCAAACTCATCTGCAATAACTCTGGTCCTGACAAATCCCCCTAGTCTCAAAATTCTTAAATGGAAATCAAAAGAGTATACCCATGAATTGACTTTGCTCAGGGGAAATGGAGAGGTGCAAAAGATCACAATGAAAAGTGCCTCGGGACTAAGAATTAAAGATCTGCAATACCTAATCAGTCTTCCACTAGAAAGGGATCCAGAAGACGCCAATTCTCTTAAATCTGAATTACAATTCAAAGGGAAAATCATAGAACAGTTGATGAGGAGTAAAGATTGATCAAATAAAACATCTATTTTGGCATCATCTGTTCTACGGGGAGATTATTGAATCTATAAAAGAACAGATGATATCCAAAAGTCAAAGCATGAAAATGAGATCAAGAAATAAACAGTTGATGAAGCATGTCTCCTCCCAAAAATAGTGAATCTTGAACACCTAAATTAGTGCATCTATTGAAGACAAGCAAACATCTGTTCAAAGCCTTGGAACCGTTGTTCATGAAGAAACAAGGTTTGTTCAAGCCTAAAGTCTATTGAAGCAAAGGTTTGATGAAGAAGATCAAACATCTATCTGGCCAAACAGATGCTTGGATAAAAGCAACAGAGGATAGCCTAAACAGATGTTTCCCAATGTAACAGTACTTGCTTTGTATCAGTGTTTAACACAGTTAGATCAGTTGTTTGATTTGCACAGATGTTTGCAACATTTGTGGAATTTTTTATATTAGGAATGTTAGATGTCACTATCAGGGTGATGTCAGCCAATCATTAACAGATCTTTCATACTTAGTATAAATAGATCTCACCTGTTAGAGATCTAGTTCATCACTTCACACATTCTCCTTTGTACGAATAGTTTTGTGAGTGATCAGGCTGATGGGAAGATTGTAGAATTATTCTGTAAAACATTTGAATCTTATAATTAATGAAAAATAGTTGTTGATAATATCTTCCTACTTGTGAATTTTATTAGTTATCACAATCACTATTGCTTGTTTTATCTGAATTGATTTACAAATATCAAACTCAGATCCTAACACCATCAAATTTAACCAAGAAGAAATTGTGACATGTCGCTCTATTAATATGTTAGTTTATGGTTGCTTTATGTTGTTAAATATTATTAATATATCTTTGAAACCATCTTTTTTTGTGAATGACTTTCAGGTCTTTATAGAATACTACCCAACAAATGAGCAAGTTGTCTTTTTGGAATGTCTATGGGAGACTAACAAATTCATTTTACTTGAGAAAAAAGATTAAACCCGAGAACACAAATCTCAAGTCACAAAAGATGTTGTCGTGTGTCAAGGTTCATCTACAGTAGAGTATTGAAACCATTCTTGGTGATAAGATTATGTGTGTATAGGCTTGAGTAGAAAACCGAGTAACTCAAATGAATAAATCGAAACCGATGGTTTTAATTATGATTTTTTATAGCTATTTATATGGTTTGGTTATTGTTATATGTGTATTAATAACCAACATAACTGGCATTAAAAACAACCTTTATTTTTTTCTGTAGATAATTTGTATATGTCAAAAAGGTTTTGTAATAGTTTTTATTAGACAACATATTACTTGTTGATTATTCTCCTTCAGTTTTTTAAAGAATTGCTAATTCCAAAGTCAATAATTAACCAAATTAATAGAACTTTAACAACCAAATAAAACGAACTGTTTATAACCAACGAACTGGTTATAAAAATCTTAAAATCAAAGTATTGGTTATTGGTTCGGGTTTAGCCCATAACCATACCGACCAGACCCATGTTGACCCTAATTGTGAGTCATCCGAAACTATTCATAAACCCAACATTATTCCTTTTCTTAATCTAAAAAATAAGCCAATTGTTGTAATTGTGGACAAAACTTGTGAAGAAGACCCTTCTACCATGAAAACCGATAATCTTTCTTCAATGGAGGGTATTATTAATGAATGTAAGCATGAAAGATCAAGCGGGTGTTCTAGAATCTTTCGTAAAAAAACCCGGAATAGGAGCATATTACATGTTCAAGTTTGTCGGCTAATAAAGATTTACCCAAGCGAAACCCAAGAAAGTGGCATTTATACAAGTGAAGAAACCAAAAGCTTCAAAGTCTAATGACGCAGGGCTTCTTAACAAGTTAAGTGATGATAGGGGTAATGGTGAGAAAGAAGATCCATTTTTCAGCTTGCTCACTAGGGGGATCTAAAGGATAATTTTATATTTTTGGTGGATAATTTAAGTAGTTGTTTTAGGGTTTTTTTGTTTGATATATAGATGTTTTAGGTGAAGAAAGTCCCGTTATAGATATTTTTTGTTTGACATATAGATATCTTAGTTTAAGTTATAAATTTTAGGTTTAGTTTTGATATATAGATGTTTTAGGTGAAGAAAGTCCCGTTATAGATATTTTTTGTTTGATATATAGATATCTTAGTTTAAGTTATATATTTTAGGTTTAGTACCATATTAGGAGTAGAGCTTAGGGTCATAGCCAGGGTAGGCAATGGCTAGCTTTTCCCTAGTCTAGCATGGGCTGATCACCTAGGCCATGCTTAAACTAGGTAGGATTACCCAAACTCCAAAGCCGACAATAATGATGACTAGCTGATACCCCACCCATTACTTGATCACGGACATAGTTCTAGTTAGTCCCAGAGCCAACGTGAGTTATCATGACTATTTCCAAAAAGGTCATAATATATTCGTAGTGTCCAACTTTTTTAAAGATGAGTATGTTGAACGCATGCACGGGTTGGTAAGGATACGTGATACTTGTATGCTTAACGAGGTGTTGTTGAATCTTGGGGGTGCCTGTAATGCCTACATCCCATCAACACATGCTCATACTTACTTGACGGCAGGGAGGGGCCAAAATGCCCATAGCCCGATAGTTGTGTTAAAACTTAAAACCAAGGAACCCAGTGATGCCTATGGCCCAATAATACAACCCATATTGTGTATGCATATACTCTCAATATGGTCAGTAAATGTATATCATTAGCTTACTAGCAATAGATGACGTCGTTTTGAGTTAATGTGTCATAGGTAAACCTTGATGGAGTCACTAAGGCTTCTTGGTGATTGTTGGTATTCTGGCCCCTTCTTATTCGAATATAAATCTGAGTTTTTAGAACTGTTTGTGTTAGTGGTGAAAAGATATGCAGAGAATATAATAAGAGACTTTTTGTAAAAGGAAATGAATTACTTTATTCAACAAAAGACTAGGCTATTTATAGCCTTACAATAACCCACATACTATCTAACCTAAACAAACTACAACCACATAAATGAGGAGAATTATTCTACCAACTTGACCTGAACGTTCACATTCCCACATATCTCGGTCAAACTTCGACCACTTCTCAAGCTCCTCACAACGTGACTTTTAATAAAACAAACTAAAGATACTAATTAAAAACAAATAATAAACCATAAGTCAAGGTTAAATCTAACATTATCCCCCTTAATCTTGACCCGTTTCTTCATCAAAGGAGTGTCGGCTCTTCGTCTTAGATCAAGTTCGCTTCGTTGTCCTTGTCTTTCCACTTTGTACACTCATAGCTAAAGTGCCCAAAATTTTCGCAATCATAACACCGAATTCCACTTTCATTGCCTCGACCTGATCCTCTTCCTCGGCCTCTTCCACCTCTTTCATAGTTCCTCCCACGGCCTCTTTCGCGTACACTACTTTCACCATGCTTTTGTTCATTCACCATCAAAAGTTTCCTTGTTCTCCCTCTTTCTCACCATGGTTTTGAGTCTTTCTTCGTACGCCTTAAGTCTTCCAACCGCTTCATCAAGCATCATAGTCAAGTCGAATCACTTTTCGATCGAAGCCACAATTTGGAAAAATGGCTGTGGCATTGCATCAAGTATCCTTCTCACCGTTTCTTCTTCCTCAAATTCATGCCCAAGACTCCTCAACTTTGAAACCAATCCGCTTAACTTAGTAGCACAATCATCAACGAGCTCTACTTCCTTCATCTTCACACGTTCAAGCTCTCTTCTTAGCGTTGCAATTCGAGCCATCCTTACCCGATCTACACCCAAGTATCATACTTTTAAGCCATCCCACACTTTTTTCGGGTCCGTGTAACTCGACATTTGCAACACCATCTCTTCCAGTATAGCCTGAAATAAGAAGGCAAGCGCCTGTTTTGATTTCTTCGGATCTGGATCTGCACCTAATGCCTTTGGTTCGATCGTTTCCAAAAGACCATGTGCATCCAAAATGGACTTAACCTTGATAGCCCATACTGGATAGTTAGTTGCGGTCAAAGTCGGAACTTGGTAAGACATCTAACCTGGTTCTTTTGCTGGTACCATTGCCATGCTTCACTTCCTTTTCGGTCTTGAGCTTTCCTTTTCAGGCGAACCGCCGGTCACGGTCTTCTTCTGCGGTCTCGGTCTAGTTACCGCCGGTCTCTTGTGGCTCGTCGGTCTTCTCGGTCTTCCATCGGAGTTCACTTTCCGGATCGGTCACGGTCTTCGATCTTCTCTGATGTAAGCTTTCGATCTCTGGCTCACACCTACAGTCTTCCTGGCGAGAGTTCTTCGGTCTGATTTTCAAGCCACCGGTCAATTATGGCTTTGTTCTTCTCGCCAACGTCGGTCTCTCTCTCTCGGTCTTCTTTCTTCCTTTGTGATTCACATGAAATCGCCCCTCCTAATCGAGCTCTAACCTGGGTGCTCTGATACCAAATGTTGGTATTCAGGCCCCTTTTTATTCGAATATAAATCTGAGTTTTTAGAACTGTTTGTGTTTGTGGTGAAAAGATATGCAGAGAAAATAATAAGAGACTTTTTGTAAAAGGAAATGAATTACTTTCTTCAACAAAAGACTAGGCTATTTATAGCCTTACAATAACCCAGATGCTATCTAACCTAAACAAACTACAACCACATAAATGAGGAGAATTATTCTACCAACTTGATTTGAATGTTCACATTTCCACATATCTCGGTAAAACTTCGACCACTTCTCAAGCTCCTCACAACGTGACTTTTAATAAAACAAACTAAAGATACTAATTAAAAACAAATAATAAACCATAAGTCAAGATTAAATCTAACAGGTGATAAGGGACAACAGAGATCAAGAATTTTCTAAGTGTTATATTTTTGTAATTAAAAGCACAATGTAATCAAGGATCCAACGTTACATATAAAAGTTTATGTTTCTTTCTTCTATTAAGTCTATATCAATTGTGCATGTTAACCTGGGATCTGGGTGGGATGTTACACCATCTCTTTTGAATACCGGAACATGAAACAAAACATTCCTAGATGCAACAATAGTCATAGAAGCAGTGTCTTCTTTGCTCGAGAACATAAAATGAAAAATTTTATGGATCACTCAGCAACATATGCTCATACTTATTCAACAGCAGGGAAGGGTAGAAATGCCCATAGCCCAATGGTTGTGTTAAAACTTTAAACCAAGGAACGCAATGATGCCAATGGCCCAATAAAACAACCCATATTGTGTATGTATAAACTCTCAATATGGTTAGTAAATGTATATCGTGAGCTTACTAGCAGTAGCTGACGTTTTGTTTTGTGTAAATGTATCATAGGTAAACCTTGATGGAATCACTAGGGCTTCTTGGTGATAAGTGACATAAGAGATCAAGAATTTCCTAAGTGTTACATTTTTGTAACTAAAAGCACAATGTAATCAAGGATCCAAAGTTACAAATAAAAGTTCATGTTTCTTTCCGCTATTAAGTATGTATCAATTGTGCATGTTCATCAGGGATCCGGGTGGGTTGTTACACCATCTCTTTTGAATATTTGAACATGAAACAAAACATTTCCAGATGCAACAATAGTCATGGAAGCAGTGTCTTCTTTGCACGCTTGAGAAAATAAAATGAAAAACTTTAGGGATAACTCAACTTGGTTAGTGTAGCTCTGATACTATATGGTTGCAATATTACACTTATTGAATAGAAGAACGGATTTAATGTAGAAGAAGATAACTAAAAGAAATATAACAAAGTCGGATGATTTTATTGATGACAACCTAAGCCCTTAAAATAGACATCAAATTACAACCAAAACAAGAATATTTCAAATAGCTAACTACATTTATTTTATGAACTACTAGCTAAAGACTTGCTAACCACCTGACTCAACTAAATACTCTCTTGACCAGCTAACTCTTCTTCCAACATTTTTTTAAGAGTTTGAGTTATACTTTAAGAGATTTTGTATGTAGGTCGTTATTCTTTTCAGTCCACTGCTGCTTAAACTGTAATATTTAAAAGTAGGGCTATTAATATGATTTAGACGAACAGTATAAAGGTCATGATCTTCACTTTCGATCAGTAAGCTACTTGCTTCCTTGTAGCTGTCTTGACTAATCCAAGGATGCTTTTGAAACTTCCTCAAAGTTTGAAGCTCTATGGTCACTTCTTTCATGCTAGGTCTCTTCCCACCTACTTGGTTAAGACATCGACATACCAGGTCCCCTGCTGCTTTCAACTGCTCAACGCTTGCCTCATTTACCACTTGATGATCAAGAATTTTAGTCAATCGTTTTTCCTTCACCGCCTTCACAAAATATGTTGCAAGATTTCGGTCATCTGGGCATCTTTCCATACTGAGGGGTTTTTCATTTGTTAATAGTTCTGCAAGAACCACTCCGAAGCTATATACATCACTCTTGCTTGTTAGGTGTCCTGTATGAAAATACTCCGGATCGAGGTATCCCAATGTCCCTTGAACTAGAGTGGTGACTTGGTCATGGCCCAATGGGACTAACCTTGAGGCACCAAAATCTGCAATTTTCGCCGTGTAACCGTCATCCAACAAGATATTAGTAGACTTTACGTCTCTATGTATGATGGACATTCTAGGATTTGTGTGAAGATAAGCGAGTGCAATAGCCGATTCATGTGCTATCCTTAAACGATTATTCCATGACAGTCTCCCCATGCCCTTTGTTTTGTCATGGATGTGATGATGAAGAGTGTCATTAGGGACAAACTCATAAACTAGTAATGGAACGTCTGTTTCCAAACAACATCCTAATAGTTGCACCACGTTTTGATGATTAATTTGTGTAAGAATCATTATTTCATTTATGAATTGTTCCCTTTGTCCTTGATCCAGTCTTTGGGACTTCTTGATTGCTACCACACGCTTATCTGGTAGAGTCCCTTTGTAGACGATACCGTTACCTCCTCTACCAAGAATCCTATCTTCTGCGTAGTTGTTGGTTGCTTTTTCCAGTTCTTCAGCTCGAAAAATTCTCACTGAACCAACACCAAAACCTCCCTTGGTTTTGAGTTTATTTTCCAGTAGTACACCTCCGTTTTGCTCGAAGAATCTGTCTCTTCGCTTAACTAGCTTCCACTTCTTGGTGGTGAAGTACAACACTGACAATCCGATCATTAATGCAAGCAATCCGACCCCTATACCTATAATTAATGATTATAAGTTACCACTACATTTCAAAAGAAGAAACCAAAGATATTATTAATCCATGGAAGACTGGGCGTTGGTTAATTAAAATTCCAGCTAATTACCAGAAGCTAATAGACGCAGTGAAAGTGGTTTAGGTCGACAACCATTTTGAACCTTGGCATCACCATAATACCCTCGTTTGCATTTGCATGTGTAGTTCCCTGGGGTATTAACACAAGTTCCATAACATGGAAACTTATTTTCCACATCGTTACATTCATCAATATCTACAAATTAATAATCAGAAGAAAATATCTATCAGTCATCAACATGATGGGTCATATATAGCATAACAAATAATATTCTCAATCTAAGGGATCGAAATCCTTAGGTTCAAGGTAGTGTTGCCTTTGCATTAAGTTAGAGTAAGTTATGGTATGTTGTTTAACATCCTTAATTATTCAGAGGAGTGTCGTCGCTTGATTTGAGATCGATCTCACGCATATGCATACCATGAATAAAACCTAGGATTACCTGCTTAGATTTTTGTAATACATGTTGGCCACAAAACATTACATGATAATAGCTAGCATTACAAGGATACAAGTTTAATGAGTTTGTCAAGATTCATCATTAATGATGGTCTCAAGGATATGAGGGAGGAGCCGAGGGTATGCATCATCACCATCCTCATCATCCTCCAACTCTCTCTTCTCAACATTAGTGTTACATCAAATTTTTTATATCCTATTTTTTTCATCCCAAACCATGGAATTCGATCCTTTCATCCCAAACTATTTTTAAGAATGTAAAAATATCAACCTATTTATTAAAATGACGGCTAAAACCTACTTGGAAATGTATTTATTTAGTATAAATAAGGTTCTGGAAGGTTATTATTGTTTTTTGAGTAAATTGCCAAAATCATCCTATGGTTTGTGCATGTTTGTCATTTTCATCCAAAACAACTTTTCTGTACAATATAGTCCCTCACTTTCGGGATTTTTTTGTCATTTTCATCCAAACATCTAATTTGCTTTATTTTTTCTGTAAAACCTTTGGATGAAAATGGCAACTCAAATCTCAGGGACGATTTTGGCAAAAAAAAGTCAGACGTTTGGATGAAAATGGCAAAAAATCCCACAAGTGAAGGACTATATGGTACAAAAAGTTGTTTTGGATGAAAATGACAAACATACCCAAACCTCAGGGACGATTTTGGCAATTTACTCTTGTTTTTTTATTTATTGTTAGTTGTTCTCTCAATATGTATTTTTCGCATTATTAGTTTTCTTAGTTCAGAACTATTGGAAGTAAGAGTAGTTGACTAGAACGTGAATTTGAAGATTTTTATTGGTTTTAAAAATTAGGGAAAATGGACCCTAAATTCATGAAGTTGGAACAAAACTCAATTATTTTGTGAAAACAAATACAAAAAATAAATTGTCAAGATAGTTGATACTTTTTGTTTAAGAAAAAACTATCATGACACTTTTTATTTTTATTTAAGAAAAAATAAATCCCATTATATCTTTTAAATTAAAGTAGGCAACAGCAGAAATGAAGAAACTTGGTTTCTTAGTTATTACCTTGGCAGCCAGGAGGTAAATAAGGATTCCCCTGATATCCTTGTTTGCAGATGCAGCGGTAGCCGCCTGATTCCCTAGTCGAGTTGACACACTGGCTATTCGAATTAACGCAAGCAAAACCATCCATTGCTTCGGCTTCAGCACAGCTCAGATTGCCACCGATTGCCCATTCAAGAACTATTGGGACTGTAGCTTCAATTCTATCGCTGAGATGAGGGTCTCTCAAATCCGCTGAACCGTTGAAATTGAATACATCCCCCTCACCCACAAAAGCATATGATCCAGAAGGAACTTCAACAACCGGCCTACTATCGTTTGAGTCCCTTAATCCTCTAAGCTGAGTCTTATAGAAGCTTATATCCTTGGGTATGGATGATTGACAGCGCCCACTCCCAGAACATTCATTAGCTATAGCGTCATCGACACTTGAGCAAATGGTCATACAACCTGTCGACACATTCTTGTACTTTGTTTCCGAGTCCAGCCAGGCATAATCATGACAACCCAGGACTGTGAACTTATTTACTTTCGAGAAGGTGTACGGTGAATTTGTATAATTCGAGACAATACGATATTCAACTGTAGCCAGCAGGTTTGAAGTGCGTAGTGTCGAATCAGATATTTGTACGACATGATTATAAGCGCCGTTTCTTAGAAACGCTTTTGGAGGGTTAAAAGATGTGTTGCAGTAAATCTGGAAGCCAGTGCCTATAGAACAACTTTTGTTGATGCCCATACCAAAAGGGTAGGGAACAATTAAGTCTCCGCATCGGCTGTCACAGCCTGGCTTTGCTAAGTTTGTAGCGTTAACAATGTTGAAAGTTTCAGGGGCGGGATTGGTACCGGCTGTTGATGCTGTGAACGGGAACATTACAACTATAGCACACATGATTATTAGAACAAGTGTTTTCATGGCTTCAGATTGATTATAGACTAGTGATCGATATTTGAGTAGTCCAGTCTCAGTCTGAGTACTTATATAGGCCGCAACAAACAACATGAATCTTCCGAAAGAAAAAACAAAAATAATTCACTATATCTGGCTTCTCTACAATGTTATATAACATAATATATAGGTATCTTATTGATGTCTCCGATCCGGTTTCAAGTCCATATAGCCACAATATTTGTTAACCTGTCATCATTAATTAAACTAATATATATACAAGATTGTAAATACCGACACAATTAACAACAAATGCTCTTGACTACGATTACAACCATCTAAACAAAAACCCAAGACTGACTTTTACCTTTACATGAAATGGAACTGATCAAACATAAAATGATGTTAAGATAAAAATGACAATAAACGACTGTTGTAAGACCTAATGCATTCGAGCTGACGATTAATGACTTGATTGTTGGAAAATTAAAGATCGAAGCGTAATTAACGCATCACATAATATTTTGTGAATAACTAGCTATTCACGACCCTTTCTTGTATTATCAATACACTGAAAACCACACCAAAATACATTAACCCCTAAGCTCTATTTATACTAAACATAACTTGACTCCTAAGCTAACTCAAACTCAATATAATAAACAAAGGGTTGTTTTATTTCCACATCCCTATAATCTTATTTTCACATCCCTATATCTATACGGGCCGTATAAACTGATACGGGCCGTATAGAATGTTTATGCACAGAATTTTATGCGGTGGAATGTTTTTTTTGTTTTTATATGTATACGGGACGTATAGTTATATACTGGCCGTATACATATTTGCATAATTTTGTTTCGAAGGTTTGCCAAGGGTTTTTAGTTTTGGAATCTGTATACGGGCCGTATAATGTTATACGGCCCGTATAGCCCGTATAGAAAAGTTAACTTTTTTGTTGCAATCAGGAAACCGTTTAATAAAATTTTGTATTTAAAATAGTGTTGTATATATCGATTATGTTACGAGTTTGTAGTTAAACGTATTTATTATGTTTAATAAGTTTCCTCTTTGTAAAACGATAAATATGTATAGAAAAGTTAATTTTTTGTTGCAATCGGGAAACCGTTTAATAAATTTTGAAAATTTTAAAATAGTGTTCTATATATCGCATTATGTTACGAGTTTGTAGTTAAACGTATTTATTATGTTTAATAAGTTTCCTCTTTGTAAAACGATAAATATGTATAGAAAAGTTAATTTTTTGTTGCAATCGGGAAACCGTTTAATAAATTTTGAAAATTTTAAAATAGTGTTCTATATATCGCATTATGTTACGAGTTTGTAGTTAAACGTATTTATTATCTATCATAGGTTTCCACTTTGTAAAAACGATAAATATGTATAGAATAGTTAATTTTTTGTTGCAATCGGGAAACCGTTTAATAAATTTTGAAAATTTTAAAATAGTGTTCTATATATCGCATTATGTTACGAGTTTGTAGTTAAACGTGTTTATTATGTATCATAGGTTTCCACTTTGTAAAAACGATAAATATGTATAGAATAGTTAATTTTTTGTTGCAATCGGGAAACCGTTTAATAAGTTTTATAAATTTTAAAATAGTATTGTATATATCGGATTATGTTACGAGTTTCTAGTTAAACGTATTTATAATGTTTAGTAAGTTTCCACTATGTAAAACGATAAATATGTGATATGATTATGATAAACTACGACAACAATTATTAAACAAACAACTTAACATCTAAATATAAGATTAATATTTATAATGTTTTACATCTAAAAAAAAGATAAACTTTTACAAAGTTTCAAACGTAAAATAACAAAAAAAAAAAAAATAATACAATAAGCAGCTACGGCGGTGGTGGTGGTGGTGGTGCAGCGCCAGCTCGTGGAGGTAGAGGCGCGGCAGAATGCATAGCCACAATCGCCTCGACCATCCAATGTACATCCTCTCTCACTGCAGCTAAATCCCCTCTGACTGCAGCTAAATCCCCTCTGACTGCAGCTACATCCGACTCGACCAGAACGAGTCTCTCCTCCTCCCCCGGTGGAGGCATCACACGCTGTCTCACGCTGCGTCGAACGTACGGGCGATCACCCTGTAACTCCTCAGCAACTACCTGTGATCGATCGACAGTATGAGCAACCCCCTCTCCGTCGCCTCCCTCACCCACCCCCTCGCCTCCCTCGCCCTCGCCTCCCTCTCCCTCCTCATCACCACCCTCTCCACGGGGTCCCTCACCCACACCATAAGCCCAAACCAGCTGCCCTCCCACGACCTCGCGAGCCAAACCCATCGATAGGGCTGTGTCCCTCCAAACCCTGTCAAGCTGGCATGTCAGGGTCATATCATTTGCCACCTGCGAAGACAGGAGGCGAAAGAAACCCTTCGCCAGACGGGTGACGAAGGCCCCACAGCTGATGTAGGAAGAGGGTCGCTTAAAAGCGTACTCGGCGAGATATGCGGCCAACTTGTACGCCAAGTTGGCCCTCCCGCCAGTAAGTAAGTCGTGCAAGAAGAATAGGTCACTTTGGGTGACCCATTCCCTGCTATCATGACGACCGGCGATCGTCACGGTGATACACCGATGTAGATATCGGTGTAACGGGTCGTGAAGATCAGTCGCCCGTGCCTTCGGGGATCGCTGATTCGGTTTCGCGAACTCCCCGAACCCAATAGTGCGCCAATACGGCCACAACACGTCAGTGGACGTGCTGACTGGCGCATCAAAAAATGCGCGGGGACCTTGAGTCCTCCTGTGAGTACAGACCCAAGGCAACAGCGAACTGAGGAAGTGTCATCCTCTGAGTCTTGCCGCAAATAGTAAAAGTTACGGCGTCTGTCGTCAAAAAATGCTGAAAACCCCACCGCGGGTGTCCGTAAATGAAAAGGTAGATAAAAACTCTAAAGTAATCTCCCTGTGGGCCCGCTCTGCGGCGGCATCAAATAAGCGGTCCCACGGGGAGTTAGCTAGCACAGCCTTTGTCGGTTCACTTTATTCTATACGGGCCGTATAACCTTATACGGCCCGTATCAACCATATGAGAATAAGATGATACCATATGGATTTAATAGGACCCTAAACAAATAAACAAACCTTGATAGCTCTTAAACTGTTCAACCAACTTTTTTTTAAAGGTATATTTTAGTAAAAAACACTCAACCTGCATGCAAAACCAGCAGGAGAGCCAAAACCACAAGGTCCACAAACCATATTTGCATTTACATTACATTAAAACTACACCAATTTTCCTAAAGAATAGAGCTATTTTTAGATCTATTTTATACCATAAATAACTTAACTTCTTCACATCTCCAATTATCTCTTCCGATTTGGCTACTTTCTTCGAAAAAAGCATCTCGTTCCTAGCTTTCCATAACCTCCAGGGGCTTTATCAGGCCAGGTAAGCGACACGTAGAATCCACGTCAGCCAGGGGGCTTTATCACGCCCCCCTTTAATTTGCAGGGTGTGGATAGAGCCCCCGTCATCATTACCTGATTATTTATTAATATATATATATATATATATTTATTTTTTACATTAAATGGAAATTTTAATAACTAAAAAATTAAAAAAAAAACATAATTTCATTAAAAAAATAATAACACTACAAAGTCATTAAAAAAAATACTACAAACATAATTTATAACTCGTCGTCTTCGTCGACTCCTCTTTGTTCACGATAAAACCATAGGTGCTCGGTCAGATCGGCTCGAAGGTTATGGTGTGTGTTCCTGGCTCGTACCTTGGCTCGGATAGCTTCTTTCTCAGCGTATGTTAGTATTGGGTTTGTCGGTTGGTTACCTTCATCACAGCTTTCTCCACAAAATGGTCTACCCGAGTCCTCCAATATCATGTTATGCAAAATGATACACGTATACATGATGTTTCTCATTTTACGTTTTTCAATTATCCTCGACGGCTGGGCGATGATAGACCATCCCTTTTTAACACACCGAAAGCCCGTTCGATATCTTTTCTTGCTGACTCCTGTTTTTTTCTTGAAATATAATCTTTTTTCGTCATTTGGACATGAAAGAGTTTTTACCAACGTCGCCCACTCGGGATAAATACCGTCTGTGAGATAGTAGCCATACTTATACTCCACGTCGTTTGCATAGAGTGAAGTATCTGGTGCAACACCGTCTATGACATCATCGAAAAGATTCGAGGACATTAAAACTGCAATGTCATTGTTCGCACCGGCCATGCCAAAGTACGCATGCCAAATACATAAATCTTGAGAAGCGACCGGTTGTAATATTAGGGTAGGACCATCGTGGTCACCACAATGATGTTGCCCTTTCCAAGCGGTTGGACATGCCGCCCAATCCTAGTGCGTGCAATCAAGACTACCCAACATCCCAGGAAACCCGTGTATGCACTGATGAGCCTCGTATAGAAGTGGAACGTCAGCGGCGGTTGGCATCCTCAAATACCATCTCCCGTACAGAGAGATAACACCTAATAAAATAGTGTTAATAAAAAATAATAACGATGTAAATAAAAATAATAAAATAGGAATAAATAATAGTGTTAATAAAAATTGCCTTCACAAAAATTTTCAACAAAATCACGACACATTCTTGACGACATCTGTAGATATTTATCTCAAACATCACTCGCTGTGCCGTACGCTAGTTGCCTAATTGTTGTTGTACACTGTTGTAGTCCAGAGAAACCAAGTTTGCGACTTTCACTTACTCTTTGCGTGAAAAAAGGGAATTCGCCCGCAAGATCATTAGAAATTTTAACGAATAGACGTCGGCTCATACGAAACCTACGTTTAAACTGACCATCATCGTACAACGGATTTTCACAAAAATAATCTTGCACTAGACGTTCATGAGCACCTAACCGATCCCGTTCAAGAGGTGGTTGTCTGGTACGCGATGTAGAGGATTCGGCTTCTTCTCGCAAATAATTAATCGCCTCCTGCGTAATAGCGATAACCATATCATCAAGAACACCGTCGGATGAAGAGCTCGAAGAATCGGATGACATTTTTTAGTTGTGATTGGTGTGTGTTTTAGTTGTGATTGGTGTGAGGTTTAGTTGTGATTGGTGTGTTATTTAGATTGGGATAGGTTTATATTTATATTTGAATTAATATATTTTTTTTTTAATGAACGTTGCCAAACAGTCACATTTGACCAAGGTCCCTCGTTTCACGCAATTTCATCTCGTTACCACGATGGAGCCCCTTGTATAGCGCCTCCCTTTAAATCTCTCGGTGTGGAGGTATAGCGCCTAGGGGCGCTATAGTTGATGACTTGGCCTGGGTGGCGCCCCCACACCTTCCGGCCTTAGTACAAGCTATTTTGAAATAGAAAGATAGAAAATATTGAAGCATACATATCGAATTAGAAAGATAGAAAATATCGAAATAGACAAGTCTATTTCGATACATAAACATCAAGGTCTATTTCGATATTATTCATGGCTATTTCGATGGATATCATGACAAGGTCCATTTTAATATTACTCAAGTCTCTTTCGATGTAGACAAGCTATTTCGAAAGATCCTGCATGTGTCCAAATGTGTATTTCGATATGTTTCGTATGAGTGTCTTGTGTTTCGATGTATATCTGCTGGTTTGAGTATAAATACCAGCAGAGGCTCTGTTTCTAAGAGTGAGAGAGCACAGTTCAGAGAGTTAGGGCAAAACATTTGTAAACCATAGAATATTACTCTGCTGAAATCAATACCATTGAGCTTTGAAGTAATATTCATCTTGTTATTGATTGTGCTCTTGCTTGATTTACATACAAACTTGGATTCCGCACTTGTTTGTGTGTTCAACAACAACAACAGGGACTAAGTTCTCTAAGATCCTCCATAACAACCTACAATGGTTTGTAACAATAAATATCCAAATTACCCTTATATTAAAAACGAAACGTATTGAACAGGAAACTTTATTTAGAATTAAAACTAAAATCAAACAGTAAACCAGGGCAATAAGGTATCAAATTTATCAAAACCGGGTATATTTTCGGTACCGAATCGGTATCGACTTTTGACATTTCCGGTATTGGTTCGGCACCAGTATTCAGCGGTTTTTACCCTCAAATACCGGCACCGTACCGGTACCGACCGGCACCGAACCGTACCGTACTAGGTATATTCGGTACCGGTACCCACTTTTGGGGATTTTTGGTAACCGGTACCGGTACCCGCTTTTACTAAATCGGGTGTATTTTCGGTACTGGTTCGGCACCG
Organism: Helianthus tuberosus; assembly: GCA_030545235.1. Classification (NCBI taxonomy): domain Eukaryota; kingdom Viridiplantae; phylum Streptophyta; class Magnoliopsida; order Asterales; family Asteraceae; genus Helianthus; species Helianthus tuberosus. The sequence goes on along the minus strand of CM060369.1, from coordinate 166,668,667 downwards.
GTATTCACCGATTTTTACCATCAAATACCGGTGTCGTGCCAGTACCGACCGGTACCGTACCGTACCAGGTATATTGGGTACCGGTACACACTTTTTGAGATTTCGGTAACGGTATTTTCGGTACCGGTTGGTACCGAGCTCATCAAATCCTGTAGCAACGTAGCAATGCAAGTAATTGCACCGTTTAGATTACTTTTCATACACACAGTAAGTAAACTGTGTTTCGTTTGAATGAGGTTTTATATACACAACAACTTATTTTGCTTTCTTTTTTGTCTTTTTTCTGTAATTAATAAATTGTAGCATGTAAAATTAACTTGGATATTTAGATTATTGATGAGCAAATCGTATCAAATCCTGTAATCAAACCGGTATCGTATCGGTACCAAATTTACTATTACCAAATCATTTTCGTTACCATTTAGGTACCCACATTTTGGCGTTTTTAGAATCGTTACTTTCGGTTCGACACCGGTCTAGCACCATATCTGTATTTATTGATTTTTACCTTCAAATACCATACCGTATTGTACTGAGCATTTTCGGTGCCGGTACCTAATTTCGATAATTTTCCGGATCGGTACTTTCGGTGCCGTTACCGGTACCGAGCTCATCCATATTTTAACATGTTAGCACCGTAATAACTAAATTGAAAACAACCGAAATTTCAACGTGTAATACGTGTGGATCATATTATTATATATTAGGTTATTTAAAATTGTTTTTTTAGGACGGAGTGACCATCCTTACCACGTCATTTTTATTTATGTTTTGATATTCAGTATCTGCTGCTAACACGTGTTTTGCAGACATTGGGTCCCCGCCGCAACGTGCGTGCGGAAACTCAACTAGTTAAGTTTAAATATACGTGGGATTCACACCTATTAGTCGCCTTTTAAAGTTTACACAAATTGTAAACATAGGTCAGGTCAGGACTCAGGCATAATGTGTATAGCTCATAGCAATAACCTACTTTTCTTTAGAGAAATTTTAAAAAATGCACACCTTACACACACATCTATATGGATATATGGTGATTGTGTTATAATCATATTTGATTTTTTTAGCTTTTAAAAATGTTTGAATTTAGTCAACTTTTACAACTTTGTAACATGTTTGTTTTCTACCATAACGATGTATAATTAACAAAATGAACATTATACCTTTTTTATTAAAAAACAAGATGAATAATTAAGAAAATAAAATACCTTTTTCTCTTTGCTATACAAACTATCTGCATATCCAAATATACCTCCAAACACCCCTATTTGGTGATAGGTTTAATCATCATCACTTCAAATGAGCGACTAGCCTTCAGAATTATGACTTTGTATTATTGAGTCATTTATTGCTGCTTACATTATACGTTATACATCATATTCAAAGTCAAATGTGTTCGAATTAATCATTTATTTATCGGATCACGGGTTCAGTTCGTTGGTTAGCATTTTATACTTAGTTGAATGCATGGAATAAGCTTCACTTCAAAGGTTCACGAGCATGTTGTATGGCTGGATTTGAAGGGGGGGGGGGGGGGGGGGTATTGCACGGACCTCCCGGCCGCTGGAGTGAACCCACTCCACAAGCTAACTTAGTCCCATAGCTGCCTGACGGTTAATACCCTGTCCCAAGTCCGATCCGTTTCCCCTGTGAAGAGGTGGTGGCTGGTGACCGTACCTGGATTCGAACCCGGGTCTCTGGGGAGAGATAGGGTGGGACTGGCCAACTGGGCTACCCCAGTTTTTGAAGATTAAAGCACATGGGTATTTATGTTTCATGGTTTATTTAATAGTTTATTAGAATTGGTATATATAGTTTGACCGTATCTTCAGGAAGTTTACGTTGGGAAGTGCATGTTTAGAAGAGTGGGTCAGTAGGTTTGTACCGGTTCTTTGGGAGGATCAGTATATTCGTTGTGGATGCTTCCACGTTTGTTTTTGTAAGGCTATATATAGGCACTTGTTGAATGAATAAAAAGAACCAGCAAGCCTTTCATTTCCCTTCTGTTTTGCACATCTCTCTTCATATAAATCACATATATTATATCTTCTGCAAGTTTATTTTTTCATTTCATTTTTCGTGAGTTTGTAATTTGGCCTGATAACCAACAAAATGTAGTAGCAATTATATCAAACTATTACTATATACAACATGATAAATTCTAACGTGCGAGATAACAAAAATTAATATGTGATAGGATTAGACAATGTGTATTCTTTCAATATTTCCATTGTCGTCCAGCGGTTAGGATATCTGGCTTTCACCCAGGAGACCCGGGTTCGATTCCCGGCAATGGAACATTTTTTGCTCAACAGATATCCTGATAATTTTGGTTCCTGTTTCTATCTATTTATAATATTCTACTCTTTTTACTGCATGTATGATTAGTTTTCAATCTTTGTTTTCCTCCTTGCATTCTGAATTTTTCTTTGGGTTTTGGCGAATAATGGCGGATGTTCATTTGCATTTGTGTCTGTTGATCCAAGAATTGGAAACTAAAATTTACAAGACTTTTATAAACCATATACTCAAAATTCACTAGACTTTAAATATTAAGGACAGAACATGATCAAAGTTTTTATCTTGTAAATGCTTTATATCATAGGGGGTGAAGTTCAAGGTTGCTCGCGGGTTTCAGTTATACCCGTTTATATTCTTATGTGGTTCAATTTTTTTTCATTACTCGAAACTTGGTATGAAAATCACCTTGATGTTGTATGGGATTAGAAATGAGTAATCAAACGGGTGTCACCCAGTACTAATCCCGTACCAAATCTAAAGAAAGCTTTTATGATTAGTTAATCACATGCATAGTCTCAAATCGGATTTCCTAAGAACTCTAAATTTTTCTATCATCCCTAATTAATACATTCTCGCCGCATTATAGTATAATATTATTTGCAAAAAAAATCAACAAATATATATGCATATTGACCAAAGATAAAAGCCAAAATGAACATTGGAAACGGCTATGTAGTCTTTTTCCTATTTTCTTTTCCCCAACATTTTTGAACGGTCATAAACTTTTCATACGATAATATTTTTAGAATAGTTACACTAAATGTAGGTCATAATACTCGGAGTGGATGCGTAGAGCCTTATGCAGTGTTGGCATGATTGGTGGACGTTGTTAACGATATAGCTTGAAGAAAACTAGGAAACGGGTTGCGATGATGAATAATTCTAGTGATTCGATCATATACTTTTCGAGCAAACCATTGATCATGTATATGACCAAATTCTTTGTAGAAACTCTAGCATCCATGACTCCATGTTAGCAAGAAGATCATATAACATCTTAATGCTCCGACAACTCACTTCTTTTTCATTCTTTTGATATCTTGAACAAGATTCTTTTCAATCATATGCCCAAATTGTGTTTATTGCCCGAACCAAGCATATGCTTATCATGTTTGCCGGGCTCTGCCCTTTATCCAAAAAAAAAAAGCATATGCTTATTTTGCGGAAGTGATATAGGTGTGTCATGTGTGACATTTAGAGTCGGTGTCTTGGTTATCTTAATTCTCAAACAGGTTAGTTAAATGACGAACTAATGTAAAAAGGGACGGGCTGAAAGTTGCTCTAAAGCGTGTTTTTGGCTATTTCCTGCATTCCTAAATCACTTCATTTCATTAAAAATTTGAGATTATCATTGTAGTTATATTGTTGGAATCACTGATTTGCCATTATCTACTCTCCTCGAAAAAAATATCGAAATGGTAAATTGCTTGTGATTCATATGGCCAGAAAACTAAGATAATAGCGTCTGGCCTATTAGTTCAGTTGGTTAGAGCGTCGTGCTAATAACGCGAAGGTCGCAGGTTCGAGACCTGCATGGGCCATAAAGTTTTTTTTTTCATCATCGATTTTTTCCCCATTTTTGGTAAGGTTTTGACTTGAAATTATAAGTTAGTTTAAATTCAAATTTATTTATATTCGTCAGTATTCATTGCATTTGAAAAAACATTTTGTTTAATATGTTTCCATAATTACTATATAATACAAAAAGCAACTTAAAGTTGCCTTTCAACAAACCATTGCGTCTCTTCTTCAAGGTACCGATTCGTTTAACTTAAAAGGAGGGTTTCATCATTTTGACTTTGTGTCATTAACCGTTTTCTCCTCTCCGCACGCATCAAACAAAAACCATGTAAATCGTTCTTTCCTCCCTACCTTTTAAATTTTTATCCCATCTATCACTTTCTATGTTCTGATGTTCATCCTTCACAATAGGTTATATTGTAAGCAAGCAATTCAGAAACTCCACCGTCAAAACCGAACAATATCAACTAGAACTCACCGACAAAAACCTCTGCAAATCCGCGTCATTTCCTCCGATCTCGAAGCCACCGACCGATCATCCACTCGCTGAATCTGATCGTTTGCGAGATTGTCATCGACAAGAATTCAAAATTCATTTTCTAATTTGACTATGCTAAAATCACAAAAAGTAACAACATTGCGTGTCTTTTCCCGAACAACGTCGTTTCTCTCTGAAATGATGAAATACGTAACGCCCTGTTGGTTCGTGAATTAATGCGACTCTTTTTTTTTTTTAAAAGAAACTAAATGCTTCGAATTACATTAGTCCGACGATTTTATATATAAGGTCAAACAAATTACACCAAGATAGCCGGTAAGCGGGCAACAAGCTGCGCCGCTACCCCCTTTTGAATAGCGAAACCTAACCTAGTAAAAACGAAACCCCGATCTCTAGGAGACGAAATGTTGCTGTGAACAACCCGTTGGACCCGTTCAAGAAATCTGATGGCTTCTGGGGCTAGCGAGCCAAAGGTATCAAAGGCAAAAGGGATAAAGGAATGTTGATTATCCTCGCAGGCTTTGGCATGTTTGTCCATTTTCAATCTCTTAAAATAAGAAAAAAATGAATTGAAGCGTTGTGTAAATTCAATTTGAAACCGACATGCTATTTCCTATGTTTTATCACCAATCAAAACCGATGTATGCGTATAGTCTTGACAAGAAATTCCTAACCAAATTCTCCATTGAAATTAAGAGCATAACCTAAAAGATCGTACTGGAATAATTAGTTCGATTGTGGCCCGCCCGGAATGTTTGTTACGTCTTCCACCGGTGACGATTTCCAACAATCGCCAGGTTCTGCAACGCGTGGATTCCACATGACCCCAAGGTTTTAACGGAAGTAGCATCCGTAGGGTATGGAAAAGCAATAACGGTGGATGATGATGGGGAAGTAGAAGGAAGATGGTGTTGAAATGTGGTTGATAGACATGTTTATTATCATGGGAGAGGTGGCGAGACACCCCTCAACAAATAATCAGAATTACCTAGGGCTCATTAATTGGAAACAAATTTGGGCACCTCATATATGCCTGCCTAACAGGTCTTCATTAGGGCCCCTTAGAAGCCCAAACCCACATTTTAGTATAGTCAATGTTGTTGAAGGCGCTAGGCGCTAGTCGGGCGGTGAGGTACCGCCTAGGGATTAATCGGGATTAATCGGATTGGACTTTTATATATAATTTTACATTTTTTTTTATAAATATGTAGTTAATTTTATACTTTTTATATATAATTTTACAAGTTTAGGAACCATATGTAAACTAGTGCAAGATAGAGGGGCTAAATATCAAAATACCCAAACTTAATATACCCCAAGTCCGATTAATTCCGACTAAGACCGACTAATTCCGATTAATTCCGACTAATCGGTTTAAAGGGCTGCAAAAGACTGGACCGATTAGTCCGATTAATTCCGACTAAGACTGATTTTCACCGATTAATTCCGACTTTGACCGACTTTGACTAAAACCGATTAATTGGACCGACTAGGTTAAAATTAGTCAGTAAACTACCGCCTAGCGCCTAGGCGGCGATTAATCGGCCGCCTAGGCCGATTTCTGCAACAGTGAGTATAGTCCATTATGCGAAAGTGTGAAACGGCTTAAATGTCTTCTCATTTTTTACTTTTTACTTATGCATTTTGGGAGGTTTTTAATCTTTAATGTGGTTTTAGTTCTTTTTAATCTAATATAATATATATATAAAAATGTGTATACACTGTGTGGATAGATTGAGAGTTTGTTGGGGCTGCCATTGATGAACATGGGTGAAGTTAAAGTTTTGAAAAGTTGGACGGAAACTTTTTGTAATATAGGCCCACAAACAAAATTTTTATATAAAATTCGCAAATAAAACAAGGTGATTAATAATTTTTGTATTTAGCAAAAGTTTACAAAGTCAAATCACAATTATGTTGTATTACAACAGTTTACGAAAGCATGTGAATACTTAAACTTTGTTCAATCGATTTAATGATCTGATGCCTTTTTTATGATTTGTCTTTATTTTCCTTTTTGAGTCGCAGTTTGGGTAACAATTTCTATTTAGATGATTAACTTATGCCATTTCCATGTTTATCGCTGTTTCAGTTTTTAAAATCTGCAAACAAGAGTGTTATTGAGTAAAATCAACGCCCCGCCGCAACGCGCGGGTTAGCGTCAACTCGTTGTTCTACAAAAGTTAACATATAATAATTAGTTTTTTATTTAATAAAATTACATGTGAAAAGGTTTTGAACTCAATTGAACAACATTTTTAACAACAAAGAAGTACTTGTTGGCCCAAAGATACATACTCGTTCACTAAACCATACCCGCAAACATTTTCTTTTTATTTTCTTTTGTCTTTGTTAATAGAATAATTTACTAATTCACTTTATTTCTCGATAACCATTTCTAAATTCCTTGGTAATAAAGTTATATAAACTTAAAAGAGTAAGAAATGTATTTGGGAATTACCACGGGTATTTTTTATAAACATATGAACATACCCAATAGATATTAGACCAGGTATGGAACACAATTTTACAATCGCGTATGGGACTAGGGTTACCAATACTCGTCTCATTACCCAGATCGGATGTAGCATCACATGCATTTTATGTTGGTCGGTATACCAGGTCAGATCAAAACCAAATAAATGTTTGAGCGAAACTCAAATGTTAGTTCAACTCCTAGATATTCAAACTTTATCTTGTTATTAAACAAAAATTCCTATAATTTCAAACAAAGACTCAATTTATATGCATAATGTATTGTGTGGTGATCAACGAATGCATTGTGTGATCTTGATCGATTAAGCAAAACCCGTTTGAAAGGATATGTAACATTTGTAAATTGCAGACACTAAAAGTAGGGCTGAACATGGGCTAAATATATCCATCAGCTTAACATGTTATTGTTATGGGCCACAGGCCCACAGGAAAGAGGAGCCCATGTTTGAAAAGAAAGCAACAATTTAATAATTTATATTTAATCGGATGATTTACTTTTTTTTTTTTTTTGGTTTTATCCGGTTCTATATTCTTGAGATCAAAATCGAAATTGATAGTGTTAAAGTAGACCGGCGACGATCAGCAGTTGTGTCTTGGTTCATGGCGGTCCGATGCGGTTTGATTATCTGGTTCTTACTGTCTGACCTAAAAAACGCTCACCCAAGTGTTTCAAGCCCGTACTAAAACAAAAAATGAAGCGTATAAAATAGAGGGAGGGGTTGAATAATTTGTTTGGTTAATACTTAATAAGCTTGTTAATTAAAAAAAATAGATTAGAAAAGATGGTGTATATATCACTTCTTTTTTAGAAAAAATAACATTTAAATCAGAGTATTCAACTATTCTATAAATACATAAAATATAATTATTTTGTAATAATTTAAAATATTCAAATATATTAAAAGATCGAAAAAGGGGGAAAGGAAATGTGAGCGTCCACCTAAAAAGTAAAAACTAAAAAGTTGATCGAAAGCACATATGGCTTCATGAGCTACCCATGCAAATAAAGATTAAATTTTCACGATCATCCACTTCTAAAGTTTTGACTTTTCAACTACTTCCAAATTTCCATTACTATTTATTAATTTCAAATAGTCTTATGGGTATAACACCATGCTTAGTAGTGGTTTGATAAATAATGCCCCCAGATTGGGGTGTTTTTTGTCATGTGGCAGTTCAGTCAGCATGGAGACATTATTGGGTGTTTTTGCAAAAATGGCGTAGTGGAATAATGCCCAATAACGCCTCATCCAATCATTACACAATTATTTATTTTTTTAAATTAAAAACTTAAAATACTTCATTAAATTTAAAAAAAAAATTACAATACTAGAAATAAAAACCGATTAAACTTAAAAAAACCGAAAATAAAAAAAATGGAAATAAAAAACAAATAAAAACCACATATGCCCATTTTTAAACTTAAAATAAAATTACAGGGGCCTAGTTTGCCACTTTTAAACTTAAAAACCACAACAAAATAAAACTACAGGCGCCTCCCACTCTTATTCTTCATTTGACCGGCAACAAAATCCGACAAGAATTCTGGCAGACCACAAAGCTCAAACCCACTCGAATCCGACAAAAATTCCGGTTATCTCCATCTCTATCTATTTAAACTCACATGGTCCCATCTGATTGGCCAAAAATGTGCCCTTTTAGCGTGATTCAAACAACGCCGCTAGGGGTTTTTTCGCGAAAAACGCCGGATCACGCCGGAGGGGGTGGGGGAGGGCGTTTTCAGGCGTGATTGGGGGGGGGGGGGGTGAACGCCCAGGATCTTGCCCACTACGCATGGTCTAATAGTTTATTAACATTTAATAACTACCTGCCATATTTTTTTATGTCCAACAAAGTCTATTCACTTGAGTATACTTTAGGGTCGGCTTGTAAGGCTTATCAACCTATGCTAAGGTCTAGGGCCAATAAAAAACAAGGGCCTCTAATCAGTCCGTTTAGTGAGAAGCCGTTTCACCACCCCCTACACTAAAGTCTTCCAAGGTCTCTCCAACCCAAGTTTAACCGTCTTCAAGTAGCAAGTTTCTACTTTTTTTATATTGACTTCTCAAAGTCAACTTAAACTTTCAACAAGATGCTTACTATTGATCGCTTTTAATTGAACATTTAGCACTTAAATCACATTTAAATAAATACATTTGACCATTTTAAAGTAACATTTGCTTATTAAACTAGTTAAAACACAATTCGATATAAACCCTAATTTCAACAAAAATTACTAGTTTCACAACATAATCATATCTCTTGGTTCAAACTCATTCCAATAGTGATTTTAGTTACTTACTCTTGGTCAATCATAATTAAAACATAACTTTGCTCAAAACTTATATAACCAACTTTTTAAATACACCATGTAATCATGATTAATTCTAACAATCCATAAACATTAATTTAATGTTTCTAAGCCTATGGACAACATATTTACTATTTAGTTCCAGGATTTTGAATTTGAGTATAAACACATGAAAACTCAAATAATCAATTTCTTGATTATGCAACATACTAATGGATTCTAATAGTCTAATCATTTACAATATCTAAGTTTTTATACTAGATACCATCAACTCCATCAATTTCTTAAGTTAAATCCCATCTAAACCATATAGTTGAAAATTACAATACTAGAAATAAAAAAAAATAAAAACCGATTAAACTTAAAAAAAAACCGAAGATAAAAAAAACTGGAAATAAAAAAAAAACAAATAAAAACCACAGGGGCCCATTTTTAAACTTAAAATAAAACTACATGGGCCTAGTTTGCCACTTTTAAACTTAAAAACGACAACAAAATAAAACCACAGGCGCCTCCCACTCTTCTTCTTCATTTGACCGGCAACAAAATCCGACAAGAATTCTGGCAGACCACAAAGCTCAAACCCACTCGAATCCGACAAAAATTCCGGTTATCTCCATCTCTATCTATTTAAACTCACATGGTCCCATCTGATTGGCCAAAAATGTGCCCTTTTAGCGTGATTCAAACAACGCCGCTAGGGGTTTTTTCGCGAAAAACGCCGGATCACGCCGGAGGGGTGGGGGAGGGCGTTTTCAGGCGTGATTTGGGGGATGAACGCCCAGGATCTTGCCCACTACGCATGGTCTAATAGTTTATTAACATTAATAACTACCTGCCATATTTTTTTATGTCCAACAAAGTCTATTCACTTGAGTATACTTTAGGGTCGGCCTGTAAGGCTTATCAACCTATGCCAAGGTCTAGGGCCAATAAAAAACAAGGGCCTCTAATCAGTCCGTTTAGTGAGAAGCCGTTTCACCACCCCCTACACTAAAGTCTTCAAAGGTCTCTCCAACCCAAGTCTAACCGTCTTCAAGTAGCAAGTTTCTACTTTTTTTATGTTGACTTCTTAAAGTCAACTTAAACTTTCAACAAGATGCTTACTATTGATCGCTTTTAATTGAACATTTAGCACTTAAATCACATTTAAATAAATACATTTGACCATTTTAAATTAACATTTGCTTATTAAACTAGTTAAAACACAATTCGATATAAAACCCTAATTTCAACAAAAATTACTAGTTTCACAACTTAATCATATCTCTTGGTTCAAACTCATTCCAATAGTGATTTTAGTTACTTAGGGGCTGTTTGGCAATATCTAAACCAATAAGTGCTGAATGAATAAGAGGCTCTGAACTAATAAGTGCTGAACCAGTAAAGTGCTGTTTGGTTGCACCTCTAAATGAATGTGTAAAATGACATTTTTACCCCTCTGAACTAATTTGTGCTGAATGAAATATAGATGTTTAGTTCTCTGTACTGAACGATGAATAACTTAAAAAAATACAAAACATACTAGAAAGTTCAAGTTACACATAAATTCTTCAAAGTTCATAGAAACATAATACAATCCAAATAGAAATTAATATTATGCCTACAATTTTAATTTGAACCATTTGACCATAGTTGACTAGCAATCTGGTTACGTAAGGTATTCATATACTCAATGCCTTGTGAACCCCATTCTATGTCTTGAACGAACTGCCCATCACTTTCTCCACCTTGTATCTCGGAAAACAAAGTGTTCTCGCCATAGGCCATAAATAATTGTTCATGAATATTGCATTTCTTTATAAAATTATGGACGGCGAAACAAGCAATCACTATGTCTCTTTGTATTGGAAAAGAAAATGGAGCCATTTGCTTTAGGATTGGGAATCTTGCCTTCAAAACACCATATGAGCGCTCAATAACATTTTTCAGTTGTGCGTGTGCACGATTGAATTTTTCTTCCTTAGTTAACGCACGTTGTCGTCGAAAATCGGCTAACCAATACCTCGTATTACGGTAGGGAGTCATAAATCCACGAGTGTTGACAAAGGTAATAATTATCTGTAAACGTTAGTATCAGAACTATTACATAAAAAACACATAATGTATTAAATAATCAGTGTTAAAGAATGGTTAAAAACCTTGTGGGGGGAAAGGAAAGCCGGATGTCTGATTAAATGCTACTTCTTTTAAAACTCGTGAATCATGTGCAATGCCCTCCCATCTGGCCCATACGAACGTGAATATCATATCGAAATCACAAATTGCTAGTACATTTTGAAAGCATTCACCTTTTCCTCTTCCCCTATAACGAGTCTGTTGATCAGCAGGCACGATTGCATGTACAAGAGTGCCATCTAACGCGCCTATTGCTCCAGAAAATATTTCTTTTAGCTTTCTATGTCGTTCTGATGTATTGGAGTTTGCATTAGAAGATGTTGGAACTATAACTTCTCTTGTGAAATTCATCATTGCCTTTACGACCTCGTGAAAACATCTATGAATCGTTTCAGTCAAGTGTTGAAACCTCCGTTTAACCATTCGAAATCGTTCATTATGTCCTCTGACCATAAAAAACATAGCCAAGTTTTCTACCAAGCTTATTGATCTACTACTTTGCAACCATTTTTTTTGTTTAAAATGGTTGCACAATAGTACAAATGCATCACGCGAAAGACGCATCATCTCAAGACATTGTGTGGAAGATCCATGCAACAATTCTTGTGTGTATGCATGACCGGTCAATGCCGAATTCAGATCTCTTATCCTTCCATTCCTTTTTTAGCATAACGTTACCAAATGGCAACAAAGAAGCATGAAAAATAAAATCTCATCACCCGAATCCATACGAAACCTGTGATAAAAATTCAAACATATGAAGCAAAACATCCAAACATAAGAAGAAAAACATCCGTAACATAAGAAGTAAAACATCCGTAACATAAGAAGAAAAACATCCATAACATAAGAAGTAAAACAACCGTAACAACAAGTTCAACAAAACCATGAAATCCCTAACAATAGTTTCAACAAAAGCTTATCCAAAAAGGATGCATAACAAGTTCAGCAAAAGCTTATCCAAAAAGGATGCATAACAAGTTCAACTAAAGCTTATCCTATTAGAACAACCCGTACTTCGCTCCCACATTTTTAACCCGTAGCTCACAACTCTGTGGCTTGAGTCGTAACCAAACATTTCTAATATCAGCACTTTCACCAAAAAGCAAAAGTGACGTTTGATGTTTTGCATCTTCTTCTTCCCATCCCATTGTTTCCAACTTCTCCATACATGCATCCATATCAGCACTTTCATGTTTGTCGATCAAAATCTTTGCCACTTTCGTAATACAGTCTCTAACTTCTAGTAGCGCCGAATCTTCTGCTGCCTTATCTTTTCGTTTCTCTCCTCTTTTTTTAGACCGAACAGTTGACTCCTCACTAACGCCTTGAGTCGGGGGCTCCACCTGAGTGCACTCGACATACTCAATACCATTTAAATTCCGCTCGCACACTTCCTCATTAGGGTGAGGAAGTGTAGAAGATGGCCCCCAACTGTCAAAACCATTCGATGTAGACCCCTCAAACAATTGAATACAAAGCTCGGGGTAAGATAGTGGTGCTCTTCACAAAGCTTCTACGAATTTGTTGGACTGTGTGAAAAAATATTATAGAATAGTATAAGATTATTGAAGTATAATAATAACTATTATTTTGAAAAAAAAAATACCTTGATCTCAGTTTGCCATTCTTCTTCTGATAAGTTAAATGTGTTTTTTATAGGATCATAAACATTGCCGGTTTTGCTTTTAAGTTTTAACCAGGCTGCAAACTTTGATTTTGTATAGTCATATCGGTTCTTCATTTGTTTTTGATCCGCTATGAAATTGTGTTCTACTTTTAACTTTTCAGCTACATTCTTCCATGAGTATTGTTTAAGACTGCTTCCTTCACATCCACGAAGTGTGATTTCTTGAAGACATGTTTCAAGAAACGTTTTCTCAACACCCTCTAGGTTCCAGTTAATCCTACCCCTTTTTTTGTTCCATTTCTATGAACGATTTAAAACACACACATAAAAAAAGGTACTTAATACGAGTCAGCTTCTAACATAAAATCCAATATCATACCAATATAACCAACATAACCAAACTACTATGTATAAACAGTTTCTAAAATCATTCAAAAATAACATACTAGTATAACCAAACTACCATCTATAAACTGTTTCTAAAGAGATCAACACAACAATCAGGTCAACAACAATCATGGTAACACAACTGGGCAACACAGATCCACACAACAATCAGGTCAACACAACAAGAACAGCTCAAATTTTGACAAAAAGAATCAATTTTTCTGCTAAAAAGGGACCAAATTCAAATCAACAAATCAAACCCACAACTTAAAGATCAAGAAAAATCAAACCCACTGTAACACCCTTCTAGTTTTACTTGAATTTAATAATAGTTTATACCATTTTAATAAGAGATGTTTAATTAACATAGATTTCATAAGAGAAGTTCATAAGTAGCATAAACCTTAGTCAACTAACGACTAAGTTAAAACATTTCAAAAGTTGTTTAACAATTGTTTACAACCCATAAACATAGTCTATTAAAGATTTAAAACATTGCGGAAGCTTATAAGTAGTGTTCGGTTCTTCAAAATCTAGCTCGATCATCTTCCGGTTACTTTCCAACATCACCTAAGATCAAAACCACAACAAATGTTAGTTTTGATCAAGTTAAAATGGATACAAACAAGTTCCAAGGGTCAACAACCAAGAAAATAAAAAACAATATCCGGAAGGGGGCGCCGCGTGACGCCAAGGCCCCTCGCGTCACGCCTAGCCCCTATTTTCTCAGAATGTTTATTTCTTTGATGCCGCAGATTCCCAGCTCAAAATTTAATCAAGTTCCAACTTAAAATAGCCATAACTTATGATTCGGAAGTCCGTTTTTAGTGATTCTTTTTCCTATACGTCTGTAATCTCATTACCAACGTGCCTATTACGATAGTCATGTCAAAACTTCAACTTACGGACAGAAAGTTTATATGTCGTTATGCATTTATTCGACCCATTCCTACTTGACACAAATTACTACCATATAACTAGTAAACTTATGATACTTTATACCCAATATCCCGGGCTTATGATCACTTGCATTTCTTTACCAATCTCATGGTTTAATGCTCTTATGATTAGTATCTCTATTTTGATACTCTAAAACACTAAAACAACAACTTGCACAATTAATCGACCCGTTTGGCTCATCTTATGGAATTCCCCAATATGATGACTACCAAATGATCCCGTGTCACTCTTAGACTATTAATTTAAGTAACGATCATAGTCACTACATTTGACACCGTAATTATCCTAAAAATGAAACTTTGCATAATTTAACAACAATTCGTTTAATGTAACGGGTCAAGTTACATACCTTCAAAGTAGGCCTTTCAAATGTGGTTCGCCACCCGCTTGTCCGCTTGACGCTCCTGCGCCCTTTCCTATAGAGTTCATTTATGACATGTTTAGAACTCTCTTTAAACCTTATGTCGCATAATACACCGAAACATCATAATTATGCGTTTAAACTTTGAATTTCAGTTTTAAGCCTTCTTTGAGGCATTTTCACAAACACTTTAAGGGCAGATTTATACATGATTAAATATCAAGTCTCTAGCTTATCACTTAGCCCTAATTTCACATCATTCAACCATTTTACACAATTGTTAGCTTCTATAATTCTGAAGTTACCTCACAATTGTCAAATTACACTAGAACAACACCCAATCTCCTAGTGTTTATTAAATTCTACATAACCCACTAATCACCTACAATGGTGTTCATGGATTTTACTAAAATTTCACATGATTTCAACTTGTATTTGTCTAGGGTTTGTCCCTAGACACTATAGTGTTCCTAAATCATCATAAAACACACATGCAACCATAAATTTCAGATTTTCCCAATTTCATGAGAATTTCAAGTTGAGAGTTTTCATCAAATTTTACATACCTTGTAATCCTCTTGTGATGAGGATCACAATTCTAAGCTCGGATTTCGTTTTGGACCAGATTTGCACCTTCAATTTATGAGATTTGTGATTGTTATGGTTTTTTGGAAAAGCTGGGTCGCTCCCTGCGTTTTTGATCGACCAGACACACTAATAGTGTGTTTGGTTTTTGTTTATTTTGTTTTAATAAATTCTAATTTCAGTTTTTTACAAGATTAACCCCTCCTCTTTTATCTAACTTATAGTTTGGCTATTTCTAACCCTATTATAAGTTATTTCTAGACTATTAGATAACTAGGTTAAAAATTCCTAGTTAGTAAATTCTTGTTTATTTATACTTTATAATCCTAATATAAAGTTTTATATTTTTCGGGATGTTACAAGTCCACCCCCCATAAAAAGGGTTTTGCCCCCGAAACTGAATTACGTACCAAATAAAGTAGGGTAGAGGCGTTGCATTTCCTCTTCGGATTCCCATGTTGTAACACCTCGAAAATTTACGTCCAATAATGTGTTGACACGTGTCTTAAGATTTGAATATGTGAAAAAGTACTTGAGAAGGACTAAAGTTGACAAACAGTGAAACTATGTGAATATAAGGGTCCAAAGGGTCAACAAAGGATAAATAGGCCCTACAATAACCCTACATGGTGTTTATAATCTTAAACGAATAAATCATAGATCATACGAAGCTGAAAATGAAAGAAAGTGAGGAATTACAAACTACAGGGGTTAAAAGTGTCAACATGTTAAAAGTATACCTCTGAGTGTCCTTTTAGCAAACCCGAAGCTTTGTAACGATAAAATATACTCACTAGAATATGTGGTAAAAGTTTCATAAAGTTTCGTTATCGTATGAGAAAGATATGATCAAATCCGTGTACGAAGGGTTAAATGCGTTAACGTTGAAATTCGTGACTTTTCGGGTAAGCACAAAGTTAACCAAGGACCTAACCAAGTTTGTAAAAGTCCTAAGGTCCTTAAAAATCAGGTTTGAGGGTCAAATGTGCAAGAAAAATAAGCAAAACCACGTTTCAAAGGACCAGGGACTGAAATGTAAAAGTTGGAAACTTGTTTGGCCAGTTGCGCACATGTACGCGCCCCGCGAGGGGGTCTTCGCGGCCCGCGTATTACCTGCCAGCGTAGAAAGCAGCGCACAACTGCCTGTTGCAGGTCTGAATCGACTGTAACCAGCTGTTTTCTCATTCCAGAGGCTGCTCCAATGGTTTATCATGCAATAGGGGCACTTGGACACATCTGGTAACAATTGTAGACCCTTGTGGCATCATCTTGTAAGATCAAATGTGATATTTAAGAACACCCATTGTTGCAACAATTTCACATTCACTTGCATTCTCAATTCTGGAGCTCTCTGGTCAGCAACAAGGATTCATTAGGCTTCCTAGTCGTGATTAGGACTCTTGTAAGTATTCTTAACCCTTTCTAATTCGTTTTAGCCTAGTTAATTAGCTAATAGTCAAACCGTCGTAATTTAAGTTTGACTTCGAGATTAAATGAAATTTACTCAGTCATTTCTCGAATTGAAAGTACCTATAAGTAGGTATTTATGTGGGTAACAAACCCTTAAAAGGGTACTTTCAGATTCTCACTCTAACTATGTTAATTGTCGAGTCAAAGCTTACTTTAAAAAGTCAACAAAATGTTTATTTTCAAATTTAAGCATAATTAGCAATGTAGGATACATGCAACCTGTTTGATCATTAAAATAACTTGGTAACTAATGTAAGAACATGTTCCAACATGATCAACTCGACAATTTTCAGTTTAAACCCGGATCGGAACCGAAAGTCGCATAAATTGACTTCTGCTTTGACTTTCAGTTCTGACCCGTTTATGGATGTTTAAGATCTTCCTTAGAGCTTATTTTGGACCAGGTTTCACATAAGCATAACTCTCTGAGATTATACAACTTGGTTCATTACTTATCCGATTCATATGCATGTTTTCGATTAATGCTTAAATGTTGACTATTATGCCCTTTTGACTATAAAACGTGATTTTTGAAAAAGTAAAAGAGTAGAAACCTTAGTTACTGATTTATAAACTTGCACCTAAAATTTGACATCAGTTTGAGGTCTAGATTAGGAGTTAAGCTCATTAGCGTAATTTGAAAGTTTTATGTTACTTAAACGGCGTAATTAGCGTATAACCTATTTAAACCCACTTTTTGAGATCAAAATTTTTACCCACTGATGTAACATAATATTTTGGGATTTTTGAAGATTTTTATTTAATTTTTGGCTGAGCATAACATAGGTCTCTAAGTTTAATTCGGTTAACGCCGGTTTTGCCCTTTTTAGCCATAAAATGAGTTTTACAAATCCTTTTGACCCCAAACCTTTTTCTACTGATTTTATTAATAAATAAAATATTTTAAGCCTTCTGGAATTATAAAAATATCAGCTTTCCTTTGAAAACCCGGAAATGGCTCCAAATCGCCTTTTTAAGCGTTTTTAACGCATAGTATGTACTAAAACTACATTAAACATATAAGGTTGATACCTACTGATATTTTTAGTATATTTTTATATAATAACAGTAAGTAAAAGTTTTTAAAACTCAGATTTCCAGTTTTGACCTTTTAGCCTTTGTGAAATTACCAAAATACCCCTAGAATGCATAGTTTGGTTTTAAATGATAAATTTCACACATAGGTCATACCTTGCTGTTATAACATGTTAAATTAAGTGTATTTACTGAATAAATCAGACCTGTAACTCAGATTACTCATTAAACTCTTTTATAATCTTTTAAATGACCAAAATGCCCTTATGAGGCATAAGTTGAATTTAAATTCGTTCGGGGCATAATAGAAGATACCTTACTGATATCACAACATGTTTAAGGCATATTAACTCAGGGAACTTGCATATGACTTTTATGGTTACCCGTGACGCCCTTTTCGCGTTCGGTTCGGTTTATGTAACTAGTATGCATAAATTGACCGAAACGGGTCAAACCTTATCATCCTTGTCTCAAAATCCAGAATGTATTTAGTATACCCATATTATACAAGTCTTCAAACTTGTCGGGTCTAAATCACATTCTGTCCGGTCTTCGCTTAATCGTGCGTTTGAACCGTATCTTCCTTAAAACTAACCGGTCTAAGCTTAAGCTTAAATAAAGACCCGTTAGAAATCTAATAGGTTATTATAAACCTTTGTTCCAGAATAGAAGAACCAGTAAAAGCTACCTTCACTCGGTAATTGTGATTTATACTTACAAAGGTAAATACTTTTAACTTATTTTCCCTTATACGGGCTTGGGGTACGGTATATAAAATACCGCTTGGTCCGGCATTGAATCTTTAATCGAATAGAGGTTAAATCATGGATATGCTACGTTTTGAAATGTTTTGTTTGCTTAAAGCCTTTGGGGGGTTAATGACCATGTCCCGGATATCCTTGGCATCATCTTACGAGATGGCCACGACCTAAGCACGGGGTGTAGGCGTACACCCGTCAGTGCCTAACCAAATAATGTGGTGTGTCTATTAATCTTTTACCCGGTCTACGGATCGGGCTACTGAACGCATAAGTAACATGTAATTCACTTACAAGATTATATTCACATAATTATCCCAAGTTATAAAATGTTTTGTGCCATGTGCATTCAAATCAATTTTCAAACCTTTTCAAAATGAGTCAGTTAAATTGTATTTACCAGTGTAAACTGACGTATTTTCCAAAAGGTTAAGTGCAGGTACCACTCGTACTAGGCTGGCTGTCTTCTAGCGTCCTCAATAAGTCTCGCAAGCTTGGATGTCAATAAAACTGTTGAACAATTTCTTCTTTTATTTTGATCCGCCTGTGGATCCGTTTCAACTATTTCGTGATATTTAATATTACAATTTATTAAAGTTGAAATGAATCTATCTTTGCTTCCGCTGTGCATTTATATATTGTGTTGTTTGACTTATGATGATATCAACTACGTCACGATACTCCCCACCGGGCCCACCGGTGACACGTGGAAAATAGGGGTGTGACAGGTTGGTATCAGAGCCAACACTGAGTGAATTAAACACTAGCCTTTTGTGTTTAATCTCAGTTACACAATTGCACATTCCTCGATTCTCGAGTCTAGACAAAGAACTTAGGAATTATCCAAATTTGATTTATTTCTAACTTTGTCTTATATATATTTTTCTTGTTGTATCACTTGTTTGTTTTTTTACAGGTTGACAAAATGCCGCCAAGGATGAGGGGAAGAGGCAGAGGAAGAGGGTCACTTGTCGCCCCAAATGACCACGAAGCCGGACCGTCACACCGGCGAACACCATCTGATCCCAACAACCCGGGTCCTCAAGAGCCATGGAGGACCTACATTGAGCCAGCTAGGCGCTCAGTTTCACCGAGTACCTCCCCTTCTATCCCACACTCTTTCGGGCCTCATTCCGAAAATGAGCCCCACAACTCCCACCAGTCCTACATTCCTCTTCAAGGACATAACTCACCTTTTGACCACCTGTCGCCTGTTTTCCAAGGCCAGTTTAACCCTGCCGACTACCTTGGAGCATCAGTGGGTTTTAACCCACTTGGACCCGAAGATCACTTTTCCGGAGGCAACGCGATGGATATAGATGAAGATACCGATCCTGTACCGCCACCATCCGGAACTCCTAACCACCCATCGAAATATCAGATGGGTCACCTTTTGTGGGATCACCGTATAATGGTCCCGACAGCTACGAGGAGAGATTCCGGCTGTGTGACTGGGCGTTTACCCCCAGTTACCACAACTCTCCCCTGCACCACCACCAGCAGCCACAGCAGCAGCCGAATCCTTCCGAGGATTCCCAATTTGTCGCGGTCACTCCACCGCCACCACCACCTCAGCTTCAGCCTCCCTCGCCCCCGAGGCGAAGAAGAACGAACGCACGGATATCCGCACGAGGGGGAGTGCGCAACAGCACCTCTCCACTTTCAAGTGGCAGCCGATACTCGCCACTTCACGAAGAACCAGAGATGGGAGAATCTTCACACCCCGTCTCAGAAGTAAACTCTGCGCCAGTCGTGCCACCACAACCACCACTGGGTTTTGGAGACCCAATCCCTGCATTCACTGGCGCAGCGGCATACAATCCCTTCGAGCAGCCGATCCACACAAATTACAACTATACAGAGGATCCCTACTGGGTAGCTGCGAACCACAACACTCTCCATCCGGAAGGTCACTATGGAGGTCCCTGGACTACGGGACACCCGACTTATGGATACCCACCATATGGGTATCAGCAACCACCGCCCCCTCAACCTCCGCATTATCAGCAACCACCGCAGACGCCGGTGATGTCACCGCCACAGTTTCAAGAAATCCTTCAAGGGATAAATGAGGTGCGGCAGGAGGTGCGGCATGAATTGCGGGAAGAACGTAGGCATAACCGAGGGATGTTCAAGAAAATGGTGGATTTGATCAAGGTAAAAAGCAAGAAGGATCGTTAAATCCTTGTTTGTTTGTTTGGTTATTTTTTAGTGTTGTAATCATGTCCCTGCGAGGACATTTATTTCTGTACTCTGCCCCTGCGTGGGCATATTTCCTTTCTATTTGCCCCTGCGTGGGCATGTTTTTCCTGTTAACCCCTGCGTGGGTGTGTTTGTTAGTTAGCCCCTGCGTGGGCGTGTTATTTATGTAAAAGTCCCGTTTAGGGCAAATTGGTACTAGTTTAATTTTAATTGGAATGGTTAGTTCAAATTTTCATTTTTAAATTATGTGCATAAATATAATGTATGAATAAATGAAAAATAACACTTTTACCATTTTAATAAAATAATAAGAATCTTAAAAGGTAAAACCTAGCTTGTATGTCATAATAAGACCTGGCCAATGTGGTAAAACCAGTTTAAAAAGATTCAAATCTCTGTTAACATCTGCAAACATGTTAACATTCTCGACTAATGTGATCCGCAAAATCACACATGTCACCCTTTTTATAAATTATCCAAAATTCCTTATTATTATTATTTAAACATCCATTTGTGATGTGATGCCTACGGGCTACAATTATTGTCATATGAGACAAAAAGGCAGTAGTAGCTTATAAACTCCCTGCCAAGAAAGGTAATGAATTTTTAATTCAAACCCTAGTAACTAAATCCTATAAGATCTAAATTTATAATTTAGAAATTGTCCACGTGACTAGGCCTATTATGCCAATATTATATTTCATTCTAAAAGGTTACTAGTAAAAATCCCGAATGAAATTATGTAAATTAACTATAATGGCTATTAAACCATGGTTAATAAATCGTCAAGAACGATAGTACTGTTTAGGCTTATAAATAAACCTTGTCCTTATTTCTTTATGTAGCAATTAAAACTACATGGCCAAGTCAGAAGAAATAAACAGTCATTCGGCGGAGAACCCTGAAAATGCTAAAATACTGGTAACTGGTGCGGAGCTACAAGCATTAGTAGAAAATGTTGTTACCAAAGCAATAAATTGGCAGTATAGTGAGTCAAGCGGGACCCGAAGTAGGACCCGATCCACACCACATTCCAAGCCAAAGACACACTCGGAGGCTCATAGCAAACCGCCCTCTAAGAAAGATGAACCTAAGAAAGATGAGCTCAAGAAGGATGATGATCGACATTCATCTAATCACGACAGTGTTCCCTCAAAAAGGATGGTGTTTGATGCCAAACCACATACCAAGTCCTGTACTTACAAGTACTTCGTTTCTTGCAAACCTCGGGACTTCACCGGGGAGAAAGGAGCAATAGATTGTATGACTTGGTTGGATGAAATGGACACGGTTGTAGACATCAGCGGTTGTGCTGAAAGGGACGTAGTAAAATATGTATCCCAATCGTTTAAGGGAGAGGCACTGGCATGGTGGAAGTCTCTCATTCAAGCTGCCGGAAAGATCCCACTCTACAACTTGTCATGGGATCAGTTCGTTGCTCTCATTAAGGAAAATTATTGCCCGCAACACGAAGTTGAAAGAATCGAATCAGACTTCTTATCATTGGTGATGAAGAATTTAGATTGTCAGGCTTACCTCACCAGTTTCAATACCCTATCTAGGCTGGTTCCGTACTTGGTAACCCCGAACCTAAAAGGATTGCTCGCTTCATCGGGGGTTTAGCCCTAGAAATTAAAGCCAGTGTCAAGGCATCAAGGCCTGCTACCTTCAGATCAGCAGCTGATCTATCTCTATCTCTTACCTTGGACGTAGTCAGGTTGAGATCGCTCAGGAATTCAGACGAAGGTAAGAGGAAGCGTGAGGACGATACCTCACGAAGATCAGATAAAAAGCACCGAGGAAGTAACGACCACAAGAAAGGGTCGGGGCCTAAGAAGGACGGGCAACAATCTGGGGATAAGCCCAAATGTAAGGTTTGCAAGAAGAACCATTTTGGGAGGTGTCGACTTGAGTCGAAATCCCAGTCTCAGCCGAGGCCCTGTGGGATTTGCAAATCTTCAGAACATAAGACTCTGGACTGCAAGAAGCTAAAGGACGCAACCTGCTACGGTTGCAATGAAAAAAGGGCACATTAAGTCCAATTGCCCAAAGATCACCAAGAAAACCGAGGATGGGAAAAAGACCAATGCGAGGGTCTTCAAGATGGACGCAAAGGAAGCTGTTCAGGATGACAACGTGATCACATGTACTTTTCTCATAAATGATGTTTATGCTAGGGTATTGTTTGATTCTGGAGCAGATAAGTCTTTTGTGGATAATAAGTTTTGTGAGTTGTTGAAATTGCCTGTAAAAGCCTTAAGTGTGAAATATGAGATGGAACTAGCTGATGGAACCATAGAACGGTCTCAACTGTGTTAGATGGATGTGTTATATCCATTAGGAATCACTCTTTTCCTTTGTCCTTACTTCCCTTTAAGCTAGCCGGTTTTGATATAGTTATAGGTATGGATTGGTTATCGCATAACCAAGCCCAGATTGTGTGCAACAGAAAGCAAGTGGTAGTCAAAACTCCGTCTGGCGAGTCACTTACCATTCAAGGGGATACCCGGCATGGATTGCCTGAGCAAGTGTCTATGCTCAAGGCATCCAGATGTCTGAAGAAGGGTTGTGTCATTTATATGGCACAAGTTACTATTGATGAGCCAAAGCCTAAGATTGAAGACATCCCCGTCATTTCAGAATATCCTGAAGTTTTTCCCGAAGAACTACCTGGTTTACCACCAAATAGGCAAGTGGAATTCCGAATTAACATCATCTCGGGTACAGCACCAGTAGCGAGAGCGCCTTATAGGTTGGCACCAACGGAGATGAAGGAGTTAAGGACGCAATTAGATGATCTGCTAGCCAAAGGTTTTATTAGACCTAGTTCGTCTCCTTGGGGAGCGCCGATCTTGTTTGTCAAGAAGAAGGATGGATCGATGCGTCTGTGCATCGATTACCGTGAGCTTAATAAAGTCACTATCAAGAATAGGTATCCTTTGCCCAGGATCGATGATCTGTTCGATCAGTTACAAGGGGCAAGCTACTTCTCTAAGATCGATTTGAGATCAGGCTATCATCAGTTGAAGGTTAAAGATGAAGATGTGCACAAGACTGCATTTAGGACTCGTTATGGTCATTACGAGTTTCTAGTGATGCCGTTTGGGCTCACTAATGCACCGGCCGCATTCATGGATCTCATGAATCGCGTCTGCAAGCCTTACTTAGATAAATTTGTCATCGTCTTCATTGACGACATTCTCATTTACTCGAAGAGCCAAGCTGACCACGAGAAACACCTTCGTTGTATTCTTAAACTTCTACATCATGAGAAACTCTACGCCAAATTTTCGTAGTGCGAATTTTGGCTTCGAGAAGTCCAATTCCTCGGACATGTGGTAAGTGAGCGTGGTATCCAAGTGGATCCCGCTAAGGAAGAAGCAGTTATGAATTGGCAAGAGCCAAAGACGCCTACTGAGATTCGCAGCTTTCTAGGTTTAGCAGGATACTATAGGCGATTCATCGAAAACTTCTCCAGGATTGTTGCGCCCCTAACTTCATTGACACGTAAGAAGGTTAAGTTTGATTGGGGCCCTAAGCAGCAGGAATCCTTTGACATTCTTAAGAAAAAGTTGAGCAATGCACCAGTGTTAACATTACCCGATGGTATAGAGGAATTCGTGGTGTATAGTGATGCATCACACACTGGTATGGGCTGTGTACTCATGCAGAAAGGCAAGGTTATTGCCTACGCTTCACGACAACTAAAAGTGCACGAGAAGAACTACACCACCCATGACTTGGAGCTGGGTGCCGTTGTATTTGCATTAAAACTATGGAGGCATTACTTGTATGGAACCAAGTGTGTTATCTATTCAGATCACAAGAGCCTTCAACACTTGTTCAATCAGAAGGACTTGAACATGAGGCAGCGACGCTGGATGGAAACTCTAAATGATTATGATTGTGAGATAAGATACCATCCAGGCAAGGCAAATGTAGTTGCTGACGCCTTAAGCAGGAAGGAAAGAGTAAAGCCGATAAGAATCAATGCTAAGAGTATTGAAATAAAGAATAGTTTGAACGAAATGGTGTTAGCTGCCCAGAAGGAAGCTGTGTTGGAAGCTAACTATCCTGAAGAAAAGCTAGGAGTAACTGAGGAGTAGTTATCCTATGACAAGGACGGAATGCTGAGATTGAATGGACGAATATGGGTTCCAGTCTATGGAGGACTTCGGGATGTTATCCTTCAGGAAGCCCACAGTTCCAAATATTCCGTTCATCCTGGAGCTGATAAGATGTACCAGGATCTAAAGGCGAACTACTGGTGGATAGGCTTGAAAAAGTCTGTAGCCGCCTACGTAGCTAAATGTTTGACGTGTGCGCAAGTCAAAGCTGAGCATCAGAAGCCGTCAGGTTTGCTACAACAGCCTGAACTTCCCACATGGAAGTGGGAGATGGTGACAATGGATTTCATCACCAAATTGCCAAAGACAAGGAAGGGAAACGATACTATATGGGTCATAGTAGATAGACTGACCAAGTCAGCACATTTTCTTCCCATTAAGGAAACTTACAGCTCTAACATGTTTGCTCAATTATACGTAGATAAGATCGTAGCTCTACATGGTGTACCAGTGTCGATTATCTCTGACCGAGATACGAGATACACCTCTCATTTTTGGAAGAGTTTCCAACAGTCTTTGGGCACGCGCTTAAACTTTAGTACGGCTTACCATCCGCAGACGGACGGGCAGAGTGAGCGTAGCATCCAAACGCTGGAAGACATGCTTCGAGCATATGTGATTGATTTAGGTGGCAGTTGGGATAACCACCTACCATTGATCGAGTTCTCCTATAACAATAGCTACCATACTAGTATTAAGGCTGCGCCTTTTGGGGCATTATATGGTAGAAAATGTAGAACCCCTATATGTTGAGCGGAAGTAGGAGAAGTTCAATTATCAGGACCTGAGTTAGTCTTTGAAACAACGGACAAGATTGTCCAGATTCGCGATCGCTTGAAAGCTGCCCAAGATAGGCAGAAAAGCTACGCTGATCCAAAGCGTAAATCTTTTCACTTCGAAGTAGGTGACAAAGTATTGCTTAAAGTATCACCCTGGAAGGGAGTGATGCGATTTGGTAAGAAAGGCAAGCTAATCCCGAGATACATAGGACCTTTCGAGGTTATCGAACGTGTCGGGTCAGTTGCCTATAAGTTAAACTTACCTGAAGAGCTCAGTAGTATACATAATGTATTCCACATCTGTAATCTGAAGAAGTGTTTCGCTGATGAATCACTGGTCATACCACATACGGATGTACATATAGATGAGAGCTTGAAATTTGTGGAAAAACCATTGTCGATTGAGGATCGACAGGTAAAGAAGCTTCGAAGGAAGCATGTGCCTATTGTAAAGGTCAAATGGGATGCCCGTAGAGGTCCCGAATACACTTGGGAGGTAGAGTCCACGATGAAAGAAAAATACCCTCATTTTTTTTAGTAAATCTCGAGGTCGAGATTTCTTTTAAGGGGGTGAGGATGTAACACCTCGAAAATTTACGTCCAATAATGTGTTGACACGTGTCTTAAGCTTTGAATATGTGAAAAAGTACTTGAGAAGGACTAAAGTTGACAAACAGTGAAACTATGTGAATATAAGGGTCCAAAGGGTCAACAAAGGATAAATAGGCCCTACAATAACCCTACATGGTGTTTATAATCTTCAACGAATAAATCATAGATCATACGAAGCTGAAAATGAAAGAAAGTGAGGAATTACAAACTACAGGGGTTAAAAGTGTCAACATGTTAAAAGTATACCTCTAAGTGTCCTTTTAGCAAACCCGAAGCTTTGTAACGATAAAATATACTCACTAGAATATGTGGTAAAAATTTCATAAAGTTTCGTTATCGTATGAGAAAGATATGATCAAATCCGTGTACGAAGGGTTAAATGCGTTAACGTTGAAATTCGTGACTTTTCGGGTAAGCACAAAGTTAACCAAGGACCTAATCAAGTTTGTAAAAGTCCTAAGGTCCTTAAAAATCAGGTTTGAGGGTCAAATGTGCAAGAAAAATAAGCAAAACCAAGTTTCAAAGGACCAGGGACTGAAATGTAAAAGTTGGAAACTTGTTTGGCCTGTTGCGCACATGTACGCGCCCCGCGAGGGGGTCTTCGCGGCCCGCGTATTACCTGCCAGTGCAGAAAGCAGCGCACAGCTGCCTGTTGCAGGTCTGAATCGACTGTAACCAGCTGTTTTCTCATTCCAGAGGCTGCTCCAATGGTTTATCATGCAATAGGGGCACTTGGACACATCTGGTAACAATTGTAGACCCTTGTGGCATCATCTTGTAAGATCAAATGTGATATTTAAGAACACCCATTGTTGCAACAATTTCACATTCACTTGCATTCTCAATTCTGGAGCTCTCTGGTCAGCAACAAGGATTCATTAGGCTTCCTAGTCGTGATTAGGACTCTTGTAAGTATTCTTAACCCTTTCTAATTCGTTTTAGCCTAGTTAATTAGCTAATAGTCAAACCGTCGTAATTTAAGTTTGACTTCGAGATTAAATGAAATTTACTCAGTCATTTCTCGAATTGAAAGTACCTATAAGTAGGTATTTATGTGGGTAACAAACCCTTAAAAGGGTACTTTCAGATTCCCACTCTAACTATGTTAATTGTCGAGTCAAAGCTTACTTTAAAAAGTCAACAGAATGTTTATTTTCAAATTTAAGCATAATTAGCAATGTAGGATACATGCAACCTGTTTGATCATTAAAATAACTTGGTAACTAATGTAAGAACATGTTCCAACATGATCAACTCGACAATTTTCAGTTTAAACCCGGATCAGAACCGAAAGTTGCATAAATTGACTTCTGCTTTGACTTTCAGTTCTGACCCGTTTATGCATGTTTAATATCAGCCTTAGAGCTTATTTTGGACCAGGTTTCACATAAGGATAACTCTCTGAGATTATACAACTTGGTTCATTACTTATCCGATTCATATGCATGTTTCCGATTACTGCTTAAATGTTGACTATTATGCCCTTTTGACTATAAAACATGATTTTTGAAAAAGTAAAAGTGTAGAAACCTTAGTTACTGATTTATAAACTTGCACCTAAAATTTGACATCAGTTTGAGGTCTAGATTAGGAGTTAAGCTCATTAGCGTAATTTGAAAGCTTTATGTTACTTAAACGGCGTAATTAGCGTATAACCTATTTAAACCCACTTTTTGAGATCAAACTTTTTACCCACTGATGTAATATAATATTTTGGGATTTTTGAAGATTTTTATTTAATTTTTGGCTGAGCATAACATAGGTCTCTAAGTTTAATTCGGTTAATGCCGGTTTTGCCTTTTTTAACCATAAAATGAGTTTTACAAATCATTTTGACCCCAAACCTTTTTCTACTGATTTTATTTGATAAATAAAATATTTTAAGCCTTCTGGAATTATAAAAATATCAGCTTTCCTTTGAAAACCCGGAAATGGCTCCAAATCGCCTTTTTAAGCGTTTTTAACGCATAGTATGTACTAAAACTACATTAAACATATAAGGTTGATACCTACTGATATTTTTAGTATATTTTTATATAATAACAGTAAGTAAAAGTTTTTAAAACTCAGATTTCCAGTTTTGACCTTTTAGCCTTTGTGAAATTACCAAAATACCCCTAGAATGCATAGTTTGGTTTTAAATGATAAATTTCACACATAGGTCATACCTTGCTGTTATAACATGTTAAATTAAGTGTATTTACTGAATAAATCAGACCTGTAACTCAGATTACTCATTAAACTCTTTTATAATCTTTTAAATGACCAAAATGCCCTTATGAGGCATAAGTTGAATTTAAATTCGTTCGGGGCATAATAGAAGATACCTTACTGATATCACAACATGTTTAAGGCATATTAACTCAGGGAACTTTCATATGACTTTTATGGTTACCCGTGACGCCCTTTTCGCGTTCGGTTCGGTTTATGTAGCTAGTATGCATAAATTGACCGAAACGGGTCAAACCTTATCATCCTTATCTCAAAATCCAGAACGTATTTAGTATACCCATATTATACAAGTCTTCAAACTTGTTGGGTCTAAATCACATTCTGTCCGGTCTTCGCTTAATCGTGCGTTTGAACCGTATCTTCCTTAAAACTAAGCGGTCTAAGCTTAAGCTTAAATAAAGACCCGTTAGAAATCTAATAGGTTATTATAAACCTTTGTTCCAGAATAGAAGAACCAGTAAAAGCTACCTTCACTCGGTAATTGTGATTTATACTTACAAAGGTAAATACTTTTAACTTATTTTCCCTTATACGGGCTTGGGGTACGGTATATAAAATACCGCTTGGTCCGGCATTGAATCTTTAATCGAATAGAGGTTAAATCATTGATATGCTACGTTTTGTAATGTTTTGTTTGCTTAAAGCCTTTGGGGTGTTAATGACCATGTCCCGGATATCCTTGGCATCATCTTACGAGATGGCCACGACCTAAGCACGGGGTGTAGGCGTACACCCGTCAGTGCCTAACCAAATAATGTGGTGTGTCTATTAATCTTTTACCCGGTCTACGGATCGGGCTACTGAACGCATAAGTAACATGTAATTCACTTACAAGATTATATTCACATAATTATCCCAAGTTATAAAATGTTTTGTGCCATGTGCATTCAAATCAATTTTCAAACCTTTTCAAAATGAGTCAGTTAAATTGTATTTACCAGTGTAAACTGACGTATTTTCCAAAAGGTTAAGTGCAGGTACTACTCGTACTAGGCTTGCTGTCTTCTAGCGTCCTCAATAAGTCTCGCAAGCTTGGATGTCAATAAAACTG
This sequence comes from Helianthus tuberosus, assembly GCA_030545235.1. NCBI lineage: Eukaryota > Viridiplantae > Streptophyta > Magnoliopsida > Asterales > Asteraceae > Helianthus > Helianthus tuberosus. The sequence goes on along the minus strand of CM060369.1, from coordinate 166,639,232 downwards.
TTGAACAATTTCTTCTTTTATTTTGATCCGCCTGTGGATCCGTTTCAACTATTTCGTGATATTTAATATTACAATTTATTAAAGTTGAAATGAATCTATCTTTGCTTCCGCTGTGCATTTATATATTGTGTTGTTTGACTTATGATGATATCAACTACGTCACGATACTCCCCACCGGGCCCACCGGTGACACGTGGAAAATAAGGGTGTGACACATGTGGTATCCGCACCCTTCCTGTGTTCCCATTTAACCTTCACTTGGTTAATCACCTTGTTTCTCAAGCTCTTCTCTTTACAATCTAAAATCGCAATTGGTTTTACGACATCGTTGAGACTGTTATCCACCTCGATATCATCGTAGTGGATACGAGCAGTTTCGTCTGCTAAACATTTTCGGAGATGTGACACGTGGAATGTGCTATGAATCCCACTCAACTCCTCAGGTAATTCGAGACGATATGCCACCTTACCAACCCGTTCGATGATTCTGAATGGCCCAATAAATCTTGGGCTCAACTTCCCTCTTTTTCTGAACCGTATCACTCCTTTCCACGGCGATACTTTCAACATTACTTTATCACCCACTTGAAATTCAATCGGCCTGTTTCGTTTATCCGCATACGATTTTTGTCGATCCTGAGCCGCTTTTAGGTGAGCTCGGACCATGTCGATTTTCTCATTCGTAGTTCGGATTATATCAGTAGGTGCTAGCCCTCGTGGACCCACTTCTCCCCAACATACCGGAGTTCGACATTTTCTGCCATATAACATTTCATACGGGGCCATCTTAATGCTCGTGTGATAGCTATTGTTATATGAAAATTCGACCAAGGGTAGATAGACATCCCAACTACCCCCCGAAGTCAATAATGCAAGCCCGCAGCATATCTCCCAACGTTTGTATTGTTCTTTCACTCTGCCCATCCGTTTGTGGATGGTAAGCAGTGCTAATGAACAATTTAGTTCCCATTTGTTCTTGAAATTCACGCCAAAAATTCGAAGTAAACCGAGTATCTCTGTCTGACAGAATGGATATCGGTACCCCATGACGTGCTATGATTTCATTGGTGTACACCTCCGACATCTTCTCGGATGTATAAGTCTCACGAATCGGAATGAAATGAGCGCTTTTCATCAATCTATCTACGACTACCCATATAGCATCAAACCCGCAGTTAGTTTTGGGCAATTTGGTCAACAAATCCATGGTGATTTGTTCCCATTTCCAAACCGGAATTTCCAACGGTTGAAGTTTACCGTATGGTTTTTGATGCTCCGCCTTGACTTGTAAACATGTCAAGCATTTTTCCACGTACTTCACCACATCTCTTTTCATTCCGGGCCACCAATAGTTTTGCTTTAAATCATTATACATTTTGGTCGCTCCCGGATGGATGGAATAACGGGACTTATGAGCTTCATCAAGTAGAAGCTTTTTAACTCCACATGTGTTAGGAACCCAAATTCTGTTGAAACGTGTTTTCAAACCGTGGTTGCCTACTTCGAGATCTTTAACTTGGCCAACAATCCTTTCCTTTCTCCAGTTTTCCGTCTTTACTGCTTCATCTTGTGCTTCTCGAATTCGTTCGAGTAAGCCTGAGGTCACAATGAGTTGCAATGATCGTACTCGTATCGGGACATAATCTGTCTTTCTGCTTAGGGCATCCGCCACCACGTTTGCCCTTCCGGGGTGATAGTGTATTTCACAGTCAAAATCTTTCACCGTTTCTAGCCATCGCCTTTGTCGCATATTTAACTCCTTCTGATCGAAGAAGTATTTTAAGCTCTTGTGGTCGGTGAATATGGTGCACTTTACCCCATACAAGTAGTGCCTCCATATTTTTAATGCAAATACCACCGCAGCCAACTCGAGATCGTGCGTGGGATATTTCTTCTCATGTATCTTCAATTGCCTCGAGGCATAAGCTATAACTTTGCCCCGTTGCATCAAAACGCATCCGAGCCCCGATAGTGAAGCATCCGAATAAACCACCATGTCTTCGACTCCGTCCGGCAATGTCAGTACCGGAGCTGAGTTAGCTTTTCTTTTAGCGTTTGAAACACTCTTTCTTGATCGACACCCCAAATGAACTTTTCTTTCTTTCGGGTTAGCTTTGTTAGCGGTGACGCAATCTTGGAGAAATCTTGAATGAATCTCCTATAGTATCCCGCAAGCCCAAAAAAGCTTCTAATTTCCGAAGGGTTCTTCGGGGGATTCCATTTTGACACGGCCTCGATCTTTGACGGATCCACCAATACTCCGTCGGCACTTATGATGTGGCCAAGAAATTGTACCTCTCGTAACCAAAAGGCACACTTAGAGAATTTCGCATACAGCCTTTCTCGTTTAAGTGTCTCTAACACTTCTTGTAAGTGGTGTGCGTGTTCAGCTTCGCTTTTCGAATACACCAAAATATCATCGATAAACACGATGACCGACTTATCCAACATTGGCTTGCAAACCCGATTCATGAGGTCCATGAAGGCCGCGGGTGCATTTGTTAGCCCAAATGACATCACGAGGAATTCGTAATGTCCGTATCTCGTGCGGAAAGCCGTCTTCGGCACATCTTCTTCCTTGACCTTTAGTTGGTGATACCCCGATCTAAGGTCAATTTTTGAAAACCAGTTCGCACCTTGTAATTGGTCGAATAAATCATCTATCCTCGGAAGCGGGTATCGGTTCTTTACCGTGAGTTTGTTTAACTCCCGGTAATCTATACACATCCTCATGCTTCCGTCTTTCTTTTTCACGAACAGTACCGGTGCGCCAAAAGGAGACACACTCGGCCTTATAAATCCCTTGTCAAGCAGGTCTTGAATTTGTGACATCAACTCTTGTAATTCCGACGGTGCGAGTCGGTACGGAGCTTTTGCTACGGGTTTTGCGCCCGGAATCAATTCGATCCCGAACTCTACTTCCCGTTCAGGCGGTATCCCCGGTAAATCCTCCGGAAACACATCTTTATAGTCTCGTACTACCGGTACATCTCCAATCTTCCGTGATTCTTTCTCGGGCTCATTTGCGTATATCATGAATGCCTTGCATCCTCGCTTCATAAGCTTGTGAGCTTTCAACATTGAGCATACTATAGGGTTGCCTCCTTTTTCGCCATAGATAGTGACGTGTTTCCCGCTCGGAGATGTTAGTTTTATCTCTTTACGAAAAGACACGACCTTTGCATGGTGCTGAGATAGCCAATCCATCCCAACGACTACTTGAAATTCCCCCATTGACATTGGGATTAGGTCTATCAAGTATTCCTCATCTTCGATGCTTAATATGCAGCCTCGACAAACATCACAAACTATAAAACTTTTGTTGTCCCCTATTTCAACTTCTAAGGGCACAGATAATTTCGTCAATACAAATGAAGCATGTCGAATAAATCCATGTGAAATAAAGGATTTATTCGCACCCGTATCAAACAATACACGTGCTGGAATTGAGTTAATTGTGAATATACCTGAAACCACATCGGGTTCTGTTTTTGCTTCAGCCGCGGTAAGTTGGAAGGACCTAGCCTTCGCTTTGGGAGCTTCTGCCGGAGACTCTTTTGTGTCTCTCTTTCCGACCAACTCGGGGCATTCAGACTTTTTGTGGCCAGGTTGATAGCATTTGTAACAAACAGAAACTTTTCCGGGACATAGCGATGCAGTGTGCCCTGTCTTCCCACATACCGGACACGGCTTGTCTTTGAAGCGGCACTCACCCTTGTGCCCCTTTCCACATACTTTACAACTTGGCGACCCGCCTTTAGCTTCCACCTTCTTCCCCGATTCAGCAGTTCTAGCTTTCTTTGTAGGGCTTGGATTCACATCATGTGCCCTTCGTTCACCCCTTTCAACTTGTTTCTTTAACTCGATTTCCCGCTCCTGGGCGGTGTTGATAATCTCTGTGAGGGTTTCGTACTTTGACGGAGTCATAAACTCCCGGTACTCGGCACTTAGCATGTTGTAATAGTAGTATATCTTTTGCTCTTTAGTGGTGACTAACTCGTCACAGAACCTCAGCTTATCCATGAAGATGCCCGTGATCTTATCAATTGTCTCACCCTTTTGTCTTAGCTGGATGAATTCTTCCTTAATCCTATTAATAACCGCTTTGGGACTATGGTGTTTAAGGAATGGTACCTTAAACTCGTCCCAAGTCATAACCCTCGCCGCTTCGGCTCCCATTTCCTTCTTTTTATTGTCCCACCAATCTTTGGCTTGATTTCTCAATTGACCCGTTCCGTAAGCAACAAAGTCACCTACGTCACAGTGGGTTCGTTCAAACACTCCTTCGACATCACTTATCCATCTTTGACAAATTATCGGGTCAACCTCCCCGTTATAGATTGGCGGTTTACACGCCATGAATTCTTTATACGAACATCCTTTGCGTTCTCCCGTTTTATCTTTCATAAGGTTGACACTATCCTCCAACCTTTTAACTCGCTCTTCGACAAGCGACAACACTGTGCTTTGAATTTTGTCTATAAACCCGGATAGACTACCCTCAATTGCCTTCCCTACTTCTTCGTCAATTATCTCTTTCATTTGTTCGGTGCTTGTTTGCACCGGATTATCGTCGTTTCCATCAGACATCTTGAAACTGAAATGTTTACATTTAAACGTTAAACATTTCATTCATAACATTGCTTCATTTATTTCGGTTTAGCCAAGTTCTCAACTTGCTTTAACCGTTCACATTTAATGCACTTTCCGGGTTTGAGTGTGTTAACACGCTCTTCCCATGCACACCAATTCCTTTCTCATTCTTACATAAAACATAATTTGTTAACATAATAAGTTAATTCTTACCGGACGATCGATCGAGCTTGAACCGAACACTTTGTTGACAACCTTAAGCTCTGATTACCAACTTGTAACACCCTTCTAGTTTTACTTGAATTTAATAATAGTTTATACCATTTTTAATAAGAGATGCTTAATTAACATAGATTTCATAAGAGAAGTGCATAAGTAGCATAAACCTTAGTCAACTAACGACTAAGTTAAAACATTTCAAAAGTTGTTTAACAATTGTTTACAACCCATAAACATAGTCTATTAAAGATTTAAAACATTGCGGAAGCTTGTAAGTAGTGTTCGGTTCTTCAAAATCTAGCTCGATCATCTTCCGGTTACTTTTCAACATCACCTAAGATCAAAACCACAACAAATGTTAGTTTTGATCAAGTTAAAATGGATACAAACAAGTTCCAAGGGTCAACAACCAAGAAAATAAAAAAAAATCCGGAAGGGGGCGCCGTGACGTGATGTCGCGGTCACAATCAAATTTAATCCAATTACTACTAAATAGATAGCGGTAAGAGGGTATCGAACACAGGGAGTTTGTGGAATGTGTGTTATTTGAAGATTTATCTAAGTTACCTAAAATTAAACTAATTGCAAGAAAAGTAAAATTCAAGAGTTGGTTTGATTGGATTGGTTTTAAAAACTAAGAATACTAATTAAATTGCAAACTGAAAGTTGAGTTTGTAAACAATTTGGAGACGAATGACCATCCTAAGTTTCCGGTTTGCTTCAACAATTGTGCTATCATCCACTAGAAAGAACTACATAGACATAGTTCGTGTGTAATTACTTATTGTGATAAAAGGGAACGAAGTACTCAGATTCCTAGAACGTGAGGTTGTTACCCGATGACCAATCAACCCTTACCCAATCCTAATTCTACCCATGATATCTCGATTGCCAACGGCACCAAGAACGTATGGTTTCAAACTAGAATGTCATAAGAATCAACAATTTACAAATAAGCAATCACACACCATGATAAACAAAACATAGATAGAGTTTACCATTCTAGAAATATGGAATCAAAACACAATTATCTCATACAAACCTTCAACCTAGGATGACCATAAAGAACCTAGCCACTCATGGCTTTGACCAACATTGTAGCAAAATAAGATGAAATTGTTTAATACAATCCAAAAGCAAAGATACTAGATGGATAGTAGATGATAAGATCATGTCTTTTTTCACTCCAAGTCCCCAAAAGTCGTTCACCCACCAATTCTAACCGAAAACACATGATTAGACATCTTAAAACTTCATCAAAAGGCCCTTAAATGCATAAGTTACAAAAGCTCTCCAATCGGTGCCAACCAAAGAAAATATGCCGCCCAGTTGTTAATATCTCTTATCTCTATGCTTGTTCACGTGTTTTGGCTCCATTGTGTGGCGGCCCAATCAAAGAAGTCGGCTCAGAAGTCCACTCCCAAACTCACGTGACATGGCCTCCAAAAGTCCAATTTTTTTTATTATTATGTTGTTCCAAAGTCAAACCCTCAATAATCCACCTATCAAAGATCACGTGATTTGTTGCCTCCTTAAAATTAGTGAACCCAAAGTAATGATGATGTTTATTGTGATTTTTAAGATGTTAGCATGTGATGGCCCAATCCTCGTAAAGCATGTGCCTCCAAAAAACCAAAGAGGTCTGCCGCCAATCAAGCCAACATGTTCGGCCCATGTCCAATATGTCCTCAAGCCCACGAGATACTGGCTGATGATGTGATGATATCGGCCCACTAAAAGAAATCCATGTCTCATGTGCGGCCCAACTGTTCAGCCGTCAACCGTAGCCCACAAAAATGATGGATAATTGTGTTGAGGTTTATGTTGTGTGATGTGATGTTGATAATTAAATGCTCTTCACGTGCACCCCCTTTCTTTCCTTGATGCCACCGTCAAAAAGAAGTCCCAAAGTCAATGTGTGATAATGATGTCTTCCCTTGTGCTTTCGTTTTTAACATACATTTCAACTTTCAACTAATGACAAACAGCCCCGTGGACTTCGTTGCCTCGTGTTTCTCGTGCTTCGAAGTTGTTTTATCACCCGTAACAGGTACCTAGCAACGCGATGTGCCTCGGTTATCATCCAAGTATTCCGCTTCATTACCAAACGTCGTAATTTAACCGAATTAAGCGATTTACCTGTAAAACACACGAACACTCGTAGTTATCACATTCACAATACATAACCGTGTAAAATATGGGATATGCACGTATTTAGCTCATTTAAGGGTTGTCCTACGGACCACCCGTCACATCCCCACACTTACCTGTTGCTTGTCCCAAGCAACCGATTCAAAAACTATTTCAAAACCACAAGCGATCAACATGCAAACCAAGCTAAAATGTATCGTCCTTTTACTAACTTTCAATCATACCACAAGACACACCCCTCACAAAAACTCTCGGTGACAAGAAATATTAGCACATAATGCTAAACCACTCAATGCGTGTGTGTGTTTGTGCAACAATAAGCTTGTATAAAAATCAAGTCTCCTCCTATTGGGTATTTAGCATGCTTATGAATCAAAAGGACTTACGGGTTGTAACGGGCTAGGTGCAAAGGTAGGAAAATTGTGGAATATATATGCGAGAGCTAATTGATTTGACCCGGTTTTTATTTCTACTACAACACAAAGCAAACATCAACTATATACACAACTTCTTCAACATTCTCAACTACTATTGCAACTAAATACTTTTTTTTTCATATTTTTCTCTTTCTCTTTTTTTTTTCATTTTTTTCATAACACATCAAACTCAACAATATATACAAGAACATCAAAACTACATACTAAATCTCCTAAACCGGGTCATCTCAAAAGGTAAAATTTTGTAGGAAGTAGGTTTGGGTCACAACCGAATGGTATAAGGCTCAAACATGGCTTTCTAAAGACCAAACCCCCACCCCTTACAATACCAAGCTCATATATTTAAAGTATGAGGTCCAACCCACCAATCCCACACTCTCACACGTCTAGACGAGGCTACCTAAAAGTCCCCTATCATTTTCAAAAGCATGCTAACTCTAGGATTTAACAAGAATTCATACACAAGTTCTATTAACACAAAACACACACCGCCACTCAAACCAAAGAAATAATCTCTATTAATCATGTGTGTGGCCCAAAACTCACCAAGAAATGACTAGAAATGGTGTTGGTGTGTCATAAGGCACAATATCAAGTTTTCAAATTTTGACAATTTTCGCTTGAATTTTCAAAAAATTTTAAAAACCTCAAAATTTCCTCCCATCCCCACACTTGGGATACATTGACCCCAATGTATGGTTTTGAGAGGATTTGATCACTTAACTCTTTAACGCCAACCACAAGCTTGTACACTCAAACCACAAATTTCTTTTTGTATTTTTTTATATTTTTTTAAACAAAATCAAACAAACTAACTACCAATATTTCAAAGCTAAAGAACACAACAAGACTAAGGAAAGAGTACATTGACCTGGTGAAGTTTGCCACAATAGATGTTGTAGATAATCCGACTTTCTATCACCACCTTCACACAAATATCCGCACATCTTCCCCACACTTATCTAAAAAAAACACCTTGGGTTGCCTCCCAAGCAGCGCTAAAGTTTAGGTCTTCAGCCCGACCGTACCTGATATGTCTCAAGGTGGTCTCAATGCACATTTACCTTTTTCGTTGCTGATGTAAGCACGGTGTTTGATTCTTCTATTGTGTGTGTGCTTTGTCACGTCCCATCTTTCTTTGCAAAATTCTTTAAATCCACATTTTCCTACCGAATTTCCAACAAATGCTCGGTAGTTTACTCTCCACTTCACTACTTCGTTTTCTGTGCCCAATAAATCCAAACTCTCCCATAAACATAACTTATGAATGAAATCTCCCACATCATGAAGTGCCACCTTCCTAGTTTCTAAACATGCATCCTTAACACTCTTGGTTTCCATAACCACCACAGCCGGAGAGTTGTAATCAACTTTGATTGGTTCATCAAGTAAAAGGCCCTCAACTTTGCTCTCCATAGGTGGTTCCTCCACAATAATTTCAATTGTATATTCCTCATTTGGCCCTAAAAATTCAGTTTCAAGTTCGGGAGGACTCACAACCTTTTCTTCTACATCACCCATAGGTGTCATTTGTTCAATCTGCACATATATCCAGTGTTGTTTTGCTTGACGTTTTTCCACTATCGACGTCCCTGGCCTCATCTCTTTCACCTCTTTTGGTAACAAATCATATTTCCATTCCAAAAGTTCTACTCGTTCTTCCATTGACAAATGAGGTTTTGTTAATTCTTTTTCAACATGAACCATGTGTCTCTTTCTCATCATCTCGTCAAGACTTTCAGATTTATGTGACTGATAGTGCAAAGTAGGTTGTTGAGTTACACATTCATAACCATACTGATCAAATGTATACTGAGCATGATAATAGTCTTGATCGTACATCTGAGGGCCTTCATATGAAAGTTGGGAATATTCATCATAATAATCACCGTAATCGTACTCCTCTTGGTAACTCATTTCCGGATTAAATGCCAAAGGTGATAGCTTGTGAGAGCTCCTAGTACGCATGCACCTGTCAATACCTGCACACTAACACACCCAGCGTAAACCAGAAAAATAACAAACTTAAAAAGAAAGAAAATAACACACGTTGCGCACTACTCCCCGGCAACGGCGCCAAAATTTGACGTGATGTCGCGGTCACAATCAAATTTAATCCAATTACTACTAAATAGATAGCGGTAAGAGGGTATCGAACACAGGGAGTTTGTGGAATGTGTGTTATTTGAAGATTTATCTAAGTTACCTAAAATTAAACTAATTGCAAGAAAAGTAAAATTCAAGAGTTGGTTTGATTGGATTGGTTTTAAAAACTAAGAATACTAATTAAATTGCAAACTGAAAGTTGAGTTTGTAAACAATTTGGAGACGAATGACCATCCTAAGTTTCCGGTTTGCTTCAACAATTGTGCTATCATCCACTAGAAAGAACTACATAGACATAGTTCGTGTGTAATTACTTATTGTGATAAAAGGGAACGAAGTACTCAGATTCCTAGAACGTGAGGTTGTTACCCGATGACCAATCAACCCTTACCCAATCCTAATTCTACCCATGATATCTCGATTGCCAACGGCACCAAGAACGTATGGTTTCAAACTAGAATGTCATAAGAATCAACAATTTACAAATAAGCAATCACACACCATGATAAACAAAACATAGATAGAGTTTACCATTCTAGAAATATGGAATCAAAACACAATTATCTCATACAAACCTTCAACCTAGGATGACCATAAAGAACCTAGCCACTCATGGCTTTGACCAACATTGTAGCAAAATAAGATGAAATTGTTTAATACAATCCAAAAGCAAAGATACTAGATGGATAGTAGATGATAAGATCATGTCTTTTTTCACTCCAAGTCCCCAAAAGTCGTTCACCCACCAATTCTAACCGAAAACACATGATTAGACATCTTAAAACTTCATCAAAAGGCCCTTAAATGCATAAGTTACAAAAGCTCTCCAATCGGTGCCAACCAAAGAAAATATGCCGCCCAGTTGTTAATATCTCTTATCTCTATGCTTGTTCACGTGTTTTGGCTCCATTGTGTGGCGGCCCAATCAAAGAAGTCGGCTCAGAAGTCCACTCCCAAACTCACGTGACATGGCCTCCAAAAGTCCAATTTTTTTTATTATTATGTTGTTCCAAAGTCAAACCCTCAATAATCCACCTATCAAAGATCACGTGATTTGTTGCCTCCTTAAAATTAGTGAACCCAAAGTAATGATGATGTTTATTGTGATTTTTAAGATGTTAGCATGTGATGGCCCAATCCTCGTAAAGCATGTGCCTCCAAAAAACCAAAGAGGTCTGCCGCCAATCAAGCCAACATGTTCGGCCCATGTCCAATATGTCCTCAAGCCCACGAGATACTGGCTGATGATGTGATGATATCGGCCCACTAAAAGAAATCCATGTCTCATGTGCGGCCCAACTGTTCAGCCGTCAACCGTAGCCCACAAAAATGATGGATAATTGTGTTGAGGTTTATGTTGTGTGATGTGATGTTGATAATTAAATGCTCTTCACGTGCACCCCCTTTCTTTCCTTGATGCCACCGTCAAAAAGAAGTCCCAAAGTCAATGTGTGATAATGATGTCTTCCCTTGTGCTTTCGTTTTTAACATACATTTCAACTTTCAACTAATGACAAACAGCCCCGTGGACTTCGTTGCCTCGTGTTTCTCGTGCTTCGAAGTTGTTTTATCACCCGTAACAGGTACCTAGCAACGCGATGTGCCTCGGTTATCATCCAAGTATTCCGCTTCATTACCAAACGTCGTAATTTAACCGAATTAAGCGATTTACCTGTAAAACACACGAACACTCGTAGTTATCACATTCACAATACATAACCGTGTAAAATATGGGATATGCACGTATTTAGCTCATTTAAGGGTTGTCCTACGGACCACCCGTCACGCCGCGTGACGCCAAGGCCCCTCGCGTCACGCCTAGCCCCTATTTTCTCAGAATGTTTATTTCTTTGATGCTGCAGATTCCCAGCTCAAAATTTAATCAAGTTCCAACTTAAAATAGCCATAACTTATGATTCGGAAGTCCGTTTTTAGTGATTCTTTTTCCTATACGTCTGTAATCTCATTACCAACGTGCCTATTACGATAGTCATGTCAAAACTTCAACTTACGGACAGAAAGTTTATATGTCGTTATGCATTTATTCGACCCATTCCTACTTGACACAAATTACTACCATATAACTAGTAAACTTATGATACTTTATACCCAATATCCCGGGCTTATGATCACTTGCATTTCTTTACCAATCTCATGGTTTAATGCTCTTGTGATTAGTATCTCTATTTTGATCATCTAAAACACTAAAACAACAACTTGCACAATTAATCGACCCGTTTGGCTCATCTTATGGAATTCCCCAATATGATGACTACCAAACGATCCCGTGTCACTCTTAGACTATTAATTTAAGTAACGATCATAGTCACTACATTTGACACCGTAATTATCCTAAAAATGAAACTTTGCATAATTTAACTACACTGAAAGTTCTATGATCTATGACACCATATGCCCCAAAGTTAATTCAAGTTATAGTTATCATCTTGTTAGCGATCAGCAATGCTACTAAAACAATTTTTCTAGTTCTACCTTTTACATTAACAACATAATCTTTGAAGATAAAGATATGCCATTGGATATTGTTATTATATAGTCTTTTATCTAATTTACATGTGCTATTTACCAAATGTTCTTTTTCTAGTTAGACATTGTGATCAATAAGTGAACACAATTCTTACTTGACTTGACACAACAACTTACGATTGGCCTCTACGTGTAACTTGTTGATTTTAAAGATAACGAATTCAATAAGTCACCTCATTTCAAAACACTAATAACAAGCAATTTTATTTGATGCCTCATATCCCTACCAAATCAATTTGTTTAAATCATCTCTGGTCGGCAGACCTCACGTTAAGCTTGATTTATTTCTCAAATCATGTGAGGTTTAACGCATTTAACATATTTATCTGACTATATGTAAGAAAAACGCTCTCTCATTCGAAGACCAACAAAATGCTTCAAGAATTAGGAAGAACTCCAAGATTCAAAGAGACCCGTGAGTGAAATAGAAAGATCGGAAGGTGAGAGCTGCACCAAACGCCTAGAGAACACTTGAATACCATCCCGCCAAATTGGAGCCTATGAAATGCTTTAAGAATCAGGAAGCATACGTGTACGGTGTACCCTAATAAACTAACTAACCAAACAATCGTCTTTGAGGGTGTACGGGTGTGTCACCGAACATGGTTCAATTTTTTTTAGGGTAAAAAAATTTCTTTATATAAAATATTTACAATCCCAAGTGAAACATTAACATTGCTATAGCTCTAATGATTCTGCGCTTATTTGTCAATACATGCAGGGGCGGACATACCCTATATCAAGGGGTAGCCCGCGTTGCCCCTTGGCTCGGCTGCGATAGTGTAAAAAAAAAAAAAATTTTGCGTCTTTCGGATTTCGTTGCCCCTTAATAAATATTATGTTACCCCTTTTGAAAGCCCAAAAAATTTTATAGTACCAAACTAATTACCCAATACTTATAAGTTATAACTAGCCCAATTATTGTAGCCCAAGTCCAACCCCATACCCAATAGTCCAATACTTTAACAAAGAAAAAAAGAACAGCCAAAAAAAGAAGCAGGCAAGCAGGAACAGCAAACGAGCAGGAGCACTGGAGAGCAGCGCCGTTCCAGTCCGCCACTCCGCCCTTTGCCGCCGCCGACCGCCGTTCCGCCCTTTGCCGCCGTCGTTCCAGTCCGCCACTCCAGTCTGGCAGTCCATCATCGTCCGACGTCCGCCACTCCAGTCCAATTCCTCTTGTAAGTGTTTTTCTTATGAAAAATTGAATAATTTATATTGTTTAATTGAAAATTACAATGTTTCCATTTAGTATTTTAGTTATAGTTATGTGCAATTGACCAATTGTTATAGCCTTTTACTTTAGGGTTTATGTGAAATTGATTTAGGGCTTATTGTTTAATTTTATTTGTCTTATAAAATTAGGGAATTTGGAAGTTGAAAGATGAAAAAACAAACTCTCATTAGTAATCTTTTTAAACGAAAATTCCAAGAAAATTATGATTTGGGTGCAACTCCTAGTTCAAATGTTATTGACGATAAGCAAGAAAATGAAGATATTGGTCCAAGTTCAAAGAATGATATTGATATGCAAGAAAATGAAGATATCGGACCAACTCCAAGTCCAATTATTACTTTAGCTTCAAGTCCTTCAACACGAAACAAAATCGATTTGAATGATCTTCCTTCGGATCCCTCCGATAGACCGCCTGTTACTAGTTATCATCCAAATCAAATAGACGACATAAGAAGAGCGTATCTTGTTAAAAAGGCTTTTCAACCACGAGGTCATGACTTTAAATGGACAAACTATTCTAGTGGCCAGAGACGTTTTAATGTTAAATGATTTGATAAATATCATTGGTTGGAGTATAACACTAAACAAGAAAAAACATATTGTTTATATTGTTACTTGTTTAATGAAAGTGTTGGTAATAAAGGTGAAAGAGAGACTTTTGTAAGTGGAGGCTTTTGTAATTGGAGTAAACCGGGTGTCTTAAAAGAACATGTTAGGTTAGTTAATAGTATACATAATAAGGCGGCGCAAAAATGTGAAAATCTCTTGAACCAAAAGCGATCATATGATGCGAATGAAAAAAAAGGCGTAACAAGGAAAGAAGGATTGGAAATCGGTATCGATTAATGGGGTCTGTTCGTAGTGCTGGATTTTGTTTAGAAAATAGTTTACCGTTTCGTGGTCATGACGAATCTGAAAAGTCTCTTTATAAAGGTATATTTTTTTCGGTTTTAAAGTTGATTAGTGTGAACAACCCGGATATTGGTAAGTACACTTTAGGGAAGGCTCTATCAAAACATCTTCAAAAAAAGAGTCAAGACTTGTTAGAAGCATCTCATTTGATAAGCGGGACAAAACGAGCTTTGAATCATTTAAGACAAAAAGGGTTTGAAAAGATGTTGGCAAACGTAATATCTTTTTGTGAAAAAAAAACAACATTAAGATGTTAGATATGGCGGAAAGTTATGGTAATCAAAGAAACCGAAAGTTTGTCATTACTAACCGACATCATTTTGAAGTTGAGGTTTTTAATACGGTTTTGGATATGCAACTTCAAGAACTTGGAATCCGATTTAGTGAGGTTTCAACTAGTTTGATAGAAAATATGTCAGGTTTAAATCCTTGTAATTCGTTTGCTAAATTTGACATATCAAAGATAGTGAAGTTTTCTGAAATGTATCCGAATGACTTTAATAAAGAAGAAAGAGGGGTTCTTGCGGGTGATCTTTCGACATTTTATCACACTTTAAAGGAAGATGATAAATTTGTAAATTTAAGTGGATTGAGTGACCTTGCTCGTGTAATGGTGGAAACCGGAAAAAATGAAACTTTTCCTTTGGTTTATCGAACATTGAAGCTAGCACTAGTTTTACCGGTTGCAACCGCAACCGTTGAAAGATGTTTTTCTAAAATGAAGCTTATCAAGACGGATTTACGCAATCGGATGGGTGATGAGTATTTGAACAACGCTCTAATTTGTACGGTCGAAAAAGAAAGTTTTTGTAAAGTAAAAGAAGAGGATGTCATGGCCCAGTTTCAAGCTTTCAAAAACCGAAGAGGAGAACTCATTTAGGTACATGTTTAAATTTATTTATTACTGTGCTACTATCGTTGTTTCGTTTACATTGTATGAAGTACGTTAAACATTTTTTTTTGAAACGTTGCCCCTTAAGTAATTTTCTAGATCCGCCACTGAATACATGAGTCTTTGGTTCGAGACTAGCAACATTTTGTTTGCTCGATTTTTATATCATTTGTTCAAGCTTAAAGACCTAAAGCCCAAACATAAAGAAGAAGAAAAAAGTTTTAAGAATATTGAATTTGTAGCCGAATACACATAGATATTCATATTCATTTATAAGTTTCCTTTTTATTTGATTTGTTTTTATATTTATATTAAAATATTTATTTAAGTTTTTTATATTAAATTGTTTAATTGTTTGATTATGATTTTAACACGTAATCACATGAAAATATATAATCTATAGCCTATTTTTTCTATTTGTACAAACGAACCTATATGCATCGAAAAACCAAAATTTCGATTTTCGTTTAGCTTGAGTTCAAAACGACCTATACATGCATCAACTATTTTCTAATTTTTCTCGGTTAAATGTCATTTTAGTCTCCGTGGTTTGAGTCATTTTGTCAGTTTAGTCCAAATGTTTCATTTTTCGCTTGTAGGTCTAAAAAGGTTTCATCATTGTCATTTTAGTCCATTGGGTTAACTTCATCCATTTTTGTATTAACGAGAAGAACAATTAGATCATTTTATATGTAATTCTGTTAACTAAAAGGGTAATTCGGCCATATAAAATGGCTGAATTCCTCTTCTCGTTAACAGAAAAAAATAGATAAAGTTAAACTAGAGACTAAAATGGCAACGGTGAAACCTTTTTGGACTCACAGGCGAAAAATGAAACATTTAGACTAAACTGAAAAAATGGCCCAAACTACAGGGACTAAAATGACATTTAACTCTTAAAACTATTTAAGATTCTTATAAAAATAAAAGAGTTAACTTTCATTTTGCTCCCTGTGGTTTGATCATTTTAACGATTTTGTTCCAATAGTTTAAAAATAGTCATTTTCCTCCCTGATATTTCGAGTTTGTCACCAGTTTGCTCCTTGGCTCTAACTTAGTTAAAACGTTCAATTAAAAGTAGGGGTATTTCGGTAGTTTACTCCCTGACTTTAACTCAATTAAAACGTTTAGTTAAAAGTCGATGTAGTCGTAGTCTGCAGGTGGTAGTTGAGGTGGTGGTGGATGGTTGTGGATGGTGGTGGTCGGTAGAAAGAGTGGTTGGAAAGATGAGAGATCAGAAAAGAATTACTTATATACATGTAAATAAACAAGTTATAGGTTTATTTAGCTGAAAAGTCTTAAATGCCCTTATTTTTATCTATAAAATTACCAAAATACCCTTCTAGTTAATGGATTTTTTGAATGGAGCTAGAGCCGGGGAGCAAAATGATGATAAGTTATAAAAGTAGGGAGTAAATAACTATTTTTAAACTATCGAAGCAAAACCATTAAAATGACCAAATTACAGCAAGCAAAATGAAAGCTAACTCAAAATAAAATTAAAAACATTATAATAAACAAAAAAGGGTATGTGGGGGTAGCTGGACCAGAGTAGTGGCTGGGTCTTCATCTTCTGGTTGGTACTTTGGTTCCCTTAATTCGTCACCCCCTTTATAAATTCGTACCCCATTTTGAAACCTTCATCCTCCCACTCACCCCTCTCTGCAACACCCACACACACACACACACACACTTTCTCTCTCTAAATTTCACCGTAAATCCTCACACTCTATTCTCCAAAATCAATCACATTGATCCTCAATCACTAACAATCATCAAATCCTCACAATCTGTTCTTCAATTATCACTTTCAATCACTTTTAAGCATTCAAAATATGGAATCTTATGACTTTATCGACAATATCAAAGCCGAAAAGGCGAATGCACTCGCGCGATACCGAACGTTCTCCAACATCTCCAAACTGTTTCAGTTACTGGAGGTTTTCGTCGCCGTTGCCGTGATTTCGTGGTCCTCAAGTCATCTTCCACTCGTGTTTAAATTCTCCGGCGAGTATGTGACGTCATTTTCGTCTTATTTTGCTAATCAACACGTCGTTTTCCTCGTCGGAAACCTAATTGTCGTTGTTTGTTACGTACTGTCTCGTTATTCCGATTCCGGCAACGAGTTAAGCGATTCGGAGTTTCATTCCGGTTCCGACACCGAGTTAACTCACCGGAAAACCGTTTCCGACGGTTCGAATGCTAAACCGGTTCAATCGCAAGCTGTTAGGTCATTTAAACAGTCGGAAATTCAAAATCCGGTTATCAAAACGGTGAAATCGGAGTTGGAAGTAGCCGGAGAAACGGTTATTACGCCGGAAACGAAGCAAAATGAACGGAAATTTGAGAGAACGAGATCGGAGAAGGTGAAGAGTCGGATTCCGGTGAAGGCTGACCGGGAGTTGCGGCGGTCGGTGACGGAGATGAGGCGGAGTGTGGCGGTTACCGGTGGAAAAGAGTCGGTTAAAGCGGTGGAGAAACTGAGTAATGAAGAGTTTCGGATTGCGGCTGAGACGTTTATAATGAAGCAACAGAGGTTTTTGAAGGAGCAGAGTATGATTGAAGATGAGAGTTGAAGTTTGAATGGATATAGTAATGAAAGTTTTTAGCAGTAGTTACTATTACTTCCATATTGTTGGCTATTATTTTAGTCAATGGTTTATATCAAAATTTAAAAATAGATATTGAAGTATGATATATAAATAATTCAATCTTTCGTATCCGTTGGACTACTTCACATTGGTTGCTCATATAATTGATGTAAAACAAGTCTCATGCCATGTAATGGTTTCAGTCCATAACATATCACACGATACAAATATTGTGTCGTGTCCAAATGAGTATGGCTGTGAAGTGTCGTGGTTGTGGGGCGAAGGCCAAATTCCATTTTAAGATTTAGTAATCTATATTTATAGCAAATCAAATTCTTACACATGACGTTTTTTTAAAGTATGATTACATTTCACTAATCATAGCATATGTTAGGTTGATAGTGAGAGGCGACACCTACTTGTTTAAGATACTAAATAAAGCATGGAAAAGTAGAAAACGAAACATGAACACATAAAATGTGATATAACGCATTCACTTCTTGAAAATATCAAGTGCACCCGTGTCAAACTGTTAATGATGGTTAGATATGTAAGTAATAGATGAAAACAAGACTTAAATTCTATATAACCCGTAAATATAATATATTGTTTACTTTTTGGAAAGTAAATAAAATTCAATGAATTAGCGTCACTAGATTCTTAGGTACCCAACCTCAATGCCGCCTTCCACTAGATGGTGTGTCCGTTATGAAAAGGCCTAAACACCCCTAAACAACGCCCACACCGGTGATCTACCAAGACTCAAGACCATTCTTTCAATTTTGTTATTAAGGGGACTTAAAAACCCTTCTTTCAATGTTGAAATGTTGTAATCTATCATTCAACAAAACCAGACCAATATATTAAATGTAAGCAGAAAAAGTAATGGCTTGTAACTATAATTCAAAAAAAACTATAACCACCAATACTTGAAACTAAATATCTATGTATTAATTTTCGTGTATTTTAAACTTATTGTCTTTTACTCTTTATGTATCTGTTAGACGGTTTCATTTATTTTTTAAATATCATATTTACCTAACCAGAAAATTAATATCATGTTATAAATTATTATTATTATTATTATTATTATTATTATTATTATTATTATTGCTTTTAACATTAACTAATTCTATTAAGCACAAATCGTAATATATTTTTTTTATAAAATCATAATTATCCAAACCATTGTATTTTTATTTATAATTAAAATTAAAATCAAAATAATAATGTATCCGCGTGACCTTTTAAGGTTTCCTCATTTGCCACCTTTTTATTTTATATTTTTATATTTTTCAAGAAACAGACAAATAAATAACTATTATTATAAAATGGTTTTGGATGCCACTATCCATTTGTACTCAGAAAAAGTACGAGAAAAACAAAAACCTCCTCCAACTAATTAACTTAATATTTTATTTTTGTTTTATTATCATTAATTTAATAAATATCTTTGTTGGTGTTCTTTTTCTTCCAACATATCACCAACTAATACGGAGTAATTATTAGGGGTACCGCACAGCTACTTAGCAGCTGTCTATGAGCATTTAGGGTCGATGTTGCAAATTGTAGGACGTTGGGAGGTTACTTATATAAAAATTCAAACTTTCTAAAGTATTCTAGGAAAATAGGATATAAATCTTCGTGCTCTGTCAAATATTGTAAAACGATGGTGTATAATTAACATATTTTTTTTGAACCATAAATTTCTATCATGCATAATGGTTATACACTAATTCAAGAGAAAACCTAATAAATTTGAAAAAAAAAAACCTCTTATAAATCTCAAAATCTTATCACACACTCAAGATGTTACTAGACTATAAAATCATTTACATATAATTAACATATTAATTCACGTAAATGTGTAAGCCTAAATGACTTTATGAGTTCGTATGTTTTTATGTAAAACACCACACACAACATGAGGTATGTTGTATTATGAATGTCAAACCATTATTAGGATGCCGGGGTGCTAAACGGGTCGGGTTGGCAGGTTCAACTTAACCTGAACCCGAAAATTTTAGATGAACCCGAACCTGAAAGTCGTGTCATATATATGTACCCGGACACGACGCGCATAGTAGCAGGTTGACCCGAAATGACCCGTTCAACCCGAATTTTCAAAACTTTAATTGTTTTTGCAAATTAATATATTAATTTTTTTTCACCAAAATTATTGGTCCTGTCGAATACCCAACCTCCGGCTGACGTTAGCTGGATCTTCGGTGACGTCAAGAGCTTTTATCCTCGCTTGCTACAAAAGAATAAACCGTTAGCCTCGTCACGGGGGACCCCGGGAGGGGGATCCTTGACCAAGCTCCGGCGTGAGAGTAAGTAAACTTGCCGGGAAGTGAAAGGAGTTCCTTCCGATGAGGATATTCACCGGAAGATTCCTTCTTTGGTGTGAATCTAATTAATGAGTGTATGTAATAAATGTGGGGAATGTTGGTCGGAGTTTTTAATGAGAGGAGAGTTAATGAGAGGGTAGTCAATGAGAGAATGCCGGAGATTATACCTGCCTTAGCTCTTTTCTTTTCCCTCTTATATAATAACAAGCCCTTATCTTTGTCAAGAGGTTTCCCATACATGATCCGACGGTTTTTGGAGGTTCTTGGGAAGGTCAGACACGTGTCTGACCCCCAACGGTAGGATATCCCTCTTCATTAATGCTCTGCCGGATAATGTCACACCCCGACTTTCCACGTGTCACCGGTGGGCCCGGTGGGGGAGTATCGTGACGTGGTTGGCAACATAATAGTCAAACAACACAATATATATGAATGCACAGCGGAAGCAAAGGATATTTATTATTACATTCCGAATATAACGTAATATCAAAGTATTACAACGGAAAGTAAAGGATCCACAGGCGGATCTTAAAACATATCATTTGTTCAACAGACTTTAGACGCCTAGAACTTGCAAGATTCCTTATTAGCGCCCTGAGCTTCCAGCCAATTACGTTCAGTACCTGTCACTTAACCCTTTTGGAAAATACGTCAGTTTTCACTGGTAAATACACTCAACCGACTCATTTTGAAAAGAGTTTAAGAAAATTGATTTAGATGCACTAGGCACAAAACCTTTTGACACTTCGATTAAAATGCACAGAGGCAAAATTAACCTTTTATAACTTGGGAAAATTATTTATATATAATCTTGTATACAGTTTTACTTATTTGTCGTCCGTTAGGGCCGGTTTGTAGGGCCGGACTAGATTAACTGACACGCCACAGGTATAATGCCCACGGGCTATCATCCTCTAAGTGGATTACCAGTTCCGGTATAATGCCCACAAGGATGATACCTCGGAGTGGATTACCAGTTTTTACATAATGCAGCTGTCAGGTGTATGCCTACACCCCGTGCTTAGGTCGTGGCCATTTCGTAAAATGATGCCAAGGATATCCGGGACATGGTCATTAACCCCCAAGGGCCATACATCAAATAATACAGAATAAAACGAGTTATGTAATACATTAATCACAATCCGATTTAAATGTCTACATACCCGACCAAGCGGTACTTTTATAGTACCGTATCCCAAGCCCGTATAGGGAAAATAAGTTAAGAGTATTTACCTGAGCTAGCTCCTGTCTTAAATAGCAAGAATCTAATAACTCAGCCGTAGTCACTTAAGTAAGCGTAGGTACAATTTACCGGAAAGCTCTAGTCTGGAATGATGGTATAAATAATAATTAATTAGAATGCTAACGGGTCTTTAATTAAGCCTAAGCTTAGACCGGTTAGTCTTAAGGGAATATACGGTTCTTACGCACGTTTAAGCGAAGACCGGAATAGAATGTGATTTAGACCCGACAAGTTTGGAGACTTGTATAATATGGGTAAACTCAACACCTTCTGGATTTTGAGATAAAACCGATAAGGTTTGACCCGTTTCGGCTAATTTATGTAAACTTGTTACATAAACCTAACCGATCGCGTAATAAGCGTAACGGGTAACCGAATGGATCACGAACAGGTTTCCTAAGTTAATATGCCTTAAATATGTTGTGGTATCAGTAGGATACCTTCCATTATGCCCAAAACGAGTTTAATCTCAATTTAAGCCCCCCGTAGGGGTATTTTGGTCATTTACCTAAGGCATATATACTACCTGTCATACCACTATTCAAACGAAGCGACCATAGGGTATAACCTCGGAAGGTTATTCCCTACATACTATGGTCACCTAATGTATTTGGTCGGATCCTAATGATCGACCAAACTGGGTCGGGTTCGAAGGTATAGGCGATTTATTAGATCGCCTACCCTACGACCCTAGACAACGTGGTAATCAGTGGGCATAGTCCCAAGGGACTATGACCAACGTGATTAAACTCACGTTGCGAAGTTCAAACGAACTTCGCATTGACCATTACTGGTCAACGCTGAAAGTCAAACAAAGTTTGACTTTCTGACTCGAAAAGCAATAAAATAAGGAAAAGAACGAAAGAATACTTACGAAGGGTCCCCGAATGCTAAACTCGATTCAAAAATCTCAGGTATGAAACAAATGTTTCAACTTAGAGTTTCTCAAATCAAGTTTCTAGTGATTTTAGCAATGGGAGGTATGGGGTATTTATAGGAATACCCGAACCGTTAAGATCGTTTCATGGAAAACGTGCCTTAATCCCATCCGTACATGTGTTGCAAAGTTATGGTGTTTAGGTGTTTAAATTCCATCCATACATGTGTTGCAAAGTTATGGTGTTTAGGTGTTTAAATTCCATCCATACATGTGTTGCAAAGTTATGGTGTTTAGGTGTTTAAATTCCATCCATACATGTGTTGCAAAGTTATGGTGTTTAGGTGTTTAAATTCCATCCATACATGTGTTGCAAAGTCATGGTGTTTAGGTGTTTAAATTCCATCCTTATCCGCTGACTAAGCAAGTTTAGAATGTGTGGTTGTGAATTAAACAACGGCTAATACATCGAATCTGGTCCCGAATGCGAAAAACGAACCAAATGACGCGATGAATGGATTTTTCTTAAGGCGAACACTAAAATATAATGTAGTCATGCTTACATAAATTTTTGGATGTCCGGATGTATTCAGAACGTAGGTTATGCGCGAAAATGCAAACTTATGCACTTTTTGACACTTTTAGTCCCTGATCCTTCTACACTTGATCTTAACATGCTTTCTTGCACTTCGAGTCCTCTAACTTGACTTTTATGGGCCTTAAGACATAACCATACTTTGTTAAGTCCTTGGGTAACTTTATGGTTACCCGATAAGTCTTAATTTCCAATGTTTACGCTTTAACCCCTCGCACACGAATTTGATCACAACTTTCTCATACGATAACGAAACTTTATGAAATTTTAAATCGTGCATTCTAGTGAGCATAATTTACATTTACAAAGCTTCGGGTTTGTCAAAAGGTCACTCAGAGGTATATCTTTAACATGTTGACACATTTAACCCCTGTAGTTTGTAATCTCTCACTTTTAGCTTCGTATGATCCATGATTCATTCGTTTGAAGGTATGAACATTGTGTAGGGTTAATGTTCATTATATTTATTCACAGTTGACACTTAGAATCCGTATAACCACATACTTTCCATGTTTGTCAACTTTAGTCCTTTTATAACATTCTTTCACACGTTCAAACTTTATGACACGTGTCAACACATTATAGGACGTGAATTTTCGAGGTGTTACATCCTCACCCCCTTAAAATAAATCTCGACCCGAGATTTACTGAAATAAAGGAAGTATTCTCTGCCTAATAATGGCAACTTACAATCGAGTACGGATTTATATGATCTTATTTGTTGTTTCCTGGGCAACGTTCAGATCCTTATAATTGGACTTACCAATCTATTGTCCTAACAATAAACGTTTAACATGCCATTTATACAAGGTCTCCAAGGAGCCACCTTGATACTTATATGGCAGTTATTATAGGAAAGCTTATCTTAAGGTGAGGTGATTATTCCAACCATTGCTCCAAATTAATCTTACGGAATAGCTAATCTTTACAGTTAGTCGAACAATTCGACGATTTTGGGCAGCTGATGGCGATTCTTAATCGTCGCCTAATTAGGGTTGCGGTAAACAATGCCTTAGCAAAATGAACCGTCTTTCAAAATTTCCTATACCGAATTCTCAAGATATTGAGTTAGGCTATGAATCTTCTATCTTAAAATTTACTTAATCAGGTTTTCGGTTATTCCATAATCAACATGGAGTTCTTACAACACTCTAACCCAAAGTGGGATGTTACTCTTAACTCCACCTGTCTCCAGGGGGCAAACAGGGTAAACTTAGAAGAAGATGACCAACATACAAGGAGGTTACAGAGATTTTCCATATCTCAAGCTCCAGTTCATCCATCATTGCTTGTGAAAAATGACATATTTATGTTACTAGTCCACGAATTCCTTAATCGGGAATATTTACTTGGACAATTATATTATGGATATCTTCTTTGAATGCCATTAGTTGACTTTAGTACCATATGATCATTGGGATATCTTTGTGGTTCCATGCATTAAACCTCCATACTGATCAGGCATGGAAGCAATCTATGGAATTTATTAAGATACACCAATCCTCATATAGCGCTTTTGTCATACCATTTGGTATTCGAAATCGATAGAGATTAAAGAGATATCAACTATATGTGCTTATATTTAATTAGAATGGAAATATTCACAAACTAGGCACCTAGCTCGGTTGGCTGGGCGCGCGAAAGGGTGCGGCCGGCCTAGACCCGGGTTCGATTCCGGGGACGGTCAGTTCCACCATTTTTTTTAATATTAATTAATCGTACGGACACGTGTAATTACGAGGGTTGTCTCATAAGGAGTCTTGATAATTAATTGCTTCTTATCACTCACAATATGGACTTTATTTTTAAGGCAGCCAATCGATTTTTATCACTATATTGAGTCCTTAAGTATGCAACCAAAAGTTTGCTATAAGGATATTAGAGAAGTGATTTCTAATAGATATTAATATCAATATATGATTTGTTGGAGCATTTTCGACGTAACATCGTCACTTTCTACCGGGCATTAAATGACCGGAGTCTTAATCAGGTGGAAACAACAGTTCTCAACCTTTATCATTCATAATATATTTATACGTGCCAGTATTAAATAAGTTTCTACATAAACTGCTTGATAACGAAAGGTACATATTATACTATTATTATTCTGCATCATCTCTTGGGCGTTCCTCCTGATAACTCGTGCGTTTGTTCTCTCGGCTTACTCGGGCTTCCTCGCGTACTTAGGGCAGTTGGTCTTTATGTGCCCTTTCTCGTTGCAGTTGTAGCATGTAGCATCTTTGATCTTCCTGCAATCAACAGCCTTGTGCTCCCTAGACTTGCATATCCCACATGCAGGTGGTCCTGATTTAGAATTGGACTCCATTCTGCATTTTCCAAAGTGGCGTTTTTGGCAAGTCGAGCACCTTGGCTTTTCCTCTGTCCGCTGACCATTCTTTCCAGACCCAGACCTCTCAGAGTCAGTGTTTCCCTTGTGTTTCTTCTCAGATCCTCGTGAGTTATCATCCTCACGCTTCTTCTTACTTTCTTCAGATTTCTTTAGCGACCTTAGCCTGACCGCATCTAAAGTAAGGGACAGAGAGAGGTCAGTTACTGACCTAAATGTAGTAGGTCTTGAAGCCTTAACACTGGCTTTGATTTCTGGGGGTAAACCCCCAATGAAGCGTGCAATTCGCTTGGGCTCTGGTGTTACAAGGTAAGGGACCAGTCTGGACAGGGTATTAAAACTGGTGAGGTAAGCTTGACAATCTAAGTTTGTCATCACCAAAGATAAGAAATCTGACTCAATCCCCTCAACCTCGTGTTGAGGGCAGTAATTCTCCTTAATGAGAATAACAAACTGTTCCCATGACATGCTGTAGAGCGGAATCTTCCCAGCAGCTTGAATGAGAGACTTCCACCATGCCAGTGCCTCTCCTTTGAACGATTGGGATACGTACTTCACGACATCCCTTTCAGCGCAACCGCTGATATCGACAACTGTTTCCATTTCATCCAACCAAATCATACAATCAACTGCCCCTTTTTCCCCAGTAAAATCTCGGGGCTTGCAGGAAACAAAGTACTTATAGTTACAGGATTTGGTATGCGGTTCATTATCGAACACTATTCTCTTGGATGGAACACTGTGTTCATTAGATGAATGTCGATCGTCATCTTTCTTTGAGGGCGGCTTGTTATCAGGCTCTGGAGGAGTTTTAGGGATGGATTTAGGGTGGGGTACAGATGAGGCTTTACTATATGACTCACTATACTCCTGGAATTGCTCCTTCACAGCTTTAGATACAGCTGAGTCAATCAATGTACGAAGTTCTCCTCTGGTTATATTAATCCTTTCATCATCGCGATTTTCCAGAGGGTGACTATTCCCTTCTTCCGACCCCGCCATGTAGTTTTAATTGCTACATAAAAATTAAACGAGGACAAGGTTTTTACGGAAGTTTAAACAGTTTTATCTTTTTGAAAGATTTATTAACCATGTTTTTAATACACATATTGGTTAATTTAATAAATATATAATTATTTAGGATATTTATTATACTCCTAAATTATAAGTTAATAATAGCACAAAAGGCCTAGTCACTTAGACAAGTTTAATTTGTAGGCCTTGATTTTATAGCATCGAGGCTTCAAGGTTTGAATCAAAGTTCATTACCTTTTCTTGACAGGGAGTTGTAGGCTACCTCTGTCTTTAGTCCCAGAGGACGTTAGTTATAGCCCGTGGGCACTTCATCCATAAGGGATGATTATATAAATAAGGAAATTTAGTATATCCCAAAATGACTTATGTGATTTTGTCATATCACATTTTGTCGAGCATGTTAATATGCTTTCATATGTTTAATAAGGATTTGAATCTCTTGAATAGGTTCTACCATCTTGGCCTTGTATGCCGTGACATTTAGGCTAGGTTTTTCCTTTAAGATTCTTTTAATAATTAACGCAGAGCAAATCCTAAATTGAATTGTTAACAAGGATCTGAATCTAATTATGGAACTACCATCTTGGCCCTGTCTTAATGTGACACATGGCTAGGTTTTGTCCTTTTTAAATTTTTGCCATTTTATTATAATGGTAGATCTTATAATATAGGAATGATACTTTAAATATAATCGTTCCTTTAAAATTTAACAAGTATATGGTTGCCCTAAACGGGACTTCTATAGCAATTGACTTGCCCATGCAAGGGCTAATCAGAAAAATAACAAGGGAACCAAATAAGGTAAAATGAAACAAATTTGGATTTTTCCTATGTTCTTGTCTAGACTCAAGAATGTGCAATTGTGTAACTGAGATTAAACACAAAAGACTAGTGTTTAATTCACTCAGTGTTGGCTCTGATACCAACCTGTCACACCCCGACTTTCCACGTGTCACCGGTGGGCCCGGTGGGGGAGTATCGTGACGTGGTTGGCAACATAATAGTCAAACAACACAATATATATGAATGCACAGCGGAAGCAAAGGATATTTATTATTACATTCCGAATATAACGTAATATCAAAGTATTACAACGGAAAGTAAAGGATCCACAGGCGGATCTTAAAACATATCATTTGTTCAACAGACTTTAGACGCCTAGAACTTGCAAGATTCCTTATTAGCGCCCTGAGCTTCCAGCCAATTACGTTCAGTACCTGTCACTTAACCCTTTTGGAAAATACGTCAGTTTTCACTGGTAAATACACTCAACCGACTCATTTTGAAAAGAGTTTAAGAAAATTGATTTAGATGCACTAGGCACAAAACCTTTTGACACTTCGATTAAAATGCACAGAGGCAAAATTAACCTTTTATAACTTGGGAAAATTATTTATATATAATCTTGTATACAGTTTTACTTATTTGTCGTCCGTTAGGGCCGGTTTGTAGGGCCGGACTAGATTAACTGACACGCCACAGGTATAATGCCCACGGGCTATCATCCTCTAAGTGGATTACCAGTTCCGGTATAATGCCCACAAGGATGATACCTCGGAGTGGATTACCAGTTTTTACATAATGCAGCTGTCAGGTGTATGCCTACACCCCGTGCTTAGGTCGTGGCCATTTCGTAAAATGATGCCAAGGATATCCGGGACATGGTCATTAACCCCCAAGGGCCATACATCAAATAATACAGAATAAAACGAGTTATGTAATACATTAATCACAATCCGATTTAAATGTCTACATACCCGACCAAGCGGTACTTTTATAGTACCGTATCCCAAGCCCGTATAGGGAAAATAAGTTAAGAGTATTTACCTGAGCTAGCTCCTGTCTTAAATAACAAGAATCTAATAACTCAGCCGTAGTCACTTAAGTAAGCGTAGGTACAATTTACCGGAAAGCTCTAGTCTGGAATGATGGTATAAATAATAATTAATTAGAATGCTAACGGGTCTTTAATTAAGCCTAAGCTTAGACCGGTTAGTCTTAAGGGAATATACGGTTCTTACGCACGTTTAAGCGAAGACCGGAATAGAATGTGATTTAGACCCGACAAGTTTGGAGACTTGTATAATATGGGTAAACTCAACACCTTCTGGATTTTGAGATAAAACCGATAAGGTTTGACCCGTTTCGGCTAATTTATGTAAACTTGTTACATAAACCTAACCGATCGCGTAATAAGCGTAACGGGTAACCGAATGGATCACGAACAGGTTTCCTAAGTTAATATGCCTTAAATATGTTGTGGTATCAGTAGGATACCTTCCATTATGCCCAAAACGAGTTTAATCTCAATTTAAGCCCCGTAGGGGTATTTTGGTCATTTACCTAAGGCATATATACTACCTGTCATACCACTATTCAAACGAAGCGACCATAGGGTATAACCTCGGAAGGTTATTCCCTACATACTATGGTCACCTAATGTATTTGGTCGGATCCTAATGATCGACCAAACTGGGTCGGGTTCGAAGGTATAGGCGATTTATTAGATCGCCTACCCTACGACCCTAGACAACGTGGTAATCAGTGGGCATAGTCCCAAGGGACTATGACCAACGTGATTACACTCACGTTGCGAAGTTCAAACGAACTTCGCATTGACCATTACTGGTCAACGCTGAAAGTCAAACAAAGTTTGACTTTCTGACTCGAAAAGCAATAAAATAAGGAAAAGAACGAAAGAATACTTACGAAGGGTCCCCGAATGCTAAACTCGATTCAAAAATCTCAGGTATGAAACAAATGTTTCAACTTAGAGTTTCTCAAATCAAGTTTCTAGTGATTTTAGCAATGGGAGGTATGGGGTATTTATAGGAATACCCGAACCGTTAAGATCGTTTCATGGAAAACGTGCCTTAATCCCATCCGTACATGTGTTGCAAAGTTATGGTGTTTAGGTGTTTAAATTCCATCCATACATGTGTTGCAAAGTTATGGTGTTTAGGTGTTTAAATTCCATCCATACATGTGTTGCAAAGTTATGGTGTTTAGGTGTTTAAATTCCATCCATACATGTGTTGCAAAGTTATGGTGTTTAGGTGTTTAAATTCCATCCATACATGTGTTGCAAAGTTATGGTGTTTAGGTGTTTAAATTCCATCCATACATGTGTTGCAAAGTCATGGTGTTTAGGTGTTTAAATTCCATCCTTATCCGCTGACTAAGCAAGTTTAGAATGTGTGGTTGTGAATTAAACAACGGCTAATACATCGAATCTGGTCCCGAATGCGAAAAACGAACCAAATGACGCGATGAATGGATTTTTCTTAAGGCGAACACTAAAATATAATGTAGTCATGCTTACATAAATTTTTGGATGTCCGGATGTATTCAGAACGTAGGTTATGCGCGAAAATGCAAACTTATGCACTTTTTGACACTTTTAGTCCCTGATCCTTCTACACTTGATCTTAACATGCTTTCTTGCACTTCGAGTCCTCTAACTTGACTTTTATGGGCCTTAAGACATAACCATACTTTGTTAAGTCCTTGGGTAACTTTATGGTTACCCGATAAGTCTTAATTTCCAATGTTTACGCTTTAACCCCTCGCACACGAATTTGATCACAACTTTCTCATACGATAACGAAACTTTATGAAATTTTAAATCGTGCATTCTAGTGAGCATAATTTACATTTACAAAGCTTCGGGTTTGTCAAAAGGTCACTCAGAGGTATATCTTTAACATGTTGACACATTTAACCCCTGTAGTTTGTAATCTCTCACTTTTAGCTTCGTATGATCCATGATTCATTCGTTTGAAGGTATGAACATTGTGTAGGGTTAATGTTCATTATATTTATTCACAGTTGACACTTAGAATCCGTATAACCACATACTTTCCATGTTTGTCAACTTTAGTCCTTTTATAACATTCTTTCACACGTTCAAACTTTATGACACGTGTCAACACATTATAGGACGTGAATTTTCGAGGTGTTACAGATAAGTACAGTGATTTAGACCGGAGCCGCTTCTTGTCAAGCATTTAATGAGCACTGCTCTCTTTAGCTGTTTCCCGCTCATTGCAAACGAAGGAGAAACCTTAGTGAGCAAGGTTATTCTGTCCAGTGGGCTTTTAGATAACTGGGCTTCTAGAGAAAAAGGCCCAAAGCGGGTGAAGTGGGTTTCCCCACTGGCCCGTCGTCAAGTCATCTTTAGTCCCTGGTTCTGAGACCCGAGGCTCATGATCCGGGGCTGAGTCACAACTGCTTGAGAGAGGTGGTTTCTCCTTTGGTGGGCCCACTCCGGGCCAGTTACTGCCTGCCGTTCCCATTAATCATAACATCGCCGAATAACTGTAGCGGGAGTTAATCCCCTAGTAGCACGTGCCCATTTTTGAATTTTGAAGAGACCGCTGATGTGACGGTTACTTGCATGTCAGCGATATCTCTTTAAAAACCCTATTTGGCCTTTCCGATTTCTCATTCAAGTTTTCTAACCCCTTTTTCTTCCTTGCAACTATCTCCCTGAGTTACAGTTTCTTCCAATCATGAGTCGCGGTGGCCGGTCTTCGATAAGGTCTGTGCTGACGGCGAAGGACTTGAAATCCTTTGTTGAGGCATATAACATCCCGGATCGATTTTCTCCTTCCTTGCCCGGCCCTAGTGAGTCGGCAGAATGTACGCCGGACAGGATACCTATTTACACCCTTGCCTTTTCTTCCTGTGGGGTCCGATACCCCCTTTTTCCTTTCAAGGTTTCTCTGCTCCGTCATTTTGGTGTCCACTTCTCACAGATTCACCCTTTAGGGTTCATGAGGGTGGTTCATTTTGAACTATCCTATGCAGCTATCTCAGGGGAGCCCTCTGTTCCTCTGTTTTGCATGTTTTACCGGCTTATCTCCGACGGAGATTGGTTTACCTTCGCGAAACGACAGAACAATGTTTCGAGGCCTTGTTACAGTTTTATGCCTACCTCTACTTATCCAAAGGATTGGAAGTGTAGATTCATCTTTGTTTCAGCCGCTATGCTGCCGGATTCCCCTTTGCCAAAGGATCTTGACGCTGCTATCGAAGACGCTATTCCTACCCTTTCTGCAGCCGAGACCGTTCAGTGGAAAAGGATGTGTGACAACCCAACGAGGGCGTTCACTTTCTCCGAAGGGATGCTTGCTATGGGGGGGCTAAGTCCCTCTTATCCAGTCCGTCCGAGGGCTTTTTTCGGCAAGAAAGGTACCTTTTTGCTCTTGGTCTGCTTCTTATAGTCATTCTCTTTTGTATGTCTTTGGGGATCCTGTAGTCATCTTTAGTGTCTTCTTTTTATGCAGAGATAACTTTGTGGAGGCTTCTCCAGGGTGACTCCAAGGATGTAAAATATGTGGTTGATAATGAGGTTGATCCTAGGTTGAACGTGGATGTGCAGGTTACAGGGGGATCCGTCCAGGCAGGAGGTTCTGCTGCCCTCGGTGGTGACGAGGAGAATCCTTCTGGTGAGGAGGAGAGTTCTCCCGACTTTCCTCCTGTTCATCCTTCTGGTCAAAGTGACGACGAAGACGTGGAGATACAGTTAGTTCGTAAGAGGAGGTCTATTAGTCCCCAACCGGCTCCTGCACCCCGTAACATCCGTCAGAGGCTTCGGAGTGCCAGTGGTCAGAAGCTTCCCCCTTCCTCTAGAGCTGCTTCTGACCTTCCCCCTGCTGGGGTCAAAGGTTCCCTGTCTAAACACTTGAAGTCCTCAAGCTTAGTGAGTGCTCCTTTGTTGGTAAGCTTTCTTTTCTCCTGTTTTTTCTTTGTCTTTCTGTGCAGTTCCTGATTGTTCCTTTTCTTACTTCTTAGGGGAGTTCCCTGGAACCTATAGAAATTCCAACTGGTCCCTCTCCTTCCCGTATCCGGGACAAGGCCTCTGAGGTGGGGGTGGCTCGCTTTTCCTCAGCTTTCGAGCTTTCTCCCTCACATGCTACTGGGACTAGCAAACCCACTATCCCCGAAGGCCCTGTTTATCGATCCCCTCTTGCCCCTTTGTTTGCCGACGCCCTCCCCTCTACTTACGTCCCTAAATGGAAGGTAACTAGTTCCTCCGTGATAGGGACTCCTGAAGCTGCTAGGGACTTTCTGAACCATGCTGTCCCTCCCTCACATAAATTTGTAAATTCTGCCCTGAGGGATGATCTCTTTGAAGATCAATACAGTATGTCTCTGTGTGAAAGCTTTTTCAGGGGTGCTGGGATGCTGCAGAGGGTTGATGATTTGAGGAAGGTGAACGAAGGACTCAAGGCTGAGCTTAAAGCTTCCCAGTCGGTTGTTGCTGGGCTTAGGGGCCGGGTGGTTGATGCTGAGAGGAGATTGCAGGAGGAGAAGGTGCATAGTCTTCTCCCCCCTTTTTTATATACATACATACTCACTGATCCTTTGTCTAGGGAGCTGGAGCTATGCTTGAGAAGAAGGAACGGGCTTGGGAGCGGGAGATGGCATCGTTGGTTGAGGAGAAGGAGGAGCTTGCTGCTGAGCTGAAGCATTTGAAGGAAGTCGGCTCCGTTTCCCAGGAGCAGCTCAATACCATGTATGCAGACTATGGGGTAACTTCCGATGATAACCAACGATTGGCGGGGGAGAAGCATTGGTTGATTACCGAAGGTTTTGGGGCTTTCCTCGCTGCTGTCGCTCAATCGGAGGACTTTAAAAGTGGCTTGGAGGAGGTCTACAGGGCTTATAGGGATGTTGGCTATCAGGCGGGGTTAAAGGATGGCTATGCCTATTCTGCCCAAGGCTTGCGTAGAAAAGAGACCCCTCTTTATAATTCTAAGGCAAAAAAGAGGCTGTCCAAACTGAACGAGGAGTTTGGGCGTAAAACCCCAGCCATCCTTGCCAAAATCCTGGAGCATCCCTTGATCTCTATTGATGAATTGAAAACCCTGTTCTCCACTGCCGGTCCTTCGTCTCCACCGTCTCTTTCCGGGGGTGATCCCCAATGAATTCCAAACATTTGATACACTTCGATATGGTTGTAATAACTTTAACTTACTTTAGGATACTTGTGTGTTTTGCTTGACTATCTTGGGTGGTCTTTTGTGTTGGGGACCACTTCGACCTCTAACCGTATGGCTTATAGTTATGTATAGCCTTTTTGCTTTGTAGCCTGTTCCTTGTCTTGCCTGTTTTGCTTTGCAGGGGTTCTTACCGGAGGCCAGCTTGGTGATTTCCTGGGGATTTTTAGGTTGTTTTAGCGAGGAGCTATGTTTTCGTTTTACCTTGCTGTGTTTGCAATCTTGTACATTGCTAATTCTTGCCCAAGTTATTAGGGCTTTTCTTTGTATATGTATTTCGTATTAAATAAAGCAGATTCCCCTTCGTAGTTTTGTATATACGGGTGTGTTTGCATTATTTGTTTTTTCTTTTTGTTGTTTGCTTCGTTAAACTGTGATTGTCTGTTCGAGGCCAATCGGTGGACAAGTTTATAATGCGGTGTTATGTTTTTAACTTGCTCTGTCCGTTTTGGGTTAGTTAGAGCCTTATTAGCCCTACGGCCGGCCTTTTGGCATGCTTTGAATGCCTCGTACACGTGTGTTTGTTTGTTCTAGTTTAGATTTAATGGTGTTCCTAGGCACGTCTGCCTAGGTGCAATTGTCCATTGTTTTCTCAAAATGGGACGTTTTCGTCCGTCTTTCATTTAGTCTTTGGGGGTTTATACTTCCCATCATAGATTGTTTACAAAAGGTTCATTTTCTTGGGGGAAAGGTCCCCGTACATATAGTTATCTATTACAAAAGTGGCCCTTGGCCGTTTTCCTCGGGGGTACACCCCTTACATGTAATACTTCCTGAGCTGCATGAGGTTCCAGGTCCTGGGAACCTCCTTGCCTTCCAGCGTTTCCAACTTGCAAGTCCCTTTGCCATTCGTCCACGTGACTCTGTAGGGTCCTTCCCAGTTGGGGCCTAGCTTCCCGGTGTTTTCTTGCAGACTAGCCTCGTTGGCTCTAAGAACTAGATCCCCTGGGACGATGTTGAGTTTCTTCATCCTGGCGTTGTAATAACTTTCCAGGAGCTTTTTGTATTGGGCTTCCTTAACTGCTGCTATTTCCCTTCTTTCCTCCAATAAGTTTAGGTTCATCCTGAGGTCCTGCTCATTCTCCTCATCCCGAAGCCTCATTCGGGCAGTTGGGGATCCGATCTCAGCAGGGATGACAACCTCCGTCCCATAGGTAAGGCTGAACGGGGTCTCCCCGTTGCAACTTTTGGGGGTGGTTCTGTATGCCCACAACACGAATGGAAGTTCTTCCAGCCAGCCTTTCTGTTTCCTCCCAAGCCTACCCTTCATTCCTTTGATGATGCTTTGGTTGGCTCTTTCCACTAACCCGTTACTCTGGGCATAGGTAACAGAAGTAAACACTTGCTGGATCCGCATCTGCTCGCACCAGGGTTTGAAGGGTCTTCCAGAAAACTGGACCCCGTTGTCACTTACCAACTCCTTCGGAACCCCATATCTGCATATGATGTTATCCAGCACGAACCTTCTCATCTGGTCTCCAGTAATCTTTGCCAAGGGCTTCGCTTCAATCCATTTAGTGAAATAGTCAATGGCTACCACCACGAATTTGACCCCTCCCGGGCCCTCCGGGAAAGGCCCAATTATGTCGATGGTCCATTTCTGGAATGGCCACGACGTCGAAACTGGTACCATGGGGTGTTTGTGCCGGTGGGTCATCGGTGCATGCACTTGGCAATTGTCACACTTCTTGATTTCCTCAGATGCCATTTCGTACATCCGTGGCCAGTAAAACCCCGCATTCATTGCCTTTCTCACTATTGTTCTTGGTCCCGAGTGCATTCCGCAAATCCCCTCATGCATCTCCCTAACCACATATTCGGCTTCTTCCATATCAACGCATTTCAGGGACGGGCCCAGATATGACCTTCGGTGTAGCTCTCCGTCGATCAGTTCATACTGTAGGGCCCGGACCCTTATCTTTCGGGCCGCCCATTCCCCCTCGGGTAGGGTTCCATCCCGGAGGAATCTGATGATTGGGGTCATCCATGTTTCTTGAGGATCTTCGACCGTGGCAACTTCTGCTGTGTTAAGGGAGGAGGATGTCAGGACCTCCACTTTGACTTCTTTCGCGAGATGGTCAAATGCTACCGAGGCTAATTTGCTAAGTGCATCAGATTTCCTGTTCCTTCCACGGGGGATGTACTCCAGTTTGAAAGTTTTGAATGCCTTAGCCGTCTCCTTAACTTTCTCCACGTATCGAGCCATGGTGCTATCCTTAGCTTCATATTCCCCTTGGTACTGTTTTACTACTAGCTGTGAATCAGTGCTGGCTTCTACGTGTTTTGCTTTCATTTTTTGTGCCAGCCTCATCCCTGCTAGGAGGGCCTCATATTCTGCGGTATTGTTGGTGTTCTCGAAATCCAGCCTTACGGCATATGTCAGCTCGACCCCCTCGGGACTTATCAGTGTGATTCCAGCTCCACTTCCCTCTTCACTGGATGCTCCATCGGTGAGCAACTTCCACACCGCCTCGTCTTCCTTCTCTCTTTCTTCTTTCTCTAAAGCTTCCCATTTTAATAGCTCATTCTCTTCGTCCTCAGGAACTTCTGCTAAAAAATCGGCCAGTATCTGTCCCTTCATGGCCGTCCTGGGCTTAAACTCCAGAGAGTGCTCCCCTAACTCCACAGCCCACTTAGCTAGCCGTCCAGACAGCTCCGGCCTCCTGAGTACCTTCTGAAGGGGCTGATCAGTCATCAAGGTAATCTTGTGTCCTTGGAAATACCTCCTGAGCCTTCGGGATGCGAAGACAAGAGCTAATGCGAGTTTCTCCAGAGGCATGTATTGTTCTTCAGGTCCTTTAAGCGTTCTGCTGATGAAATATATGGGGATCTGTCTCCCTTCCCGCTCTACCATCATGACCGCACTTGTGGTCGTTTTTGAGGCGGAGAGATATAGGAGCAATGGGTCCCCGGGTACTGGGGTGGCCAGCATTGGGAGCTTGCAGATGTATGCTTTCATTTCTTGAAAGGCTGCCTCAGCCTCCGTGGTCCATTTAAACTTGTTTGTTTGGAGGCAGTCTTTCAATACTTTCATAAAGGGAAGGGTCTTGTCAGCCACCTTTGATAAGAAACGGTTTAATGCTATTAGTCTTCCGTTTAGTTGCTGGATGTCCTTCAGGGACCTGGGGGATCGCATCTCAGCCACCGCCTGGGTTTTCTCCGGGTTTGCCTTGATCCCACCCTTGGTGACCACTACTCCCAGGAAATTCCCTTCCTCTACTCCAAAACAACACTTCCCAGGGTTTAACTTCATGTTCACATCCTGCATAGTGTGGAGAGTCTCGGCTACATCGCTTATCAATGCCGTCTCCGTCAAGCTTTTGATAACAATATCATCAACGTATACCTCCAAGTTCCTTCCTCGTTGCTCCCTAAACAGGGTGTTCATGAACCTCTGATATGTGGCCCCAGCATTCTTGAGGCCGAAGGGCATCTTGGTGTAGCAGAACGTCCCTTCGTCTGTGATGAAGGCGGTTTTTTCCTCGTCTTCTATTGACATCTGGATTTGGTGGTATCCCTTGTAGGCGTCCAGGAAACATTTCAGGGGGTATTGAGACAAAGAGTCCACCTGGGTGTCTATCTCCGGGAGAGGATAACAGTCCTTAGGACATGCCTTGTTTAGGTCTTGGAAATCGATGCACATCCTCCATCCCCCGTCTTTTTTCTGAACCATGACTGGATTGGCAACCCAGGATGGGTATTTAACTTCTCTGACTATCCCCGCTCTGAGTAGCTTCCGAGTTTCTTCACAAGCAGCCCTCCTTTTATTAGGTCCCATACTCCGCTTCTTTTGTTTCACTGGCTTTGCCCCTGTAAAGGTGTTAAGCCGGTGCTCTGTTAAACTCCTTGGGATTCCCGTCATGTCTCCGTGTTGAAATGCAAACACATCTATGTTATGGAGGAGCAACTCCTTCAGGGCACTCTTGCATTTGTCACTCAAGTGACTTCCCACCTTGACTGTCTGTTCTGGGAACCTATCGCAGAGGACCCATTCTTCCACCTTCTTTCCCTGGGATTTCCCTGGTTCTTCCCCTTTGGAAACGGAAGACACTACTTCGTAGGCGGACTTAACCCATGCAAGACCTTTTGGTGTTTGAAATACCATAGCCCCGTGGGGGGTGGATGCCTGTGCCTGCAGATCTCCAATTCCGGGTCTCCCCAAGATTGCATTGTACTTAGAGGGTGCCCGGACTACTGTGAAGGTCAGATTTATCGTTCGAACCCGATCCCCTACACCAACTGTGAATGGGAGCCTGATTTTTCCCAGGGGATGTGACACACTGTTGTTGAACCCTACCAATGGGATAGAATCTTCCTCCAACCTATCTCTTATGTCCCTATCGAACCTAAGAAAGCAGTGTTCGTATATTACCTCAACGCCTGACCCTCCATCCACATGTATCCTGGACACCTTGTGTCCAGCTATTACAGCTGAGATATTCAGCGGGAGTCGTTGTACCTCACTTTCTTCTAAGTATGGCATAAGGATGGGAGCTTTCATGCAGTTCGAGGAGCCTAGGATCCTGGCCTTTACACTTCGGGTAGTATCGAACTCATTTCTCCTTCTAATCATATCAACATCTGCCCTCCCTGGCTCCCTTGCATCTCTTCCCTTGGGATCCCCTCCCCCATCCTTGATTTCCTTGACCAAATGGGCCAGTCTCCCCGTTTTCACCGCAGCCTCTATTTCCCTTTTGAGGTACATACAGTCATCGGTTTTGTGCCCGAAACCTTTGTGGAATTCACAGTATTCGTTTGGTTGTGCCTTTGGTCCCGGTTTTATGGGGGGGTGGCCTTGGGAAAGTATTCTTTACCCTCTCTGTGGCTAGTATCTCACTTGGAGTCTTAATGAGAGGGGTGAAGCTATCGGAGTAAGGAGGGGGACCTCTCCCTCGGGGTCTATAGGGGGAGTATGAGGGCCTCACCCTGTCATGCAACATTCTATCAAAGGCAGGTTTCCAGGGATAGGGTGTACCTTTATCAGGAGGTCTTGCAGCCGGGGCAATCCTTCGAGGTGTGGCGTCCGTCTCCTTTGCTTTGCTGACCGTATCTTTTCCCCGGACAAAGGCCCGGACTCTGTCCATGAGATTGTCAAAGGAGGGTGGAAACTCCTTTCCCAGCTTTTCACATAGCTGTGCATGTTTCAGCCCATTTATGAAACTACTGATCTTCATGACCTCCGGGACGTCCTTGATGTTCATACTTTCTTTAACAAACCTCTCCATGTATTGGTCTATTCGCTCATTATCCCTTTGCCTGATGTGAAGGATTTCGTTTGGGTTTTTGACCACCTTCCTCTGTTGGCCAAAGTTCCTGAGGAATTTCTCACTCAGTTCTTCATAGCTGTCTATACTCCCCCGGGGGAGACTGTCAAACCAAAGCCGGGCTCCTTCCGTTAGGGTTTGCACAAACATGTGGCACCATACTGGCATGGGCCACCTTCCTAGCTGCCCCGCTCCTCGGAAGGCGTGCAGGTGATCTTCTGGATCTCTCGTTCCATCATATCGATCAAAGCCTGGGGGTAGCTTTGTCTTGGGGGGCATAGGTGCTTCTGAGATTCTCCTTGTGAACTTTGAGACCTCGGCTAAATCTCGTGGCAAGTATGGTTGGTCCAGGCCACCGTCACCAAAGTTGTCTTTCCCTTTTTCTTTCTCCTTGGGCTTCTGGCCTGTAATCAGATCCTCCCTCTCCTCGGAGGACATCTGCCTTAGGGCAGACATAAACGTTTCCAGCTGGTCACTGCTGTTGTTCTTGTTTTGAAGGTTCGTTCCTTCCTGGCTGGAGGGTGTGTCAAAAGAGAGCCTGGCCCTGAGGCTGTCGAGTTTTTCCTGTCTCTTTAAGTCTTCAAGGTAATTAGTTAACTTTTCCCTGTGCATGGCCACGAAATCAGGAGTGATATGCTCCGTTTCTCCTGAATTTTCTACCTGGTTCTCGTTACCTTCTTCATGAGTAATATCCTCTACGGTGACCTTATCCAAATCGTTTTGTGCCGTCTGAATGACACGCGAGTTATGTGGAGTTGCCATGTTGTTCCTGACAGGATAAGCTGCTCTTTGGACGTCGAGTGTTGGTGTGGGAACACCGGGCAAGCTGAGGTCCCAGGGATGGCGCCAAGGTCGAATACCCAACCTCCGGTTGACGTTAGCTGGATCTTCGGTGACGTCAAGAGCTTTTATCCTCGCTTGCTACAAAAGAATAAACCGTTAGCCTCGTCACGGGGGACCCCGGGAGGGGGATCCGTGACCAAGCTCCGGCGTGAGAGTAAGTAAACTTGCCGGGAAGTGAAAGGAGTTCCTTCCGATGAGGATATTCACCGGAAGATTCCTTCTTTGGTGTGAATCTAATTAATGAGTGTATGTAATAAATGTGGGGAATGTTGGTCGGAGTTTTTAATGATAGGAGAGTTAATGAGAGGGTAGTCAATGAGAGAATGCCGGAGATTATACCTGCCTTAGCTCTTTTCTTTTCCCTCTTATATAATAACAAGCCCTTATCTTTGTCAAGAGGTTTCCCATACATGATCCGACGGTTTTTGGAGGTTCTTGGGAAGGTCAGACACGTGTCTGACCCCCAACGGTAGGATATCCCTCTTCATTAATGCTCTGCCGGATAAGTACAGTGATTTAGACCGGAGCCGCTTCTTGTCAAGCATTTAATGAGCGCTGCTCTCTTTAGCTGTTTCCCGCTCATTGCAAACGAAGGAGAAACCTTAGTGAGCAAGGTTATTCTGTCCAGTGGGCTTTTAGATAACTGGGCTTCTAGAGAAAAAGGCCCAAAGCGGGTGAAGTGGGTTTCCCCACTGGCCCGTCGTCAGGTCCCATTTTCAATTATCGTGTTATGAATTTACATCGAGATAGATGGTAAACGGGCAACAAGCTGTGCCACTACCCATTTTTGAATAGTAAAACAAAGTCTTCTAAAAATTACATCCATAGATCTCGGGGTCATAACATTACTATGCATACTAAGAAGGTCCACAGCCTCTTGCGTCAGGAAACCAAAAGTATCAAAAGCAAATGAGATAAACACGTGCTAGTTGTCAAGGCATGCTTTCTCGTGTATGGTCACTTTACCCGAAGCAGCCTTTAAAGCAGTCTGACCCATCGTGAAAGCACTACCCCTTAAGCCCACAAGCGGGGAAACCCCTGTTAGATCCACATATGCATGTTTTCCTCCTACCCATCCAAAGACCATAATGTCGGCTGGTCGAAGGGTAGATCTCCCTTCCAACGGGTCAGTTAAGAAATTAACGGGTGCCTCTTTCTTATCAGAAATACCAACGCACCTGAATATGTCAAAAATGACATCCCTAACCAAATCATGCTGATATTTTAACCATGGGAGCTCTCTACAATGAACTGCATGCTCCCTAAAAGAATCCAAGCACGCCTTATGATACAAAAGCATAGGATGAAGCCTCTACAACCGAATACAGCCCCAAACCCCTAAACCTAATAGGTAAGGAAGCAAGTCGCCACTGGAGGTCTCCAAAGAAAGGACCTCCACAAACCACCAATTCCCTTAATCGCCTCATGCAAACCTTTGTCAAAGGACAACGCCGCATCTTCCATGTGTACAGGTTAGCATGTCCTCAAGCCAAAGAAAAGTTTGGCAATGCCCATAAAGGATCGAAGCAAGAGTAGTTCACTCTGCTGGTCACCTAATTTGGGTAGAAGACGCATAAAATCTATCGCCTTAGCAGTTCTTTTCTTTGCCAACTCAGTAATAAAGCTTGCGTCTCTACTAATGCCCCCCCCCAAAGAAGCTTCACCCCCACTAATGGCCTCCCGATGTTCGTAGGAAATAACCCTTCACGAAACTTACTACCATCA
The DNA here is from genome assembly GCA_030545235.1 of Helianthus tuberosus. Lineage (NCBI taxonomy): Eukaryota > Viridiplantae > Streptophyta > Magnoliopsida > Asterales > Asteraceae > Helianthus > Helianthus tuberosus. The sequence goes on along the minus strand of CM060369.1, from coordinate 166,598,266 downwards.
CAAGAAGGCCAAAATAGCTCAGTTTTCTTAATATTAAGTTCAAGATCCAATGTTGGACCCGTCGCGTTAATGATGTCTAAGACTCTAGCCACCTCTTCTGAATCTCCAATGACAGTCCCATCATCAAGATACCAAGCATGAAGAAGAAGCTTGCATTTGTCTCAAATCTGATGCACAAGGGGGGTGCAAAACAAGAGCGAAAAGAAGTGGTCCCAATTGGTTCCCTTGCTGAACTCTCGTGGTAGACCAAATGTGCCCATCTCCAAGATACAATCTTGCTGGTTGCTCGTATAGAAATTCTACCCACAAAGAAATAGAAGGGCACCTCATCCTGACCTAATGAAGTAAGGCTGATCTATCCACCTGGTTAAAAGCATTAAAAAAATCTACAGTAAGCATTGCAAGAGACCCATCAGTGTGACGTTCATTTAAAACCCTGTTGACGCTGCGTAAAATGGCCTCAGCGCCACCCGACACGTCGACCCCAAACTGAAAATCATTAAGGTACTTGGTCATTTCTTTACCAACACCCTTCATAGCAACCTTAGAAACCAAACGCCTCCATATAGTACCCACTTCAATAGGTCTGATTCCACTGTCGGGTTTTAAGAGCGGTGTAAGGGGAGTGTAACACCCCGAAAAGTGCAAATCTATTTATTTTAAAAATAAAGTTGATAAATAAACTAGTTAACTAGCTAGGAATTTAAAATAACCCAGTTAGGTGAAAGCCTAGTAGTAACCTACAAATGGGTTAAAACGCTAAAATTAGAACCAAAGGAAAGTTTAGGGACCAAGTGTGTTCAAAATGAAACTAATATTAATAAAACCTAAATAAATAAAACACAAACACATTTTGTCTGTGTTTGGTGGAAATCGACCAGAGCAGGGGCGACCCCAAGCTCCAACCAATCCCTAGTTCAGCCTAAAATCTCTAGAATTGAAGGATCAAACTCAGTCCAAATCGAAATCCGAACTAAGATTACTGATCCTCATCACAAGAGAATTACAAGGTATGTAAAATTTTGAGAAAACTCTTAGCTTGAAATTCTCATGATTTTGGATAATCTGAAATTAGATGTTGCATGTGTGTTGTTTGGTTAGATTAGGGATGATATAGTGACTGGAAGTGAAACCTAGACAACTACATGTGAAATCATGTCCAAATTCAGGAAATTCCATGAACACATTGAAGGTGGGTTGTGGATTTTACAAGATGAAGATGAACACTAGGGTTTAGAATGATTATTCTAGTGTAATTTGATCATAGAAAGTGATTTCAGAAAAGTATGATGTTTAAATACTATATGAAGGCCTTATTGATGTTAAGTTAGCTAATTAGCAAGCTATGAACTTAAATATGAAAGATATAAAAATTCTGCCCTTATAGTGTTTGTTGAAATGCCTCAAAGAAGGCTTGAAACTGAATTGTTAAGTTAAAAACGCATAATTATGATGTATGACAAAATGTGCGTTATGTATGTGAAACAAAGAGTTCTAAATATAAGGTGATTGAACTCTATAGGAAAGGAAGCCGGGGCATCTAGCGGGCAAACCGGTGTGGACACACGTTTGAAGGGCTTGCTTTGAAGGTATGTAACTTGATTCGTTACATTTGGGTAAATTTCGATATTTAGCATATACGTAGTTAGATCGTGTATTAAAAGTTGAGTTGGATTAAAGCGATGATATTCGCTATGTCTAATAATAGACCAAGAATTTGGTTAGACCTCATTGGTAGTCATCAAAATGGAGGATTCCTTAGATGAGCCAAACGGTTCGAACGATCAAATAAGGTATGGTAATACATTGTAGTATGGTTACTCGGTCTTGTTATTATTGACAATGACATATAGAATACGAGGACTTAATATGTTGGGTTGTAGGAATGAAATCCGAGAAGTTGATCCAAGCAAATAAACAAATCAAACAAAAGCATAACACATCAGAGTCCACCGTAAATTACGGTAGACAACAGATGGTTACGGTAGGTTTCCCCTGAGTTACGGTGGAACTAGAAATCCTCAGAAGCTACCGTAACTTACGGTATCTACCGTAAGTTACGATAGAGCTTTAGAAATCATGTTGAGTTTTGTATTTCTTTGTTAATTCGAATCCGTTTTAGACGTAGTTTCGAATATGTATTATTTCTAAGTATTCTAAAACTAATGTTTAATGTAAACATTTCAGCTTTTAGGTAACCAAGGACTACGGATGACGGTCAAGCAAGCTTTGAAGAACCGAACACAACTTTTGAAGCTTCCGCGTTAATTTACTTTGTTTAGACAATGTTTATGATGTAACTAGTTTGCAAAACAACTTATGAATGTTTGAATTAGTCGGTAGTTGACTAATGTTTGTTACTTTAAAACTTTATTTTGAAACCTATGTTTTAAAATAGGTCATCTTTTATATAAATCTTATGAATTTTATCTAAATTCGAGTAGAAATTTAAGGGTGTTACAAGTTGGTAATCAGAGCTTAAGGTTGTCAACAAGTGTTCAGTTCAAGCTTGATCAATCGTCCGGTAAGAATTAACTTATTATGCTAATAAATTAGGTCTTATGTAAGAAATGAGAAATGAATTGAGATGCATGGGAAGAGTGTGTTAACACACTCAAACCCGGAAAGTGCATTAAATGTGAACGGTTAAAGCAAGTTAGGAACTTGGCTAAACCGAAACAAATGAAGCAATGTTATAAATGAAATGTTTAACGTTTAAATGTAAACATTTCAGTTTCAAGATGTCTGATGGGAAGATGATAATCCGGTGCAAACAGGCACCGAACAAATGAAAGAGATAATTGCCGAAGAGGTAGGAAAGGCAATTGAAGGAAGCCTATCCGGGTTTATAGGCAAAATTCAAAGCACGGTGTTGTCGCTTGTCGAAGAGCGAGTTAAAAGGTTGGAGGATATTGTCAACCTTATGATGGAGAAAACGGGAGAACGTAAAGGATGTTCATACAAGGAATTCATGGCGTGTAAACCGCCAATCTATAACGGGGAGGTTGACCCGATAATTTGCCAAAGGTGGATAAGTGATGTCGAAGGGGTGTTTGAACGAACCCATTGTGATGTAGGCGACTTTGTTGCTTACGGAACGGGTCAATTGAGGGGCCAAGCCAAGGATTGGTGGGATAACAAAAAGAAGGAAATGGGAGCCGAAGCGGCAAGGGTTATGACTTGGGACGAGTTTAAGGTACCATTCCTTAAACACCATAGTCCCAAAGCGGTTATTAACAGGATCAAATAAGAATTCATCCAGCTAAGGCAAAAGGGTGAAACAATTGATAAGATCACGGGCCTCTTCATGGATAAGCTGAGATTTTGTGACGAGTTAGTCACCACTGAAGAGCAAAAGATATAGTACTATTACAACATGCTGAGTGCCGAGTACCGGGAGTTTATGACTCCGTCAAAATACGAAACCCTCACGAAGATTATCAACACCGCCCGGGAGCGGGAAATCGAGTTAAAGAAACAAGTTGAAAGAGGTGAACGAAGGGCACAGGATGTGAATCCAAGCCCTACAAAGAAAGCTAGAACTGCGGAATCGGGAAAGAAAGTGGATGCTAAAGGCGGATCGCCAAGTTGCAAAGTATGTGGAAAGGGGCACAAAGGTGAGTGCCGCTTCAAAGACAAGCTGTGCCCGGTATGTGGAAAGACGGGGCACACTGCATCACTATGTCCCGGGAAAGTTTATGTTTGTTACAAATGTTATCAACCCGGGCACAAAAAGTCTGAATGTCCCGAGTTGATTGGGAAGAGAGACACAAAAGAGTCTCCAGCAGAAGTTCCCAAAGCGAAGGCTAGGTCCTTCCAACTTACCGCGGCTGAAGCGAAGACAGAACCCGATGTGGTTTCAGGTATATTCACAATTAACTCAATTCCAGCACGTGTACTGTTTGATACGGGTGTGAATAAATCCTTCATTTCGCATGGATTTATTCGACATCCTTCTTTTGTATTGACGAAATTATCTGTGCCCTTAGAAGTTGAAATAGGGGACAACAAAAGTTTTATAGTTTGTGATGTTTGTCGAGGCTGCAAATTAAGCATCGACGATGAGGAATACTCGATTGACTTAATCCCGATGTCCATGGGGGAATTTCAAGTAGTCGTTGGGATGGATTGGCTATCTCAGCACCATGCAAAGGTCGTGTGTTTTCGTAAAGAGATAAAACTAACATCTCCGAGCTGGAAACACGTCACCATCTATGGTGAAAAAGGAGGCAATCCCGTAGTATGCTCAATGTTGAAAGCCCACAAGCTTATGAAGCGAGGATGCAAGGCATTCATGATATACGCAAATGAGCCCGAGAAAGAATCACGAAAGATTGAAGATGTACCGATAGTACGAGATTATGAAGATGTGTTTCTGGAGGATTTACCGGGGATACCGCCTGAATGGGAAGTGGAGTTCGGGATCGAATTGATTCCGGGCGCAAAACCCGTAGCAAAAGCTCCGTACCGACTCGCACCGTCGGAACTACAAGAGTTGATGTCCAAAATTCAAGACCTGCTTGATAAGGGATTCATAAGGCCGAGTGTGTCTCCTTGGGGCGCACCGGTATTGTTTGTGAGAAAGAAAGACGGAAGCATGCGCATGTGTATCGATTACAGGGAGTTAAACAAACTCACGGTAAAGAACCGATACCCGCTTCCGAGGATAGATGATTTATTCGACCAACTACAGGGTGCGAATTGGTTCTCAAAAATTGACCTTAGATCGGGGTATCACCAACTAAAGGTCAAGGAAGAGGATGTGCCGAAGACGGCTTTCCGCACGTGATACGGACATTACGAATTCCTCGTAATGTCATTTGGGCTAACAAATGCACCCGCGGCTTTCATGGACCTCATGAACCGGGTTTGCAAGCCAATGTTGGATAAGTCGGTCATCGTGTTTATCGATGATATTTTAGTGTATTCAAAAAGCGAAGCTGAACACGCACATCACTTACAAGAAGTGTTAGAGACACTTAGACGAGAAAGGCTGTATGCGAAATTCTCTAAGTGTGCCTTTTGGTTAAGGGAGGTACAATTTCTAGGCCACATCATAAGTGCTGACGGAGTATTGGTGGACCCGTCAAAGATCGAGGCTGTGTCAAAATGGAATTCCCCGAAGAACCCTTCGGCAATTAGAAGCTTGTTGGGGCTCGCGGGATACTATAGGAGATTCATTCAAGATTTCTCCAAGATTGCGTCACCGCTAACAAAGCTAACTCGGAAGAAAGAAAAGTTCATTTGGGGTGTCGACCAAGAAAGAGCGTTTCAAACGTTAAAAGAGAAGTTAACACAAGCTCCGGTACTGACATTGCCAGACGGGGTTGAAGATTTGGTGGTTTATTCGGATGCTTCACTATCGGGGCTCGGATGCGTTTTGATGCAATGGGGCAAGGTGATAGCTTATGCCTCGAGGCAATTGAAGATACACGAGAAGAAATATCCCACGCACGATCTTGAGTTGGCTGCAGTGGTATTTGCCTTAAAAATATGGAGGCACTACTTATATGGGGTAAAGTGCACCATATTCACCGATCACAAGAGCTTAAAATACTTCTTCGATCAGAAGGAGTTAAATATGCGACAAAGGCGATGGTTAGAAACGGTGAAAGATTTCGACTGTGAAATACACTACCACCCCGGAAAGGCAAATGTGGTGGCGGATGCTCTGAGCAGAAAAGCGGACTACGTCCCAATACGAGTAAGGATACTTGAACGTATTCGAGAGGCGCAATCAGAAGCAGTGAAAGAGGAAAATTGGAAGAAAGAAAGAATAATCGGTCAGTTGAAAGATTTGTCGGATGGGAATAACGGGTTGAAGACTCGATCCGGAAGGATATGGGTTCCACATACTTGTGGGGTGAAGGCGCTTCTACTTGATGAAGCTCATAAATCCCGATATTCAATTCATCCGGGTGCGACCAAGATGTACAATGACCTGAAACAAAATTATTGGTGGCCTGGAATGAAGAGGGATGTGGCAAAGTATGTGGAAAAATGCTTGACATGTCTACAAGTCAAGGCGGAGCACCAAAAACCATACGGCAAACTCCAACCGTTAGAAATCCCGGTTTGGAAATAGGAACATATTACAATGGACCTATTAACCAAATTGCCTAAGACAAATCGTGGTTTCGATGCCATATGGGTAGTGGTGGATAGATTGACGAAAGGTGCTCACTTCATTCCGATTCGTGAGACTTATACGTCAGAAAAGATGTCGGAAGTTTATACTAACGAGATAATAGCACGTCATGGAGTACCGGTATCCATTGTGTCTGATAGGGATACTCGGTTCACTTCAAATTTCTGGCGAGATTTCCAAGAGCAAATGGGAACCAAATTGTTCATTAGCACTGCGTACCATCCTCAGACAGATGGACAGAGTGAAAGAACAATACAAACATTGGAAGACATGTTACGAGCGTGTATAATCGACTTTGGAGGAAGTTGGGATGTTTACCTACCGTTAGACGAGTTTTCGTATAATAACAACTACCATGCTAGTATTAAGATGGCACCGTACGAAATGCTCTATGGTAGGAAATGCCGAACCCTGGTATGTTGGGGTGAAGTGGGTCCACGTGAACTCGCCCACCAAGATATAGTACGAGCCACTAATGAAAAGATTGATGTGGTTCGGGCACACTTGAGAGCGGCCCAAGATAGACAAAAGGCGTATGCTGACAAAAGGAACAGGCCAATCGAATTCCAGGTTGGCGACAAAGTTATGCTAAAAGTATCGCCGTGGAAGGGAATAATACGATTCAGAAGAAAAGGAAAGTTGAGTCCAAGATTTATTGGGCCATTCAGGATCATTGAACGGGTTGGTAAAGTAGCTTATCGTCTCGAATTACCCGAGGAGTTGAGCGGGATTCATAGCACATTCCACGTGTCACATCTCCGAAAATGTTTGGCGGACAAAACTGCTCGTATCCACTACGATGATATCGAGGTGGATAACAGCCTCAACTATGCAGTAAAACCAATTGCGATTTTAGATCGTAAAGAGAAGAGTTTGAGGAACAAGGTGATTAATCAAGTCAAGGTCAAGTGGGAGCACAGGAAGGGTTCGGACATTACGTGGGAGTCTGAAGAGGAGATGCGACGTCTCTACCCTACGTTATTTGGTACGTACTTTGGTTTCGGGGACGAAACCCTTTTAAGGGGGGTGGACTTGTAACACCCCGAAAAGTGCAAATCTATTTATTTTAAAAATAAAGTTGATAAATAAACTAGTTAACTAACTAGGAATTTAAAATAACCCAGTTAGGTGAAAGCCTAGTAGTAACCTACAAATGGGTTAAAACGCTAAAATTAGAACCAAAGGAAAGTTTAGGGACCAAGTGTGTTCAAAATGAAACTAATATTAATAAAACCTAAATAAATAAAACACAAACACATTTTGTCCGTGTTTGGTGGAAATCGACCAGAGCAGGGGCGACCCCAAGCTCCAACCAAACCCTAGTTCAGCCTAAAATCTCTAGAATTGAAGGATCAAACTCAGTCCAAATCGAAATCCGAACTAAGATTACTGATCCTCATCACAAGAGAATTACAAGGTATGTAAAATTTTGAGAAAACTCTTAGCTTGAAATTCTCATGATTTTGGATAATCTGAAATTAGATGTTGCATGTGTGTTGTTTGGTTAGATTAGGGATGATATAGTGACTAGAAGTGAAACCTAGACAACTACATGTGAAATCATGTCCAAATTCAGGAAATTCCATGAACACATTGAAGGTGGGTTGTGGATTTTACAAGATGAAGATGAACACTAGGGTTTAGAATGATTATTCTAGTGTAATTTGATCATAGAAAGTGATTTCAGAAAAGTATGATGTTTAAATACTATATGAAGGCCTTATTGATGTTAAGTTAGCTAATTAGCAAGCTATGAACTTAAATATGAAAGATATAAAAATTATGCCCTTATAGTGTTTGTTGAAATGCCTCAAAGAAGGCTTGAAACTGAATTGTTAAGTTAAAAACGCATAATTATGCTGTATGACAAAATGTGCGTTATGTATGTGAAACAAAGAGTTCTAAACATAAGGTGATTGAACTCTATAGGAAAGGAAGCCGGGGCATCTAGCGGGCAAACCGGTGTGGACGCACGTTTGAAGGGCTTGCTTTGAAGGTATGTAACTTGATTCGTTACATTTGGGTAAATTTCGATATTTAGCATATACGTAGTTAAATCGTGTATTAAAAGTTGAGTTGGATTAAAGCGATGATATTCGCTATGTCTAATAATAGACCAAGAATTTGGTTAGACCTCATTGGTAGTCATCAAAATGGAGGATTCCTTAGATGAGCCAAACGGTTCGAACGATCAAATAAGGTATGGTAATACATTGTAGTATGGTTACTCGGTCTTGTTATTATTGACAATGACATATAGAATACGAGGACTTAATATACTGGGTTGTAGGAATGAAATCCGAGAAGTTGATCCAAGCAAATAAACAAATCAAACAAAAGCATAACACATCAGAGTCCACCGTAAATTACGGTACACACCGTAATTTACGGTAGACAACAGATGGTTACGGTAGGTTTCCCCTGAGTTACGGTGGAACTAGAAATCCTCAGAAGCTACCGTAACTTACGGTATCTACCGTAAGTTACGGTAGAGCTTTAGAAATCATGTTGAGTTTTGTATTTCTTTGTTAATTCGAATCCGTTTTAGACGTAGTTTCGAATATGTATTATTTCTAAGTATTCTAAAACTAATGTTTAATGTAAACATTTCAGCTTTTAGGTAACCAAGGACTACGGATGACGGTCAAGCAAGCTTTGAAGAACCGAACACAACTTTTGAAGCTTCCGCGTTAATTTACTTTGTTTAGACAATGTTTATGATGTAACTAGTTTGCAAAACAACTTATGAATGTTTGAATTAGTCGGTAGTTGACTAATGTTTGTTACTTTAAAACTTTGTTTTGAAACCTATGTTTTAAAATAGGTCATCTTTTATATAAATATTATGAATTTTATCTAAATTCGAGTAGAAATTTAAGGGTGTTACAGGGAGCAACCGCAACAAACTCTGCCAAACTCGATGAGCATTTCCTCTAACCATAAGTTAACTACCATAGTGATAGCGCATAAGAGATCAATAGCAATAGCAGACCCCTTTCCACATAAAGCATCCAAAGTGTGTTGTGCCCTTAAGCCATCCCTCCCACATGAGGTTCCTTTAGGAAAGATTTAATGCAACCAAGGACACTATGTAGGTCCGTTTTCGGAGGATCGATCACGAAACCAAATCACTTGTTTATAACAAACACGATCACGAGTGCGGAATCCCCGTGAACAATGCCAAACCAAACACAGAAAATAACAAGCACATGAAGTAATCAACGATTCACAGTCTATTGATTAAAACGGGTGAGAACAATCATCAAACACATACACACAATGTTTGACAGTAAAATTCACAGTGGGGTATGCTCTCATGGTTTCATACTGAAACCAAATGGTGTTTATATAGGCAGCCCAGCCCAATGTTTGACGAAACACATGAATGGGCCTGACGAAATACCATGGTCGACGAAAGACAAGGTCTTTCGTCACCAGTCACGATGAAACATAGAATGATGACCAACTGGTTTTTCATCACACATGAGAACGACGAAAGACAGGGTCTTTCGTCGAGGGCTGCACAAACAGATATGCTGCAAACATTTGACAGTTGCAGCAGATCAAGTAATAAACACACACAAACATAAACTACTTAGCCAAATGCAACATGCATAGTTTTTGACATTACATACCAAAAGATACACTGTCGGATCCAAGCAAGATAGGAGGATATCCAACTTGGACGACTGACGGACATTACAGACTCGATAAAGTAAAAGACCGTAAAATTACGACGCTTAATAAAGAACAAGTTTACAGATACAAAACGATGCACCAACACACTATCCACCTCTGCTAAAGGGGAGGCTCAGAATATATAAAATTGCTTTATAATTATAGAACTTTATGTCAATTTCTTTTTAAGTTATAATTATGCATTAAATACACACCCAAATTAATTTATAACATAAAACATATTGTAAAAAAATAAGATATAATATAGATGGGTTAAACGGGTCAAACCTGAAAGCGACCCGAACCTGTTTAGATTAATAAGATATAATATAGTTTAGCTAAACGGGTTCATGGGTCCAACTTGAAAGCGACCCGAACGTGTTTAGATTAATCCTAAACCCACGAATTTCGTGTTAGGGTCGTATCATGTTTTCGGGTCGTGTCAGAAATTCACACCCTTGGTTTATACAAGAGACGTAACTAGAAACCTTAGATGTTATAAAATGTTTATCCGTAACAATTGTATTATCCGTTTTTCATTTAGAAAAGCTTGTCAGATTAAATACGATCGATATACGATTGTATTACCTGCCTTTTCATTTAGAGTTATAGTAGGGATGAGCATTTTGAACCGGTACTCACTTTGTCCGTTTTTCGGTACCGGTACGGTAACGATATTTACGGGTAGAACACCGGTATCGTATATGTACCGAACCAGTGTATTCGGTACCGGTACCGGTACCCACTTTCCCATTTTTCGGTACTGATACTTTCGGTACCGGTACCAAACGGGTACCGTGCTCATCCCTAAGTTATAGTGTCATTCACAAAACATTGCTTTTCATTCTTCAAATAAACTGATTTTTAAACATCTTTTTTTTGCCTGAACTATACCAATAAATAGTAATTATACACATGTCAAGATTTGAACCCTGATATTATCCCAAAAGCTGGAATGATGATTTTTAAGTATCTAGAAACACAAGATTGTTGTTAGAGCCCTCTAATAAATCAGAAAAACAAAATAAATGTATTAGGCATTATTTTAAATGGTTTTGTAAAATAATTTAGGCTGAAATGATGGTTTTTAGTGTGGATTTTCAAAACGATTTGGTACAGACTCTTTGATGATATATCTATTGATAAAAATCGAACTGAAATTAACGGTCTTGAATGATCCCAATGAATATACAATAAAATTCATGTGGCTGAATCAAAACTTTTTATAAAAAAAAACAAATACAAAACTTTAGACTACACGGTGTGGGTCTTTTAAAGTGGCGTTGTTGCTTCTCAACGCCGTGCACATCGACTCATCCATAGCGTTTAGGACGGCATTGTTCAAGAGGCGGGGGATTCTCCACCGGCGTGGAGATGATTTAGGTAATGACGTGGCACGTGGTTATTCGACGTGGGGGATAGCCGTTTAACCCCTACGGCTAAAGTTTTAAAACTTTAAAACCTTTACTTTTTTAAAAAATCGAATTTTACCCTGGAGTAAATTACTTTTTGAGACGCTGTGTTTTTGTGGTTTTAACCGCTTGGGTCCAAAATCAAAAAGTTTAACTCCCTGAGTCCCTAACCGTTCATTTTATAACATTTTGAGTCTCTGTGTTTTAGTGGTTTTAACCACCTGAGTCCAAAATCAAAAGTACAAGTGTTAAAAGTTGGACACAAAATGTAATAAAATGAGTGGTTAGGGACTCAGGACGTTAAACTTTTTGATTTTGAACTCAAGTGGTTAAAACCACTAAAATAGAATGACTCAAAAAGTAATTTATTCTTTACCTTATATATACATCCCACTCCAATTTTTACAAACTCTACAACTTCACCCAAAATTATACAAACTCTCAACCATTTCCACTAAAAAAAAACGAGGATGGCAACCGTTGCATAGACCGAAGAAGAAGATATCGCACTTTACGAGTCGTGGGTCGAAGCTTTGAGCGACCACACGCCAGGCAGGTGAACGAGCAATGCTTTTTGGAGGACAATGTTAGGATCTGAGTTTCTTAGATTGTGTTTGTTTAATAAGAATGAAGATGAAACAGGGATTAATTGCAGCGGAATAAATGAAATAAACTTTTAACACACAATCAATGGAAGAAAAGTTTCTGCAAACATGTTTAACATTTAATCGAATGGTTGTATTTGATTACAATAAACAAACTAAATGCATGCATGCACAGATCTCCCCCTTAGCCTGAGCTCACTTGATTGTTCGTACAGAATTGATTTGGTGAAAAGAGCTAACAGAACAGTACAGGGTACTGTTCTATTTATAGTAAAGAACAACCACTAAGCATCTTTGGCTGACGTCATCATGAAAGTGACATCTAACCTCCTAACAAACTCTAACTACTGACCTATACAACCACTGATAACAAACTACTGATTACATAAACAAAGTATAAACAAAACACTGATTCTTCATTCCACTATTATAGCTTCAGCAGTGCTTTGGTCTTCAGCAGTACTTGAGTCAAATCAGTAGATTGAGCTTCAGCACTTTGATTCTTCATCAGTCTTTAGATCAGCAGCAGTTGTGAAGAGCAGTACTTTGAGTTATCAGATGTTAGGGCCACTTTCAAGGGGAAAGATCTGTTACAAACAACTGTTTATGAAGGATCCACTGTTCTTTGAACCAGCTTTGGCTTTATCAACTGTTCCTTTGTAGGGTTCAATCCCAACAATCTCCCCCTGGAACATATGATGCCAAAACACTTCATTATTTAGGATCTTTATTGCCTCATCAAGAGTTCCCTAACTTGCCCTTTGAATTTTAATTCAAAGTTCATGGAATCTTCATCATCCTCATCCCTACACAGTTGAAGCTCAAGGAGATCTTGTAAATCTTCTACACTCAGGCCAAGTGCATTTTCCCTTGATATGTGCTTAACTTCTCCACTGGACTTGAGCAAAGTCAATACGAGGGTCTTTTTATCAGACTTCCACTTTAGTATTTTTTAGTTCAGTGGGTTTCTTAGGAGAGTTTTTATTTTAGATGAGTTTGGAGAAGGAGGCCTGCTTATGACACCTTTATCAAGGTTTTGAAGTTTTGTTGAATCAGCCTTTTCTGCAATCATATCCTGAAGGACAATCTTCATAATATAATCCACTTGTTCTTTCTCTTCTTCTTCCATTTGTTTTTGCGTTTTTCTTTGATTTAAGGCAATGATGGAGGTGTCAGATGAAGTGAACAGTGTATTCAAGGAAAGGTCCTGCTGTTGTTGATCATCAGCCCTTTTATCTTTGTATGTTGGCTTCTTTGGAAGACTAGGATCTGTCTCTCTCCATCTTTCCAGCCTCTCATATGCCATATCAGTGTATTGCCTTGACCATTTTGCTATGGCTTTGGTTGTACCAACCTTTGCTGCAACCAACTCTTGCTTATTTCTTTTGTACTCCAAGGTAAGATCAGCAATTGCCTTTTTGTACTTACTCCAGTTTGGTGCTGATCTTTTCATACCTGGATCATTTTTAATCCTTTCAATTCTGTTTGCTTCATGTTTCAGAGCAATGAGTGGCCAGTCATTGAACTGCTCAACCTTGGCTGGATAGAACTTTTCCCTCATGATCAATTCAAGGAGGTCTTTTCTCATTTCTTTTTGCAGATCAGTTTCTGGTGGCAGGTTGGACATTTCTTTACTCAAATCTCTTGCATAATCTTCCAATTGTTTGACTTTGGTGAGCAAAAACTGCATATGACTTGAGATGACATTGTCACTTTCCCCTTTGCATTCAAGTCTAGCTCTTTATTCAGCTTGCCTGGCTTTGAGTTTTAAATACTCATCCATGTTGTTTGGATCTCTAAAGCCAACAAGAGAGGGGAATTTTCTTTTTGAAGGGTCATCCACTGTGTAGAACTGCCTTATTTCATTCTTTACAGTATGCAATTCTAGTGGATAACTGGCTGCTACTGGTATAACATCTTCAGGATCATATCCTTCAAGGACCTTTGGATCTTTGATTGGATTGGCTAAGGTTGGAGGAATGAATGGTTGAGATTTGATGACATTGTAAGGTGCAGATGAAATGGGATCAGGTGCTGGTATATCATCATCATGCACCTGAAACTTTCTTTTTCTTGTATACACCTTTTTGGGAGAAGGTGTTTTTGTTTGAGTTTTTGGAACTGAAAGGATTATGGCTTGAGAAGGGGTGTTTAAAATGATGGGTGACTGACTAACAGCTATTGAAACAACTAGTGTCTCAACCACTGTTGTCACTACAACTGTTGATGTATCAACTGTTGTCTTCTGCTTTTTAGCAGGTGGTGTATGTAATGGAGATGTAGTTTGTGGTGGAACAGTGGGTTGAGTGGTGGTTGGTGAAATAATGAGGGCAGTGGTTGAAACAACATTTGTTGAAACCACTGAAGTATCAACAACTGTTGATACAATAGGTGTCTCAACATCTGTTGGTTTAGAGGTTTGATGTGAGGAACTTTTGGGGATTTTAGGAGTAGGTTTAGTGGTTTTGGAAGGTGTGGTTTTGGGTTGACTGACCTTTCTGGTAGTCTTTCTTCTGTTTGAAGTGCCCTGCTCTTCCTTTTCCATCGAAACTTTCTTTTCCTGTTCAAATCTTTTAGAACCCTTTATTTCCATTGTCTCTTTTCTGTTTGCTTTTTGTTTAGCAAAAGCATTTAGAGTCACATCAACCTTCTTTGAACCATCTGGCCTTGGAATTTCTACCACAGGTTTAGACTTTGGATCTGGTGGTAGATATAAACCTTCCTTTCCTTTCTCCCCCTTTTGGCATCATCAGGGTTTTCAATATAGACAATGGTAGGAGGAGAAGTGCCAGTGGCTTGAAGCAGATGAGCTTTGATGGCCTTTATATCAGCTTGAGTATCTTTATACCTAGCTTCCATCACATTTCTGAACATTTGAAGCTAAATTTCATGTTGTTGATCAGCATACTGTCTTTGTTGATGAAGCATAGGTTGAAACAAGTGCCATAGCTTAGTGGGGGATGGAGCAGATGTTGCAGCAGTGGATGGAGCTTTTTAAGATTGTAACAACTGTTGCAACATATTTTTGATATCTGCAACAGAGGTTTCAATTTTGTCTACTCTCTCCGTCAATTCTTGGTATTTTAAACCATCACCCAAGTTAATGGGATCATCTGATTTCCCACTAGCAGTGGTTGTATCAGCAATTGGACCAGAATAAGTTTCCACTGGTTCATCCACTGATGCCCCTTTGTCTTGGTACTAGGGACTTCCCTTTTCATTGACTATCTTGTTTAACACACCAGTGGTAACTTTGATGGCCTCATAAATGGTTGCCTTCAAGGGAGACTTACTGATGAAACTAATGTCCAGGTATAAATTAGTGGATTCAATACCTGTAGTAGCTGCTCCACTTGAACTACTAACATGAATTACTTGTAATTCCTGCAGTGTAACCTCCTCAGCTGTTGATGGGTTAGCAATGACAGAGGAATCAGACTCAGTCACTTGTTGGGGTATTTTCTCAGTGATAGGTTGTTAAGAAGAACTAATTTTTGTCTGATCCATATCCAAAGCATTCAACTGAGGTAAGAAAGATGGTGGAATTTGTGAAGTGAGGATGGGAGTTGAAAGAGAGTTTGCCCCGGGAGGAGGGCTGAGGAAGATGGATTCAAGTGGATCCAGAGCTTCATAATGTGGTGTCTCTGTGTATACAACCTGATCCTTTTGGGAGGATGCAGGAGGAGTTTCAGGCTCATGTTGAGATCTTTCTACCATCTGCTGTGAGGAAGTAGCAGCAGTGGTTATTGGTGACTTTGGTGTTGTCACAGGAGTTACTTCTGGGATCTCATCTTCCAGAAGATTCTTTTTGGATGGGTTGGTGGGCTTTTTGGTAATTTTCTTTTTGGGCTTTTTGGTGGATTTTGGTGGGGGTTTCACAGCAGTGGTTATGCTGCTGTGATCACCAAGAGCAGTGGGCTCAACAGCAGAAACCGGAGGAGCAGATGTTGTCTCAGCTAAATTTTGCTCAGGTTCCTCTGTTTGTGTTTGAGAAGGTTTTGACAGCCTTGTAAAAGTTTCAGATGAAAGGCTGTTTATTTGAAAAGGATTACCTTCGATAAGCACATGTGCACTATCCTTTGGAATTTTCTTTTGTAAATAAAAACTTAAGAATCTTGGAAATAGTAAAAATGGTTTCTTCTTATTTTTATATTATTAACATTTTTAACCATATCATTGAAAATCTCTTGGGAGTAATTAAAATCAACTTCTGCCATGATAGCATATCCCAAGTATTGGATTTTCAATGGTATTTCATTGAAGGTAGTTGTTTTATTTGAAACACACATGAGAAGGGTATGGAATAAAAATCTCATGGGAGGTGGAAAACTTCCCTTTTGCAAAGTATCTTTTTTCATTTGTTCCTCATACCCCTCTCAATTAAATCAGTTTGATATTCTTCCTTTGGAAAATAATTTTTACTTGTGTGATCATTTATTTCAAAAGCCTCGGTGATGAGGTGTGATAGCAACCAGAATTCCCCCTACTGTTGAAGTGATAGCCCAAGGTTTTTTGTCTTGAACTTCTATTTTTTCATTTTTCCAGAAATCACATAGGGTGTCCAGGTAAATAGGTGCGTTGCAAGTCAACAAAGTTTTGTACTTTGAAGAAGAAAGATCATCAATGACGGAGTGAAAGGTTGTGTTTTGACTTGTTTTCTCAAGGGTACACAAATAATTATGAGGGCTTTTTAGTGCGAGAGCCATGGTGATTCGAAGATAGTTGCGAAAGGAGGAAGAAGATGAATGATTCGAATGATTTTGATGGAAACTGCTTTTGAAAGGAATTTTGAATTCGATTCGACAGTGAAAATCCTGTTTGGGGTTTTGATCAAGGTTTTATAAGATGAAAAAGTGAATGCTGATGTGGCAGCGGTTACAAAGATCTGACGGCTAAGTACTGTCTACGTGACAACCTCTGATGAATAATGGATGACAGTTGTTTAGGAAACCACTGATGATCAATACCAGTGGTTTACAGTGGTGAAAAATGAAAGCAGTGGCTGATTTTTTACTATCAGTGGATAGCCATCAGTGATGCAAAACACTGATGTTTGACAACAGTGATTATCAATGAAAATGAGAGAACAGAGGTTGACTTTCAGCAGTGGATAGAATTCAACAGAACAGATGTTTGAACCAAAACAGTGGTTATGACAGACTTTTAGGATTAATGAAAACTTTCATTTTTAACTATTTTTAAGGATGAATTTTTGATTTTCTGAAAACATTTTAATGCCTTTTATTCATAGAAAAATAGGAATTTGCCTGTTATTCTATGTTAAGCATGCCAATTCTAGAGATCAAGCTTTCATAGGTGGATGTGTCTAAAGCCTTTGTTAGCACATCTGCCAGCTAATCTTTAGTATGAACATGATGCAGGTAAATCAAACCTTTTTCATAGCAATCCCTCACAAAGTGATGTCTGATGTCAATGTGTTTGGTGGTTGAATGTGAAATTGGATTTTTGATGATATTTTCTGCTGCCTGACTGTCCAACATGAGAGTTGTTTTTAAGGCAGTGATACCAAAATCCAGCAGTTGATTTTGAAGCCATAACAGTTGGGATGTACAGCTTGCAGCAGCAATGTGACAACTCGAGTTTCCAAGATTCCATCTTCGCATTAATTGCACGTTAACTGTTTAGGTTGTTGGTTTACACGACTTGTTTGTTTGACAACTGTACACGTTTGTAATATGTTAAATCGTAGTGTGACTAATATGTTTTGTATGGTGTGTATTAAGTGTGCTATTAAGTGTGCTTTATATATACTTGATGTGCATTACTTGTGTATTTGAGTATATGTAATAATGTGTTTTGTGTTATTTGATGTGTTATAATTAAATATAAAACATACCAAACACCCCCACACGAATTCATCTCAGCCGAAAACACCCAGCCCAATCCCTCAATTGTATTTACGTAAATAACAAACTAGTGGCCCAAATCCATTGAACGAATTAGTGGCCCAAATCCGATTATACCCTTCTTATATTTACGTAAATATCAAACTAGGCCTCACATCTCCACTGGTCGCAAACCCTAAACAAACCCTATTATTCCCAACATACGTGCGGCAGTAGACCCCCACCCCCTTCACTTGAAGCCTTTCAATCGTGCCTTCTTGGCTTCGGTTAGTATGATAAATTACTATTGATTATTTGCTTATTGTTTATGATGATGGCATGGGTATTGCTTGTTAGTTTCTTAGTCTTTATTGATATCAAAACACTCTAGAATTGCATGTGATTTAATATGCTTGTCTGCTACATGCCATGTGAATTCTTGTTTTGGCCCAATCACTTGTAATATAATAACAGTTTTGTCAGCCAGGGAATTTAATGCTAGTTGAATTTAAATATCAAGATTGGTCTAATAGAAATTAACTTGTAGCCACTACTAGGATTGGTCCAATAATGGAATGAAAACAACAACAGTGGTCGGCCATCTTTACTAGTTTTGAGGATGGTTGCTATTTATTTGCTATGACATTGGATATGGACAATTGAGGTAGATATTCATTATGAATAATGATGTTTAGAGTCACATGCTTTTAGTAATACTGGTGGTCCAATAGATTGTAGCTAATGGTTTGACCAAAATTGGATGATCGTGAATAAATGGCGGCCATGTGAATTTTGTAGTCTTGATATATTCGAACCATGTGCACCTCTTAGTAGTTTTGTCAGAATATTCCGAATCATTAATGATGATCGATCGGCAAGAACAATTTTATTATCTTTTAGATTGTGTTTTCGTCACAAAAGGGATTTCGCCAGTTGGAGGATTTCGCCAGGTTGTGATTTCGTCCATAATGTTTTCGCCCAGAATATGATTTCGTTGCATGTGCCTTAGTCAAGTATTCTGAACCGCGATTCGTTAACTTTGTTAACTCTATTAGTTGTCAAACTATGTTAGGTTATTATCCTTGTCAAGTATGTTAAATTCTGCTATGCATGTTATGAATGTAAACCCAGTTAAGTTTATTAACTCTGGTTAGCTTATTAACCCTGTTAAACTCATTGACTATGTTAAGCCATTGACTCAGTTAGTTATTAATTCTGGTAGATGTTAACTCTGTTAAGTTATGCATGTAACTCTGTTAAATGTGTTAATCCTGTTAAGCTTGTTAACCTTGTTAAGTATGTTGATCTTGTTAAGCCTGATAACCCTGTTAAGTGTGTTATTGAATAACTATGTTAGAATTGACCAAGAACTCAGTCATATGATGCATGATTGTATGAACGTGAAATAACTGTTATGTGTTACATGACGATGATTTCTTAAACACACTTCGTGACATATATTGCATGTGAATCTATACGAGCTTAACTGATTGAGTGTACGTGTATAACTATAGGACTTGACTGATTTCTTGTGTGCATATAATTAGCATACCGAGCAAACCAAGGTGAGTTCACACATTCTACAAAGCATGGGATTCCCAGGGGTTGGGACTGGGGTTAAGGAACATGGATTCCTCGTCCTTTCTTGGGTAGGACAGTAGTGGTTCAGGAATGTAATTCCTCGTCCTCATGGACAGTTAACTTTTACTAGACCAAAACTCTATCACGAAGTCCCTCCTTTTTATATCGACTTAATCGCCGGGCCAATGGCGAGCGGGTTATTAGTTAGATAGCGCTATTAGGTTTAACAAACCTCACACCGTGCCAGTCGGACGGACGTGTACTAATGGACTATGGGCAAAGGGTCAATGCTGATAGACATTGACTTAGGGCACCTCTTACATTTTCGTAGCAGTCGATACACGTGGTCTAGTAACACATGGGAAGCCCCCACTAATCATCGCACACATGCCTGGATTGGCCGCGATACGGATTAATACGATACATGGTTTACCAAAAGAACATACGATTTACGAAATGAATACTATAACCAAACAACCAACTGTGAACTCGCTCAACTTTGTTGTTGATTCGTTGCTACATGCCTTGCAGGTCATTAGGTACTCATGGAGCTTGCACAAGCACACCCCCAAAATCCACACGCGGAGTATCACCGCTTGGAGGCGTGACTGACCAGGATCAAACCACCAATCATATTGAACAAGCAAGTAATTAATTATAAAAGTCCAACCAACACGATTGGTGTCCAAAACAAACATAGTTTAAGTTGTAAGCGGAAGCATAATGTTTAAAACCATTACATAAGTTTAAATATCCAAAGGTTTAACATGGCACACAGCTGTCCATGTCCCACAACGACTCTTCCTTGTGCAAGCTCCAGCTAAGTACCTATTGACCTGCAAAGCATGTAGTAACGAGTCAACAATAATGTTGAGCGAGTTCACAGTTGGGTGTTCGTTTTAAGTTGTTCCAAAAACAGTTCCCTTTAGCTGGCATCCTGCCGTGGGGGTTACCCCATAGTTGAAAACGTGATTTGTTTAACCCATTTAGTCTGGCAATCCAGCCGTGGGGGCTACCCCATGTTTAGTTATCTGGCTTTTCGGCCATGGGGGCTACCCCATGTATATACTAGACTCGTTACCATATCGACTGCTGACTGTAGTCATGTTTATGTGCCCTGAACTGTCAATGTCTATCATCATTGACGTGCCCAGATCCATTAGTTCACGCCCGTCCTCTGCGGCACGGTATGAGGCTTGTCAGACCTAAATAGCGCTATCTAACTAATGACCCGCTCGCCATTGGCCCGGCGATTAAGTCGATATAAAAAGGAGGGACTTCGTGATAGAGTTTTGGTCTAGTAAAAGTTAACTATCCATGAGGACGAGGAATTACATTCCTGAACCAGTACTGTCCTACCCAAGAAAGGACGAGGAATCCATGTTCCTTAACCCCATTCCCAACCCCTGGGAATCCCATGCTTTGTAGAAACTGTGAACTCACCTTAGGTTAGCTCGGCAGATAAACGAAAGGTCAATCGAGCTGCTAGAGGTCAACCACGTCCTAACATGGTTACCATACAAGTCAGGTCTAGGTTCAAATAGTGCACGTATGATTACACAGAGATAGCAAGTTACGAACACATATAGGTCATGGCAAACACGTATAACACATTAACAGTAGCAGTCAAGTACTCATCATGTCCAACTTGTGCGACCCAAAGATATAGCCCAATAAACTGACGGCCCAACCCGTTGTGTGTCCGGCACATCTTGTGCGATTACTAATGACTTGTGCGACTGAAACCTACTTGTGCGACCAAGACTGACTTATGCGATCAGCTTTGTTACCCAGCCCAATAGTCTACGGCCCAACAGACTAACCCAATGTTGTGTTGTGCGATTTATTACCCTTGTGCGATTGTAACCATATTGTGCGACTGATCCATATTGTGTGATCGCACAAGTGTGTGTGTGGTGCCAATTAATGCCGCGAATTATTGGCAATTTGTTAAAGTTTCCATTATTCAGTTACAAGTTTCTATCATTACTTCCCTAATTCTCGCAAACATTATTTATTAACAGTTTCTCTTTTCATGAAGATCAAACAACATAATATTCATGATCACAATCTAGCAATACATTCAATCATATTATCAAATCAGTGATTTCCGAATACTAACAGGCAATCCGAGTTCTTGTGTAACATTAAACCGGTAATACAACGCACATAAATTTACAAATCATGATTCCAATAGCATATACTCAATTCCTGATCATATTTTACAGTTTCATCGTATATCAACAATCAACTATCAAGTTTTCGATTTAACATTATCGTGAAGTCAAAGCATAAACAATACACATACTTGTAACCATTAAACGATTATTACTTGTTTAATATTCAAAGCGAACAGTGGCCATTAATATGCACAAACTCTAATCATTAACATATTCATATTCATATTTTGAAATAAATCATTAGGCAAAAATCATGAGGTCATCGATTTGTGAGAGTACTTGTCTGATTGCATTTGATCTAATTAAACATGTCTGACATTAACCAATTGTACACATAAATGTAAGGTCACATGTCACTGACAATTACACATGCAACTATGGGAACAACAGCCTACACTCATGAAGGATCCTTATCCTATTAACTCCATTATCAAGACATCACACATGCATTTATATAGGTTATTTAGTCAACATGAGTAAATAGGCAATGACTAGATTCTACCAAGACAAAAAGCACTCACTAATCATAATCCATCAAGAGTAAACATAACAAACATTACACGAAGATCTAGTTATGTATCAGTCACCATTCGGCTTTACTATCATCCTTATAACATCACATTAATCACGAGTAGACACAACACAATCGATCATTAAGGGAAACAAATGGATTAACAATAAAACTCACCAGCCGAATGCAAGTGTATAGATTGAAGAGGTCACAGGGTTTCGATGAGAAGGTTCCACCGCCGTGATGATTTGATGAGCGTAGGGTTTGCAAGGAGTTATGGAATTATGAGTTGATTATACGTAAATAATAGATGGGAGTGGGCTCGATGTGGGCCTGTGGTAACATAAAAAAAACCACATACAACAGTTTGAAGAACACTTGATAACCGGCCACACTTGATAACCGAACACTACTGGGCCGAAGCCCATTCCATTGTGTTTTCGTCCAGTAGTCGCGTGAAGGTTAAGATCAAAGGGAAAAGTGTTTTCGTGTGGGGATTTCTCGTAGATGGGGTGTTTGTTTTATATTGATTATCACAAACATGTTATTAATACAAAACATAATCATATACACACTTATAAAACACCATGTATTTTGCACATCAGATAAACATCAAGACATACATGCTTATATTGCACATCAATATATAATATTCAATTAATCATCAAAGTTGTTCATCCAATCACATAGGGTCCACATACACTACACCAAGGTACAAAGATAGGTTTGAAATACGAGTTGTCACATTATCCCCAAGTTGAAAGAAATTTCGTCCCGAAATTTGATACGTACTCACTGAGGAAGCTAGTTAAGTTGCGTGGTTTTCCTGGGGTGTCACATCCTCCCCCCGTTGATCTGGAATTTCGTCCCGAAATTCCGTAGCTTCAGCCTCAGTAGTGGTTGTACTGTTTACGAATAGTTGGGGGTACTTTTGTTTCATTTGATCTTCGCGTTCCCAGGTGAACTCTGGGCCGCGACGGGAGTTCCAACGAACTCGAACGAGAGGTATTCTAGTGCGTTTGAGGACCTTAATATCCCAGTCTGTGATTTCAACTGGTTCCTCAACGAATCGTAACTGTTCGTCGATAATGAGCTCCTTTAAAGGAACTATGAGGGTCTCATCTGACAGACACTTCTTCAGATTCGACACGTGGAAAACGTTGTGAACTCCACTGAGTTCTGCTGGTAGGTTTAGTTTGTAGGCCACTCTGCCTGTTTTCTCTATGATTTCGAATGGTCCGACGTATCGCGGGTTAAGTTTGTCTCGTTTGCCAAAATGAACCACACCCTTCCAGGGTGAAACTTTGAGTAGTACTCGCTCCCCAACCTGGAGCTCGAGTGGTTTCCTGCCCTTATCGGCGTAGCTTTTCTGACGGTCACGAGCTGCCGCCATTCGTTGTTGTATTTGAGCAATCCTTTCTGTTGTGTCTACCACAAGTTCTGGGCCAGTGATCTGACTATCCCCCACCTCTGCCCAACAAAGAGGTGACCGGTATTTACGCCCGTACAATGCCTCAAACGGAGCAGCTTTAATGCCGGTGTGGTAGCTGTTATTATACGAAAATTCCACAAGTGGCAGATGCTTTTCCCAGTCGTTGCCAAAGTCAATCACACATGCCCTAAGCATGTCTTCAAGGGTCTGGATGGTGCGTTCAGACTGCCCATCCGTTTGCGGGTGATAAGCTGTGCTCATATCTAAACGTGAGCCAAAAGACTTGTGCATTGCTTGCCACAGTTCTGAAGTAAAACGTGCATCTCTATCCGAGATAATAGAGGTGGGCACTCCGTGCCTCGAAACAACTTCCTTAAGATATACGTCTGCTAGTGTGGAGAACTTATCCGTTTCCTTGATAGCCAAGAAGTGAGCAGACTTTGTGAGTCGATCCACGATCACCCAAATAGTATCGTTACCACGTTTAGATCTAGGCAGGCCAGTAACAAAATCCATGGAAATTTGCTCCCATTACCATTGTGGTATCTCTGGTTGTTGGAGTAGGCCTGAAGGTTTCTGATATTCCGATTTGACTCTCGCATAAGTCAAGCACTTGCTAACGTACGTTGCTATGTGGGCCTTCATGCTAGGCCACCAGTAGGTAGTTCTGAGGTCGTGGAACATCTTATCCGAACCAGGATGTACTGAGTAGCGAGACTTGTGTGGCTCATCCATCACAAGCTCTCGTAGGTTGCCATAAAGTGGGACCCAAATGCGTCCTGTTACGTAGTAAGCACCGTCTTCCTTTTGTTCTAATCGTTGCCTTGAGCCGCGTAGGGCTTCAGCCCTGATGTTTTCTGGTTTCAATGCTTCTACCTGAGCATCTCGTATCTGGGAAGGAAGACTAGATTGTATAGTGAGTTGTAAAGCTCGTACGCGCTTAGGCGTAGAGTCCTTTCGACTGAGGGCGTCAGCCACAACATTGGCTTTGCCTGGGTGGTACCTGATCGAGCATTCGTAGTCATTCAGTAGCTCGACCCATTGTCGTTGTCGCATATTTAGTTCCTTCTGTTTGAAGATATGCTCGAGACTCCTGTGATCGGTGTAAATGACGCACTTGGTACCGTACAGGTAATGTCTCCATATTTTAAGCGCAAAATCAACAGCTCCCAGCTCTAAATCGTGTGTAGTGTAGTTCTTTTCATGAACTTTGAGTTGGCGTGAGGCGTAGGCTATAACTTTATCCCGTTGCATCAATACACAACCAAGACCCTGAATTGATGCGTCGCAGTAAACCACGAAGTCGTCTGTGCCCTCTGGCAATGAAAGGATAGGTGCACTGCAAAGCCTATCCTTTAAGTGCTGAAATGCTAATTCCTGTGCATTTCCCCATCGATAAACAACGCCTTTCTGCGTTAGTGAGGTGAGAGGCTGTGCAATCTTGGAAAAATCCTTAATGAACCTTCTGTAATAACCTGCCAAACCCAAAAATTGGCGAATTTCTGTTGGTGTACGAGGCGCAGGCCAGTCCTTGATCGAGTCTACCTTGGATGGATCAACGTGAATCCCATCCTTGTTTACTACGTGGCCTAGGAAATGGACTTCCCGAAGCTAGAAGTCGCATTTGGAAAACTTAGCATAAAGTTGCTTTGTTCGAAGGAGTTCCAACATGAGTCGCATATGCTGGTCGTGTTCCTCCTGACCCTTGGAGTAGATCAGAATGTCGTCGATGAGAGCAAGTGACACATTCATTTGGTTAGACTAGGTTCAAACGCCGAGTCTGCGAATCCATATTGGTCGTATCAAGTTCAAAGTTCAGTACTTGTGGTATCATCACCTGTATAGCCCAATGCTCATCGAGTAATATTCGTAGAGTGTAACTTTTCCAAGCAAGTGTCCGCGGGGATTGTTGTTAGGATCACTGAATCCCAAAAGTATGTCATGCATTGGTGTGGCAACATAGGAAAGAGTAGTCTCATTCGGTGGGTAAGCGTTTTAAGAATTCACAGCAAGGATTTACTCGATATCGAATGTACAGCTGGCTACACGCCAGTTGGGTATAGTTAAGATAAGGTATGTCGTTGACTACATATTGTTGTCACGGGGTTAAATCAATCAGAGCAAGAACTTAACATAGCAGCAGGGTTATCGTACACTCGTGTAGCGTTAAGTTTCACTGTGACTCCCACTAGGAGCCGTTGGGTTCGACCCCATGTGAAGGAGGGACAATTTACCTAAATCCATGAACTTAGGTGTGTGTGTTTCATCAAGTAAGTAACCAAGTCCGAGGGGGGGGTTTCTTTAAATCATGTAATTGAGTCCAAAGTACGTCTGCGTATTCATGAGGTTCCAAGGAATGACGTGTAAACGCATTCAGGAAAGTATAATCGCATCTACATTACACCACCATTCTCAAGGTTTCGTGGGTTGATCACCAGTGATCAGGAGTCTAGCCTTCTAGATCCTCTAAGCTAGAGAGTGGTTCATTTCAGAGGCTCGTCATGAAGGAGCGAGAATGTAACATTGCGGTGGTACGGATGTGATAGTTTGTTCTAAGCCAATGGTAGGAAGCGGGCATACTAGCCATCAATAATCATGAGTCGGTACAAGAGTTAGTGCAGAGATTTTGTATATGCAAGAAAACTATCATAGAATAGGGTACGTCTCCTGTAGTGTAAGGTGGGATGGACTTGTTATCCCAACACCAAACAGAGATTCTTTGTAACGAAAAGATTGTCCGTATTCCTCGCCCAGGTGATGAACCACTCATGATTCGTGGCGACAAGAGTGGTGCTGTTGTGAGCATCATCTCTTTCCTTAAGGCTCAGAAGTGCTTGAGAAAGGGGCACACTGCTATTCTGGCACTCGTTACCGACATCTCGAAGAAAGTGAAGAAGATAGAGGATTTTCCGATCGTACGCGACTATCCTGAGGTATTCCCTGAGGAATTGCCTGGCCTTCCGCCTCATCGCCAGGTCGAATTTCAGATCGAGCTTGCTCCTGGAGCAGCACCTATAGCTCGTGCACCTTATCGTTTAGCTCCATCAGAGTTGGAAGAACTCTCTACTCAACTACAAGAACTGTTGAACAAGGGATTAATTCGTCCTAGCTCTTCGCCCTGGGGAGCTCCAGTACTATTCGTGAAGAAGAAAGACGGTACCTTCCGTATGTGTATCGACTATCGCGAGCTCAACAAGGTGACGGTGAAGAATCGCATTCCTCTTCCACGCATCGACGACCTATTCGACCAGCTGCAAGGGTCGAGTTTTTACTCGAAGATTGATTTGAGATCAGGATATCACCAGCTGAGAGTCCGAGAAGAGGACGTCTCCAAAACAGCCTTTAGAACTCGTTATGGACACTACGAGTTTTTGGTCATGCCTTTTGGGCTGACAAACGCACCTGCGGTCTTCATGGACTTGATGAATCGAGTGTGCAAGCCTTACTTGGACAAGTTCGTTATTGTTTTCATCGACGACATCCTGATCTATTCGAAGAGTCAGGAGGAACACGAGCAGCATCTACGACTCATTTTGGAACTCCTTCGAACAGAACAGCTTTATGCTAAGTTCTCAAAATGCGACTTCTGGCTTCGTGAGGTCCATTTCCTAGGCCACGTGGTAAACAAGGATGAGATTCATGTTGATCCATCGAAGGTAGACTCGATTAAGAACTGGCCTGCACCTCGCACACCAACGGAAATTCGCCAATTCTTGGGCTTGGCAGGTTACTACAGGAGGTTCATTAAGGATTTCTCCAAGATTGCACAGCCTCTCACTTCACTGACGCAGAAAGGCGTTGTTTATCGATGGGGAAATGCACAGGAATTAGCGTTTCAACACTTAAAGGATAGACTTTGCAGTGCACCTATCCTTTCATTGCCAGAGGGCACAGACGACTTTGTGGTTTACTGCGACGCATCAATTCAGGGTCTTGGTTGTGTATTGATGCAACGGGATAAAGTTATAGCCTACGCCTCACGCCAACTCAAAGTTCATGAAAGGAACTACACTACGCACGATTTAGAGCTGGGAGCTGTTGTTTTTGCACTTAAGATATGGAGACACTATCTATACGGCACCAAGTGCGCCATCTATACCGATCACAGGAGTCTCGAGCATATCTTCAAACAGAAGGAACTGAATATGCGACAACGACGATGGGTCGAACTACTGAATGACTACGAATGCTCGATCAGGTACCACCCAGGCAAAGTCAATGTTGTGGTTGACGCCCTCAGTCGAAAGGACACTATGCCTAAGCGCGTACGAGCATTACAGCTCACTATCCAATCTAGTCTTCCTGCACAGATACGGGATGCTCAGGTAGAAGCATTGAAACCAGAGAACGTCAGGGCTGAAGCCCTACGTGGCTCAAGGCAGCGGTTAGAACAAAAGGAAGACGATGCTTACTACGTAACAGGACGCATTTGGGTCCCACTTTATGGCAACCTACGAGAGCTTGTGATGGATGAGGCACACAAGTCTCGCTACTCAGTACATCCTGGTTCGGATAAGATGTACCGCGATATCAAAACTACGTATTGGTGGCCTAGCATGAAGGCCCACATAGCAACTTACGTCAGCAAGTGTTTGACTTGTGCGAGAGTCAAAGTCGAATACCAGAAACCTTCAGGCCTACTCCAACAACCAGAGATACCACAATGGAAATGGGAGCAAATTTCCATGGATTTCGTTACTGGCCTGCCTAGATCTCAGCGCGGAAATGACACCATTTGGGTAATCGTGGATCGACTCACAAAGTCTGCACACTCCTTGGCTATCAAGGAAACGGATAAGTTCTCCACTTTAGCAGACGTATATCTTAAGGAAGTTGTCTCGAGGCATGGGGTGCCGACCTCTATTATCTCTGATCGTGATGCACGTTTTACTTCCGAACTGTGGCAAGCAATGCACAAGTCCTTTGGCTCACATTTAGATATGAGCACAGCCTATCACCCGCAAACGGATGGGCAGTCTGAACGCACCATCCAGACACTTGAAGACATGCTTCGTGCATGTGTAATTGACTTTGGCAATGGCTGGGAAAATCATCTGCCACTTGTGGAATTTTCGTACAATAACAGCTACCACACCAGCATTAAAGCTGCTCTATTTGAGGCATTGTACGGGCGTAAATGCCGGTTACCTCTTTGTTGGGCAGAGGTGGGAGATAGTCAGATCACTGGCCCAGAACTTGTGGTATCTGTGGTAGACACAACAGAAAGAATTGCTCAAATACGACAACGAATGGCGGCAGCTCGTGACCGTCAGAAAAGCTACACCGATAAGGGTAGGAAACCACATGAGCTCCAGGTTGGGGAGCGAGTACTACTCAAAGTTTCACCCTGGAAGGGTGTGGTTCGTTTTGATAAACGAGGCAAACTTAACCCACGATACGTCGGACCTTTTGAAATCATAAAGAAAATAGGCAAAGTGGCCTACAAACTGAACTTACCAGCAGAACTCAATGCAGTTCACAACGTTTTTCACGTGTCGAATCTGAAGAAGTGTCTGTCAGATGAGACCCTCATAGTTCCTTTGAAGGAGCTCACTATCGACGAGCAGTTACGATTCGTCGAGGAACCAGTTGAAATCACGGACCGGGATGTTAAGGTCCTCAAGCGTACTAGAATACCTCTCGTTCGAGTTCGTTGGAACTCACGTCGTGGCCCAGAGTTCACCTGGGAACGCGAAGATCAGATGAAACAAAAGTATCCCCAACTATTCGCAAACAGTACAACCACTACTGAGGCTGAAGCTACGGAATTTCGGGACGAAATTCCAGATCAACGGGGGGAGGATGTGACACCCCAGGAAAACCAGGAAAACCATGCAACTTAACTAGCTTCCTCAGTAACCACGTGCTAAATTTCGGGACGAAATTTCTTTCAACTTGGGGATAATGTGACAACTCGAGTTTCTAAGATTCCATCTTCGCATTAATTGCACGTTAACTGTTTAGGTTGTTGGTTTACACGACTTGTTTGTTTGACAACTATACACGTTTGTAATATGTTAAATCGTAGTGTGACTAATATGTTTTGTATGGTGTGTATTAAGTGTGCTATTAAGTGTGCTTTATATATACTTGATGTGCATTACTTGTGTATTTGAGTATATGTAATAATGTGTTTTGTGTTATTTGATGTGTTATAATTAAATATAAAACATGCCAAACACCCCCACACGAATTCATCTCATCCGAAAACACCCAGCCCAATCCCTCAATTGTATTTACGTAAATAACAAACTAGTGGCCTAAATCCATTGAACGAATTAGTGGCCCAAATCCGATTATACCCTTCTTATATTTACGTAAATATCAAACTAGGCCTCACATCTCCACTGGTCGCAAACCCTAAACAAACCCTGTTATTCCCTACATACGTGCGGTAGTAGACCCCCACCCCCTTCACTTGAAGCCTTTCAATCGTGCCTTCTTGACTTCGGTTAGTATGATAAATTACTATTGATTATTTGCTTATTGTTTATGATGATGGCATGGGTATTGCTTGTTAGTTTCTTAGTCTTTATTGATATCAAAACACTCTAGAATTGCATGTGATTTAATATGCTTGTCTGCTACATGCCATGTGAATTCTTTACTATTTTTGAGGATGGTTGCTAATTATTTGCTGTGACATTAGAATATGGACAATTGAGGTAGATATTCATTATGAATAATGATGTTTAGAGTCACATGCTTTTAGTAATACTGGTGGTCCAATAGATTGTAGCTAATGGTTTGACCAAAATTGGATGATCGTGAATAAATGGCGGCCATGTGAATTTTGTAGTCTTGATATATTCGAACCATGTGCACCTCTTAGTAGTTTTGTCAGAATATTCCGAATCATTAATGATGATCGATCGGCAAGAACAATTTTATTATCTTTTAGATTGTGTTTTCGTCACAAAAGGGATTTCGCCAGTTGGAGGATTTCGCCAAGTTGTGATTTCGTCCATAATGTTTTCGCCCAGAATATGATTTCGTTGCATGTGCCTTAGTCAAGTATTCTGAACCGTGATTCGTTGTCTTTGTTAACTCTATTAGTTGTCAAACTCTGTTAGGTTAGTATCCTTGGCAAGTATGTTAAATTCTGCTATGCATGTTATGAATGTAAACCCAGTTAAGTTTATTAACTCTGGTTAGCTTATTAACCCTGTTAAACTCATTGATTATGTTAAGCCATTGACTCAGTTAGTTATTAATTCTGGTAGATGTTAACTCTGTTAAGTTATGCATGTAACTCTGTTAAATATGTAACTCAGTTAAATGTGTTAATCTTGTTAAGCTTGTTAACCTTGTTAAGTATGTTGATCTTGTTAAGCCTGATAACCCTGTTAAGTGTGTTATTGAATAACTATGTTAGAATTGACCAAGAACTCAGTCATATGATGCATGATTGTATGAACGTGAAATAACTGTTATGTGTTACATGACGATGATTTCTTAAACACACTTCGTGACATATATTGCATGTGAATCTATACGAGCTTAACTGATTGAGTGTACGTGTATAACTATAGGACTTGACTGATTTCTTGTGTACATATAATTAGCATACCGAGCAAACCAAGGTGAGTTCACACATTCTACAAAGCATGGGATTCCCAGGGGTTGGGAATGGGGTTAAGGAACATGGATTCCTCGTCCTTTCTTGGGTAGGACAGTACTGGTTCAGGAATGTAATTCCTCGTCCTCATAGACATTTAACTTTTACTAGACCAAAACTCTATCACGAAGTCCCTCCTTTTTATATCGACTTAATCGCCGGGCCAATGGCGAGCGGGTCATTAGTTAGATAGCGCTATTTAGGTCTGACAAGCCTCACACCGTGCCGCAGAGGACGGGCGTGAACTAATGGATCTGGGCACGTCAATGATGATAGACATTGACAGTTCAGGGCACATAAACATGACTACAGTCAGCAGTCGATATGGTAACGAGTCTAGTAGTATATACATGGGGTAGCCCCCACGGCCGAAAAGCTAGATAACTAAACATGGGGTAGCCCCCACGGCTGGATTGCCAGAGTAAACCGGGAATAAACAAAACACGTTTTCAACTATGGGGTAACCCCCACGGCAGGGATGCCAGTTAAAGGAAACCGTTTTCGAAACAACTTAAAACAAACACCCAACTGTGAACTCGCTCAACATTATTGTTGACTCGTTACTACATGCTTTGCAGGTCAATAGGTTTAGCAGGAGCTTGCATGGGGAAGAGTCATTGTGGGACATGGACAGTTGTGTGCCATGTTAAACTTTGAAACCTTTAAACTTATATTTTGGTTTTGGATTTAATCGTTATGCTTCCGCTTGCAACTTAAACTATGTTTTGTTTGGACACCAATTGTATTGGTTGAACTTTTATAATTACTTACTTGCTTGTTCAATATGATTGGTGGCTGGATCCTGGTCAGTCACACCTCCAAGCGGTGATACTCCGCAGGTGGATTTTGGGGGTGTGACAAGCAATATACTCTGCCTCAGCAGTGGATGTTGAAACAACTGCTTGTTTTTTTTGCTTTGCCAAGATACTAAGCAATCACCTAGAAATTGGCACCATCCTGATGTGGACTTCCTTGTTGCATTGCACCCAGCAAAATCACTGTCTGTGAAACCTGAAAGCTTAATATTCCCATTAGCAGGGTACCAAATACCAAGTGTGGGAGCACTTTTTATGTATCTGAGTATCCTTTTCATAGCTATTAGGTTAGACTGTCTAGGGGCTGATTGGGATCTTGCAAAAACACATGTTGCAAACATGATGTCTGGCCTAGATGCAGTTAGGTACAATAAAGACCAAATCATGCTTCTATATAAGGTTTAATCAACCAAATCATCCTTTTCATCAGTCATGACTAGCTTGGTGGTTGCCATGGGTGTACTACATGGTTTACAGTCATTCATCTCAAATTTGTTTAATAGTTCTTTAGCATATTTGCTTTGATGAATGAATGTACCATTTTGCAGTTGTTTTACTTGGAGACCAAGAAAACACTGTAGTTCACCCATTGCACTCATCTCAAACTCAGCTGTCATGAGTTTTCTGAACTCTTCACACATTTTTGAACATGTGCTTCAAAAAATGATGCCATCCACATAAATCTGGACAATCATCAAGTCCTTCCCTCTTGTGAAACCAATAGAGAGAAGAAAGGTGGAAATAGTTTCATACCAGGCTCTAGGTGCTTGTTTCAAGCCATACAAAGCTTTATTTAGCTTGTAGACATGATTTGGATTAAATGGATCCTCAAAACCAGGAGGTTGACAAACATATACCTCTTCTTGAATCTTACCATAGAGGAATGCACATTTGATATCCATTTGAAACACCTTTATGTTGAGGTTGACAGCAAAGGCCAAGAACAGTCTGATAGCTTCCAATCTTGCTACAGGGGCAAAAGTTTCATCATAGTCAATGCCCTCTTCCTGTCTGAAACCTTGAACCACTAGCCTTGCTTTATTTTTTACAACAATGCCCCTTTCATCAGTTTTTTTTTTGAAGACCCACTTTGTGCCAATAGGACTCACACCCTCTGGCAGTGGTACAAGCTCCCAAACTTGTTGTCTCTTAAACTGTTGGAGCTCTTCTTGCATGGCTTCCACCCAACTATTGTCTTTCAGTGCCTCTTGGTATTTGACAGGTTGATGAAGTGATAGAAAATCAGCAAAAAGACAGATGTTTTGGGATTGACTTCTGCTGAGCACCCCTTCACTGATGTTGCTAATGATTTGGTCTGGTGGATGAGACTTCAAGAAGATTAGATCTCTTTTGTATGGAACAATGGCATTTAAAGGTGAGGGCTGCAGACGTGAATCATCTGAGCTAACAACTGTTGGTGACTTTGATGATCCAACAGTGTCTTGAAATGGAGGTGGAGGAATAGGAGGAATTGGTGTGGAAACATGTTGATTTTTATCCACGGTTTGAAGATTTTTATCAACAGTGTTTGAGGATGTGGAAGCAAGGGTTTGAGGACTAATTTGGTCAACAACTGTTGATGTAGCAGTGGTTGAGCTTTGACAGCTGTTTTGAACATCTGCTGCTCTGGCAATGGATGTGAACTTTTGTTGTGGAATGATTATTTCATATCCATTTTCTGATGGAGGTGGTTGAGATGGACCTGCACTGTTAGTCTTGACAGAAACATTTTCAAAGGTGAATTTATCTAGATCAAATAACTCAGCAGGATTTGCAGGGATTTTCATTGAAGAAAGTTCATTGAACTTAACATTCAAAGCCTCTTCCACTGTCTTAGTCCTAGTGTTAAACACTTTGTAGGCCTTAGCAGTGGTTGAGTATCCAAAATGATATCCACTGTCTACTTTGGCTGCAAATTTTGAAATGGAATCTTTTAAGTTTAAAATGAAACATGGGCAGCCAAATACTTTAAAGTATGAGATCAGTGGTTTGATTTTATACAGAATTTCATAGGCAGTCTTTTGATGCCTGGGATTGATCAAAACTCTGTTCTGGACATAGCAGGAAGTGTTTACAGCCTATTCCCAGAAAGTTAATGGCAAACCTGAATCAGCAAGCATGGTTCTGGCAGCCTCAATCAGTGTTCTGTTCTTTCTCTCAACAACCCCATTTTGTTCTAGTGTCCTTGGAATGCTGTACTGCCTTACAATTCCTTTTGACACACAAAACTCATCCAACTCCCAATTTCTGAATTCTGTGCCATTGTCACTCCTAAATACTTTTACTGGCAAGTCAAACTGCTTTTCAACCTGTTTGACAAAGTCTTGCAGAATGCCTACAGTCTCATCTTTAGAATGTAAGAAATAAGTCCATGTAAACCTAGAAAAGTCATCTACAATTACCAAACAATATCTTTTCTTTTTAAGACTCATGACTTTTACTGGGCCAAACAGATCCATGTGCAGCATTTGCAAGCACTTGGTTGTTTTAGACTCTTCAATGGACTTAAATGAGCTTTTATGTTGTTTTCCTTTTAATCAGGAAACACAATGCTCAGGACAGGTGAACAGTTTTTGTGGAAGACCTCTTACAAGGCCTTGTTTTGACAAAGCAGTGATTGTCTTGAGATTTGTGTGCCCTAATCTTCTGTGCCATAGTTCTGTCTCTTTGTTAGAGGCAGCTGAGAACAGACAGGCATCAGTCCTGGGGCTCTCTTTTGACAAATCAACTACATAAACATTGCCACTCCTTTGAGCAACAAGTTGAGTTTTTCCAGTTTTTATTATTTCTTCAATCTTTTTGATCATTTCTGGTCCAACAATCCTACAACACTCCTTAGCAAAGAATGACCCATAACCTTTGTCACTCTTTGTGAGACACTAAGGAGGTTGAATTTTAGATTGTCTATCAGATTGACATTTTCAAACTTAACATTTCCAGACTGTACTGTACCAGAACCCATCACCTTCCCTTTACTATTATTACCAAAAGATATATCACCCCCTCCATGAGTTTTGAATTCTTTGAGTAGGCCTCTACATCCAGTCATGTGCCTGGAGCCTCCACTATCTACATACCAAAGACTATCTAAGTATGCAGAAGCTCCCTGCACATCAAGTAAATAATTAGTTCAGGAGGGTCTCCAAAGTCAATAAGGCTTTGGATGGGGTCTCAACAGTGTCTATGTTAAGTTCAGGTAGATGGACAATGGTTAGCTCAGGGGTTTGGGCAATTTTTGAAACATTTTTCTCTAACCACTGTTGGGGGTCATTTCCCATCAACTGTTGATAACCAAAGGGATGCATGTTCACTTTTGGTTTAGAGGGCCTTTTATAAGCCTCATAAACATGTGGGACCCTTGGGTATGGAGGTTGACCTTTATCTCTTTGGTATTGGTTTGCAGGGGGTGCATCAGTCATTTGAACCTCTCTTTTAACAGAGTTTTGGTTCAGCTGTTTTGTAACAGCTGTTTGGACAGGCACAAAAGATGGTTGTTTCTTGACTTGTGATTTTGATGAACTCATGAGTGTTTTTGAAGTATACTCTTCCTTTTTGACCTCAAAGGATTTGAGGTACACACACTCCTGGGTGAGATGGTTTGATTTACCATAGATGGTGCAACTCTTTGAAGGCACAATGGTACTTGTTTTGTTAACGTCATAAGCTTTTAAATGAAAACAATCTTTGGTCAAATGATTTTTCTTTTCACAAAAGTCACAAAACAAGTTTTTAATCTTTTCTTTCCTTTTCTTCTTTTCAGATTCCTTTGCAATAGAGTTTTGAACCACTGTTGGGATGTCCTTAAGAGGAGTTACCTTGGCCTTTGGAGCTTTGACACCATACACAGTAGTGAAGTCCATGGGTTTAAAATTTTCAAGGATGTCACACTCATCAGACCATGTGGGTTTGAATTGGTATTTCTCAATCTCCTCAAAAGTTGAGGACCCCACTGATCTTTCCAGAATGATTTTGTTGCCACTTTTATCAGTTATTTTAATTTCTTGACCATCCT
Source organism: Helianthus tuberosus (assembly GCA_030545235.1). NCBI lineage: Eukaryota > Viridiplantae > Streptophyta > Magnoliopsida > Asterales > Asteraceae > Helianthus > Helianthus tuberosus. The sequence continues at coordinate 166,562,428 of CM060369.1, read as the reverse complement.
TGTTTGTGGGTATGATTTCAACAGAACCAGATTGATTTGCAGCAGTGTTTTCAACTTGGTCATTTTTCCTGAACCCTATGTCAAATTTTACATTACTTTCAATATGTTTTTCTAGAATAATTTCATAACCTTTGCAGGATTCCACCCATTTTTCACAAGTGATTTAGGTGGACTCTAACTCCTTTTTACAGGTTTGATATTTTTCTATCATGTCCTGGAGTTGGTTCTTGGTTATGCTATGCTCATGTTTGAGGCTGCAAATCTCATTTTCCTTTTCTGACAATTTGATTTTCAATTCTTTTAAATATTTTTCAAATTGTACTTCATCACTCAACAATCTATCTCTAAGGTTTTCATTCACCTCCTTGATGTTTGCAAATGCTATGATGCATTTGTCTGAACAAAAGTTTTTAAGAACCTGGGGTGATACCTTAGTTGCAACCATCTTGGCACAATCACAGACATGTTCACTTTCTTCTGGCTTTTTTCTCCTCTTCTTCACCAGACCAGGGGTCAGACAGTGGTTCCAACAGGGGTTCTGATTTTTCTTCCAACAGTAGTTCACCAACAATAGCAGTAACAACTGCTTCAGCAATTGTATCCACTGTTTCTGCATTGGATGTTCCTTCTTCAGTTTCCAGCCCTTCTGGAATTGACTCTAATGCTGCAAAACAAAATTCATCACTAGAAACAACATTATTAGCATATAGAGCAAAGTTTTCATCACCTAGATTGTAACACCTCGTAAAATCATGTCCAATGATATGTTGACACGTGTAATAAACCTTAGTAAAGTCAAAACGTTGAATTTGAGGGACAAATTTTGTGAAAAATCAAAAAAATTGATTATAGAAGGATTGGAAATGTTAACGTGCATATTATAAGCCTCGGAATAACACTACATGGTAATCATATCCACGAATAGGCCACATGTTGGTCAAGTGTAGCCGTTTGCGTAATTAATTGAAAGTTTGTGCGATAAAGGGTTAAAAGAGTCAACATGTTAATTCTTACCTCTGAGTGACCTTTTAACAAACCAGGAGCTTCATGATAATTGATTATACTCTCGGGAATGCCAATTATTGGCCGTCTAAGGTTTTTATGCCCTTAAGTGACGTTGCGCGCAACTTTGTAAGTTTAAGGGGTTAAAAGTGTCAATATGTTTAATTATACCTCTGAATGACCTTTTAACGAACCCGAAGCATCGTGATGTTTAATAATACTCCCAAGAATGACTAATACGGATTAGATGAGGCTTCGATGCTATTAAACGATGATATGCGCAAGTTTGCGCATTAGAGGGACCAAAAGCGTCAACTTTTAACTCTACGCCTTTTGGTGACCATTTAAGCGAACGAGAGCGTAGCAATATTTAAACGCATGCTTGGTAATACCCATTATGGGCCTTGGAAGGCTTGGATATCATTAAACGACATTTTGCGCTACTTTGTGCGATTAAAGGACTATTTGCGTCGAACTGCAAAAGTATATCGAATCGGATAGTAGCGAACGTTCCGGAACTTGACTATAAGTTAAACATGCCCTAAATATCCCTTACATAGCTTAGAAATAGGCTTAGAGGTGTTTGATGCGCAAAAATAAACTTTTAAGTCAAGCAGGGACTAAAAGCGTCAAAAAGTGCACAAGTTTGCACTTTCGCGCATATCTTACGTTCTGAATACATCCGGACATCCAAAAATTTATGTAACCACTAAAATATTTTATTTTAGTGTTCGGAATGATAAAATTCCATTCGTCGCGTAAATTGGATCGTTTTTCACGTCCGTTCGTGTTTCGTCGTAATTAGTCGAACAACGTAACCGTACGGCCAAACGAACCGACATCCGACATGTTTTTGAGCATGTTTCATGTCCCCTGTGTTTAGGCACCATAGTAGGGCCTTGAAATGAGGTTAACAAGCCTTAGATGTGTCAGAAACACACTTATGTGATGACAGGGACCATTTCTTCATATTCTGAAAGTTCTGGCTGGGCTTGTAGGCGGGCCGCGTAGCCCACACAGATCATCTACGCGGGCCGCGTAGGTCTGTGCAACTGCAGAAAGCTGTTTTCTGTTGCTGGTTTTGCTGAAAATGGTTTCCACTCTCACATAATTCAATCTAGGGGCTTGCCCACGGAAATTTAAGACCACTTGACACCTGTTTTAATCTGGTTATCCCTCCCGACACTTGTCACGATCTCGTGTAATCCCGAAAACTAAAAATAGAGGTGGGTTTGCACTTGTTCCTTTACACCATTTCCTTCAATCTGCTTGTTCTCTGAATTTTGAGAGGATCTTGAGCTTCTTGAGAACCTCCTTCAGTCCATTGGACCTTTGTAAGTGTCCTTTCATGGCTAGTTTGTTTTATTTAGCGTTTATAGCCGAAAAGTCAAGCATTTTCGATAAATGCTTTGAATTTTAAACGGTCAAGCCATTGTTCGCAACGAACATGGCTACGTGATCGTAATTAGGTAGGTATGAAACCATCAAAAGGGCACTTCCTAATTACCACGTTTGCTTAGTTAATTGTCGAGTCAAAGTAATTAAAATAAAAGTCAAGCGAGTCAGTTTTTAAACAAAATTCATAACTAATGATGTAAAGGCAATAAAATTAGTTTTGTCACTTTAATAACTTGGTAAATATTAATTGAACATGTCTAGGCATGTTCAACCCGACAATTCTAAGTTTAGGCTCGGTTCGCAACCGAAAGTCGCAAAAGTTGACTTTTGCTTTGACTTTCAGTTCTGACCCGATTTAGCTTGGTTTAGATATGCCTTAGGATTTCTTTAGGACCATGTTATAGGTTAGTATAACCCTATGAGGTTATACAACTTGGTTCCATAGTAATCCTAGTTCATTGCATGTTTCCATTATATGCCTAAATGTTGACCATTATGCCCTTTTGACCTTAAAACGAGATTTTTGAAAATATGAGAGGATAAAAACCTTTGTTACTGAATTATAAACATGTCCTAAAAATTTGACATTAATTTGAGGTTTAGAATAGGAGTTATGCTCAATAACGTAATTAAGAAGCTTTTTATTAATTAAACGACATAATTAGCATATATCCTATTTAAACCAAAATTTTTATACCAAACTTTTTACCCACTGATGCAATATAATATTTTGGGATTTTTGAAGATTTTTATTTATTTTTAAGCTGAGCATAACATAGGGTTCTAGCTTTGATTCGGAAATTATCGGTTATACCCTTTTTTGCTTATAAAATGAGTTTTATATAACATTTTGCTACCAAACCTTTGCTACTGATTTTATATGATAAATAAAATATTTTAAGCCTTCTGGAATGATAAAAATATCATCTTTTCTTATAAAACCCGGAAATCGCTTAAACCCGCCTTTTTACGCGTTTTAAACGCATAGTATGAGTTAAAACTATTTTTAACCTATAAGACTTAATGCCTACTGATGTTTTAAGTAAATTTTTATAATTTATCCGTAAGTAAAAGTTTTAAACTCAGATTTCTAAATTTGACCTTTAAAGCTTATGTGAAATTACCAAAATGCCCTACGGTGCATAGTTTGGTTATAAATGATAAATTTCACATATATGCAATACCCTCCTGATGTAACTTATTAAATTAAGTATTTTTACTGATTATATCAGACCTGAATCTCAGATTAATATTTAATCTCTTTCATAACCTTTAAAATGACCAAAATACCCCTACGGGGCTTAAATTGATTTTAAATTCGTTTTGGGCATAATGGAAGGTATCCTACTGATATCACAACATATTTAAGGCATATTAACTTGTGAAACATGTTCATGACTCTTTTGGTTACCCGTTATGCATTATTCGCGTTCGGAACGGTTTATGTAACTAGTTTGCATAAATTGACCGAAACGGGTCAAAACTTATCATTTTTGCTTCAAAATTCAGAATGTGTTTAGTTTACCCATATTATACAAGGCTCCATACTTGTCGGGTCTAAATTACATTCTAATCTGGTATTCGCTTAATCGTGCGTTTTGAACCGTAAACCTTTCCTTAAAACTAACCGGTCTAAGTTTCAACTTAAATAAGACCCGTTAGGAATCTAATAGGTTAATAAAACCTTCGTTCCAGATTGAGAGCCCTAGTAGAGGTACTTGTGCTTGCTGATTAGGAAATACGGCTGAGTATAAATTGCATTTTTAGCTCAGGTAAATACTTTTAACTTATTTTCCCTATACGGGCTTGGGATACAGTATTATAATAATACCGCTTGGTCGGGTATTGAATGTTTAATCGGATTGTGATTAAATTATTGAGGTAACCCGTTTTAATCTGTCTTGTTTGAAATAAAGGCCTTTAGGGGTTAACGATCATGTCCCGGATATCCTTGGCATCATTATAAAATAAAAATGGCCACATCTTATGCACGGGGTGTAGGCATACACCTGACAGTTGCATAAGGGAAACGGTATCTCACTCTCTTGTGGGCCTATACTTGTGGTGTGTCTGTTAATCTTGACTCGGTTTCTAACATCGAGCCCTAAATGTATAACGAACATGTAAATCTGTATACAAGATTATTTTTATATAATTGTCCCAAGTTATAAAAAGATATTTGTGCCTTGTGCATTTAAATCAATTTTCATAAATGTTTTCAAAATGAGTCAGTTAATTGTATTTACCAGTGTAAACTGACGTATTTTCCAAAAAGATTAAGTGACAGGTACTGTACGTAATTGGCTGGGAGCTCAGGGCGTTAATAGGGAATCTTGCAAGTTCTAGATGCCTAAAGTCTGTTGAACAGTGTTTATCTTTCTGTTTTAAGATCCGCCTGTGGATCCATCTTACAATCCGTTTGTAATATTGATGTTACTTTTGAATCGGTTTGTAATATATTTACTTTAGACTTCCGCTGTGTATTGAACTGTGATTATTTGACTATGATGATATCAACTACGTCACGATACTCCCCACCGGGGCCACCGGTAATACGTGGAAATATCGGGGTGTGACATAGATCCTCAGGCAAGCTACTCCAATCAACAAAGCCTTGGGTGAAAAAGCTTTGCTGATCTGCTTGAACAACTGTTTGTGTAGCTTGTTGAGGTGCAACTTGTTGCACCTAAACCTGAGGAACTGGGGCCTGGACATACTGTATCTGAGGAACAGTGGTTTGGACATAGTGCACAGGAACAGGGGTTGCAGGGTGTGCATAATGAGCAGTGTTTACATGGGCAGCAGGGGCATATTGGGAATACTACACAGTGGTTTGGTTATTTTGTGGTCTAGAACTAGGGTGTGTGATGATTGGTCCATTGTTTTGACTCCTACACTCTCTAGCAAAATGACCTAACCTATTACACTTGTAGCATTTGATCTTTGATTTATCCAACCCAACTTTCAAGTTCCCATGTAACCCTGTAAATTTTCTCCCTGTTCTCTTATAAAACTTGCCGGTTCTAACACTCAGTAGTGCAAGTTGGTGCAAAATATCCATCTCTTCCAGATCAGTTGGATCAAAATGCTGGAGATCATTGAGTTCAAAGGATAGATTATCAGAATTCTGGTTTTCTCCATTAGCTGTAAAAGCATAATTGGATGAGTAAGAATTATAGTTCTTAAAAGCTCCACCAGCTGTTATGTCAATGTAATGATCATAACTCTGATCCTTACTACCACCAGATTCTTTCTGACCCAAAAGAGCTGTGTTGCCAAATAAATAATCATCTACAACCTTCCCAGTCTCTTGTAACTTCTTTTTCTGGTTCAACTCCCTTTCATAGGTCAGGAGTCTACCATCAAGCTGGGTCAGGGTCAGATCTTTGAACCCAACTGAATTTCTGGTTACAAAAGAAATTATGTCCCATTTTTCAGGAAGTGACCTAAGAAACCTACTATTTTGGGTTGCTGTAGCAAATTCAACCTTAACAAGTTTCAGTTCACTTATGAGACAGCTAAAACGTTCAAACTGTTGTGTTAATGATTCGCCCTTAGTGTGACAAAAGGTTTCATACTGTTGATTCAAAATCTCCCTGTTATTTTCAATTACTTCTTCAGTCCCACCAAAATGTTCCTTAAGTGCATCCCACAATTCCTTGGCACTGTTACAATGTAATAGCCTAGCATAAATTTCATTTGGGAGTGCAGATGCAACGATGCTAAATGCTTTGGCATCCAGTTCAATTTTCTGAAAGTCCTGGTCAGAATAGTTTTCAATTTTCATAGGTACAAGAACTTTTAGATCCTCAGCACTCGGCACCATTGGAACATGTTGTCCAAAGACAACCGACTTCCAATATCCGATATTTTGTTGAGCTAAGATGTGACTCATCTTACGCTCCTAGATGTTGTATTCAGATCTGACCAACATAGGTGGTTTAAAGAGTGAACCGGTGTTATTAGTGTTGTCCTGTGATTGTGAATCCATTCTGGTTGTTTTACAGGTACTGAATAATCAACTTATGTACGTGATTACCCCTTACTCTGTTTTTCAACTGAAAACGAACAATCGAAAGTATCAACAAAATTGAGCTGAACTTTTACGTCAAAATGATTGTTAAATCAACTTTGACTGTCCTAGCTCTTATACCAATTATTAGGATCTGAGTTTCTTAGATTGTGTTTGTTTAATAAGAATGAAGATGAAACAGAGATTAATTGCAGCGGAATAAATGAAATAAACTTTTAACACACAATCAATGGAAGAAAAGTTTCAGCAAACATGTTTAACATTTAATCGAATGATTGTATTTGATTACAATAAACAAACTAAATGCATGCATGCACATATCTCCCCTTCAGTCTGAGCTCACTTGATTGTTCGTACAGAATTGACTTGGTGAAAAGAGCTAACAGAACAATACAGGGTACTGTTCTATTTATAGTACAGAACAACCATTGAGCATCTTTAGCTGACGTCATCATGAAAGTGACATCTAACCTCCTAACAAACTCTAACTACTGACCTACACAACCACTGATAACAAAATACTGATTACATAAACAAAGTATAAACAAAACACTGATTCTTCATTCCACTATTATAGCTTCAGCAGTGCTTTGTCTTCAGCAGTACTTGAGTCATATCAGTAGTTTGAGCTTCAGCACTTTGATTCTTCATCAGTCTTTAGATCAACAACAGTTGTGAAGAGCAGTACTTTGAGTTATCAGATGTTAGGGCCACTGTCAAGGGGAAAGATCTGTTACAAACAACTGTTTATGAAGAATCCACTGTTCTTTGAACCAGTTTTGGTTTTATCAACTGTTCCTTTGTAGGGGTCAATCCCAACAGACAATCCGACAACACTTTTGCATCCATAGGGATGAGACCACCCGAACCGTCGACGCCCTTTCGTCTCGTTTTATGGTAATCCGTCTGGATTGCGAAAGATTCGAGACGATCCACACCGCCGTGGAGCATGAGGGAGTTGACCTCGGGAGGACGACATCATTCAAGTGGCTCTCATCAACTTTAGGTACGAGCACCGCCGTGACTTCAAGCTCGTCTCATCGTGGGAAATCATTAGATTTTTTTATTTAAATTATGTGTTTTTTATTTTTAATATTAGGTAATGTTTAATTTTACGTTTTATAAAATTTAATGTTTTGTATTGATTAGTAGTAATGTTTTTGTAAAATTTTAATAGATTTTATATAATTTGAATTATAAAATAATACAAAAGGTGTGTACCATGTGTCGAAAAACGCCACGCCTCTACGTCCCAGGCCACACCGTCCGTTTTAGCACCATGCCACGTTCTGACGCGTAATCCACGTCACATAATGTCTCATCTTCAAACCCCTCTATACCGTGTGTTCTTAGCTACTCTATTGAATATAATGACTATAAATTAAAAGTACAGGATTCCTGATAAGTTTTTCATTAAAATATACCTATTAATAATTTTTTTTGATGGTTAAAGACTCTTCAAACCCATCTACCTTTGCAGATGTGTATATAAAAGGACACGCATAGAGTTAATATGGAAATATAATAAAACAAAAGGGTGATAAAACAGAAACTTGAATATGAAAGGGAAAAAAGCGTCCATAAGAAAGCAAAATAATTTGAGGAATTATTGAAGTCAATTAATGAGTGATGATTAAAATAATCAATACGTTAAAATAAAGAGAGGACCAACTTCAAGAATTCTTGCATGGATGGATAATAGATTCCATCTAGTTTTTATATTTTTATTTAAATAAAAAGTGTTTGGTTTTGTCTTTTATGTTTTTTAAGGCAAATTCTGCTAGAAAAGGCAAAGACTATACAAGGAGAAGAAAAAAAAAATTACACACAGAACTCAAAACTTAAAAAGACAACCAATGGAACCAATCTACTATGTCTAATCTCGATTTATTTTTCATCCATAAGAATTTATACATTTTAATTTCATCCACTAGATTACTAATAACGAAGTTCCTTGAGGAGAATACCACTTCATTCCTCAGCTTCCATATGTGACATCAGGACTAGAGCTTTAATTACATTCTTCTTGATGTGGCCAACCTAGGTACTTTCTCATGCATCTTGAGCAAATCCATAAAAGAGAACCCAAATATAAGAGGGATTGAACTCAAGATATGTTGCCATGTGATATTGTCGCGACGTAGCAACAAGAAAATAAATGGTCGTTGGATTCCTCAACCGAAGCGCATAGTGGGCACATAGTGGAGGATGCGATAATACCTCTTTTTGCTAGGGCTAACTTTGTGGGAAGTCGATCATACCTCTTGTTGCCACACGATTGCCGTGACATAGCAACCCATACATTTTGTCTTTTATGTAATGAGCAGTTCCTTCTTATCGTAGGTTTTCGTAAGTTTGATATATGTATCGGTTCATCTATAAAGTAATTTTAATGGGATAAAGTTATTCTACAAATGCACATAAGGAGCACCAGCGACTTCTTCCTCCATTTCCATGAAATATGGTCAATATATAATCCAAATGATGCAAGGGTGCAAGCTCTATATAATATTTTAACCAAATACTAACTATTTTGGGTACAAAAATTCATTACCAAACCTTTTTGATTCGAGAATGGAGTGAAGGGCATTGGCAACTCATTGTTGTTTGGTGAGGATCTTCTACATTTGTACCTGTCTCTTTTGGACACATGCTATGATTGGAGGCTTTGGGGATGGGGTAGGTCTAGTAACTCTTTAAATTGGTCTGTGGATATTGTAGAAGTGGATGCATGTGTGTTTTATGTGATATAAGACGATATAATAATAATACTCCCACACACCAACCTCTTAATGGATCTCAAGATTCTAACTAAAAAACAGTTGACTAAGTTGAAATGATTGACTAAATAGCTAATTAACGTGTCTAGTGGGCCTTGTAGGTACTCTCATGGTCCTATTGGATTTATTCTAGTTAGCCTTATCATTATTATTATAATGGGCCTCATGTTTTTTGGCTGCATGTGTGATGTGTGTAAGGGAAAGGTGCAACAAATGAGACCTATATAACCAAATTAACATATTTAAGTCTCTTTTTAGAGCACTCACGATGATGTGTATATCCCTTTCTTCATAACCATTATAAAGAAAATGTCAGATTTTATTTATTTTCACTCATACATTACATTCAAGTCTTCATCCTTATACCCAAATTACGTGAGAAAGCAAAGCAAAACCCCATATTTTATGGTTCACTATTAATACCTTATAACATGTGGCCATACTTTTGAGTGATTGTGAATTCTGTGGGAAAGCAAAGCAAAACCCCGTATTTTATGGTTCATTATTTTTTTTTAAAGGTGTGAATTATTCGCGAATGTCGAGAGGTCTAGCATATGTTGTCTTAATCGGGTCCACGTTAGAGAGCCCCCTCGCACAATAGATCTCCAATTTTTATTAGAAGGTTAGAGCAAATTACAAATCATGGGTTGGTAGACGGGCAACAAGCTGCTCCGCCACCCCCTTTTGAATTGCAAATCCTACTCAGCTAAACACATAACTATGGCCTACAGACACTGTCGCATGCGCAAGTGCTGCCTTTTGAACCCGCTTCAAGAAATCGGACGCCACAGGGCCCAGACAACCAAAGGTATCGAACGCGAAAGGAAGGAAGGCATGTTGATTATCTATGCAGGCCTGCTCGTGCTTGGATATTTTCCCCGCCTCAGCCTTCCGCGTCGCTTGCCCTGAAACAAAACCACTGCCCCTGAAACCGGCAAGAGGCGACACCCCCGTGAGATCAATGCAAGCATGCTTACCCCCGGACCATCCAAAAACCAGCACATCTCCAATTTAAATCTCTCAATGAAAAACCCCTATTATCCAGACTCGAACTTGAGACCTGGAGAGGAAAACTCACCCGGGCCCACCATAAGTGGAACTTAAATACCCGTGGCCACCACTAGAACACTCGTGATGGTTTTATGGTTCATTATTAATACCTTATAACATGTGATCATATTTTTGAGTGATTGTGAATTCAAAAGGAATTATTAGATGACTATGAGTATTTATACGAGAAATCGAATGTGAGGTTTTAATAGTAATCAAATATTAGGGATAAATGTGTATTTAATAAATTATATGAATTAATAGGGATAAAGATTTGTATTATGAATGTCATATATAAACAGTACCAAGTACCAACTACATATGATTAGTCTTTGAAATTTCCATTTACCTACTTTGGAGTAGGGTACATAAATTGAGGCATTAAAAATGATTCAAACTATTCCATTTACCTATATTTTTTTTTTTTTGAACGGCGATATTTCTACAACAGGCGATAGAGATCGCACCTACCCTATAACTCGGGTAGGCCCCTCCGCCCCACTCCGGCATCCAAGGCTATGTTGTCTTAACCGGGCCCACGCTTGGTGCGTCAGAGTTTGGCTAAGGCGTTCCCCGAGAAAATTTCCAGCCCACTGCCCACCCGATTAACCGGAATTTTTGGTATGCGAAAACTTTGTAAAATAGTAACTAAGTTTTATGATTATATTCTAATCAAGTTACTTATAAAAAAAGTTTGTTTCAATCAGTTCACTTAAGTTTAGTTTGATGTTCTAACCTTATATATTTTACCTAAACAGTAGGTTTTTATAACTAAATGTTTCAAGTATAACGCCCCAAAAGCCCCTCTATGACGTGACGTGCCACTTGACATATAACGCCCTCAAAGAGACTTTATGACTACACATGACCTTAGGATCAAGATAACTGGTTTTATACAACACTCCCCTACTTAGCTAGGTTTTTTCTTAAGTATAAATATATATTTGTAGCTGATTTATATCCTAGTTATATTTTATTGGGTTTACAATACATTTTTATGATTATTTGTACGGTTTATTTATATTTATTGAAAACAAATAAAATAAATTTACATTTAGTTAAAAATTAATTATCAATGGAATGTATTTCATTGATAATCTCACGATACAGTTTATAATTAAGCCGTCGGTAGTTTATAATTAAGCCGTCGGTGAGAAAATTGTTTACTAAGCCATCAGTGAAACCATAATAGTAACAATAGATGTTATTCATCGACTATCTGTCACTAAATATCAGTATGTAATCCCTAGGTATTATCCGTTGAAAAAATTGCATTACCTACGTCGCTATAATTTCGACAAAGTATCACCGACAAATTACCGTGTAGGGTTGACGAAAACATCCAAGCTCGATGGGAATACTTGAAACATCTAAGACGAGTATGAGACCACATATGTGATTGAAAAAAAAATGATTTGCGGGCATGAGACAAGAATAAGATTAAGTGATATCTAACCCAATTCCCCGAAACCATATACCTGAGTTTTTTTTTCTTATCCTATGTTCATTTTAATATTATTTATAGCTTCATTATGTGGAAAATGAAAATTTTCTTTTAGGATAGACATTTTGATTATATTATTTATACTTTCATGTTACAAAGTATGTGATTATGTTTTGAGACTTATATCATATGAAATTAACATGTATAAATATTTTAAACATTTTATGATGATGATATGTATGTAATTTCTCATATTTTCAATTCTTATGCATAAATTCATATTGAAATTAGTACAAAAAAGAAAAAAAATATACTTGAAAATCCGAAAGGGTAATTTTAAACAAACTAATGAGTATACCTGATACCCGACAAGTAATTACCAGATAAATAACTGAATGGTATTGGGTGTCATGTATGAGACACAATTTTATAATCGAGTATGAGACTAATATTTCCAATACTCGTTCCACACCCGTCCATTGTCATCCCTATTACCGCTCGGTTCACATTTCACCCATAGATATCCGACAAATATGTTGATCAGTGAAAGTCATTTGTAATTTATAGTGTCCTTGTTAATTGTGATCTTACCTGAGGGTGGTACCAAACTTGAAAACATTATTATATCCCTGCTGCTAGCATCATTTGTTATGATTTTGGGGTGATGATATTCTAGTGACTAGCCACATTGGTCATAATACTCACATTGATGATACCAAATATTTCAACAAAGGGCTTGCTATAATGTTTTATCTTAAATTCTTCGGTGCTAAAGGTATACATTTTGATCGACTAAACTACATAACCTTGTTAGCCTCGACACTGATGATGGCCTCATGAGTCATGACAATACTTTTGCGTTAAAGTAAAGGGCTTTAAAGGTTATAACTTAAAAAAAGTGAAAGAGAGAGCACTATTGAATGTAGATATATTGAATGCTCACATTCCATGTGGAGTGGAGTATCTATAAGTTGAATGATTAGACATTGTTTTCACTTTTCATAATGTTCACTAATTAATGTCTTCATTATAGCGACGAGGAGTGTCTTGTTGCATGGATTGCCAAACCAGCGGTTCTACCGGGTCATGACATGATTCATGTGAAAGTCAGGAGGTGTCACGAGTTAGTACTTTTTGATTATAGGAATACACCATTCTTTAATGTTAGTCGGTATATTTAAGGTTTGTTCTATTCTCACACCCTTAAATTCTTATTCTCACACCATTTTCACTTTCTCTCTCTATATATCTATATCTATGTATTTATATATAGAGAAAAATAAAGTGTAGGGGTATGTGAATATTAACTCCCATATTTAATCCATGCTTGATTTTCTCTTGAAGTCGGAATCTTCTTCTTTAATTTCTAGACATATTTTTGTACCCCACGGATCTAGTACGTTGTTTCCTAATATGTTCCCAACTAAAGAATAGGATCCCTAAGAATTAACAACTTATTTGATTAAATTTGTAATTTCTACTACCCTAGATGAGTTTAACAATATTTCTTGATTGTATTTAATCGATTCAGAAATGGTTATATACTTTTAAAATATAAAAATTTAAATATATAATCTATTGTTTATTCGATGTATTCATTTTTATTGATATATCTTTTGTTATTCTTTGACAAAGTTTAAAAAAAAAACAAAATCAGTCATGGGAGTTATCAAAGAAAGAAACAAAGAAACATAAAGAATATTGTCATCATCAATTTTGCGCATACTAAAATGGATAATGTCATCATCAATTTTAATATACTACATATCTATAATTTAAAAGTATTTTGTTATGATGTTTATAATTTAAAGAGTTAAATGCCATTTTAGTCCCTGTGGTTTGGGCCATTTTGCCAGTTTAGTCCAAATGTTTCATTTTTAACCTGTGGGTCCAAAAAGGTTTCACAGTTGCCATTTTAGTCCACTGGGTTAACTTCATCCATTTTTCTGTTAACGAGAAGGCCAATTCGGTCATTTTATATGGCTGAATTGTCCTTTTAGTTAACAGAATTACATATAAAATGACCGAATTGGCCTTCTCGTTTACAGAAAAAATGGATAAAGTTAACCCAGTGGACTAAAATGGCAACTGTGAAACCTTTTTGGGCCCACAGGTTAAAAGTGAAACCTTTGAACTAAACTGGCAAAATGGCCCAAACCACAGGGACTAAAATGGCATTTAACTCTAATTTAAACTAGTCAATTTTCCCCCGCGCTTCGCGGCGGGAATTCCGCCATTATTTGTTCGGTTCGTTACGGTACCAACACTCACTATAGTAATAGAAAGAGAAAACCTTACATCGATCAAACCAATAAATACGAATATGATGATGTTTAGTTGATATTGGTTTGGTTGGTTTACGTTCTATGTTTATTTTTTTCAACATTGCGATGTAAATTTTATTGCAAACGAATATTGTTCAACTATCATACCAAACCTAACTAAAACCGACTGAATAACATCTGTATTGGTACCGGTTTTATTCTTATTGTTTTTATTTTCGATAAACTGACACCGTATCGCTACTATACCGTATCAAACCGAACATCGGTATCGTATCGCTAACATAGTGAACCGAAACGAAACCAAACGAACAACATTGGTTTGATACCGATATTTATTTTTATTGTTTTTCTTTCGATAAACTGACGCCGTATCGCTATCGTACAGTACCGTACAACACCAATACTGATACTGTATTTTTTTAATATTTTCCGGTGTTGAAAATTATTCATTTATACTACTTCGTATGTGAGGATAATTAAACATCGTTACATCTACCGTGACAATCTGAACCAATCGATACCTTCGAACAACATCAATGCCGCTCTACCGGTGTTCGTTTTTACCATTTTCAGCCAATGTAAAATACGTGTTGATTTCTATACCTAGTGCATGTACTGGATGGTTGTTGTAACGAAGCGTATCGATACGGATCAAATGCCAGCGGAATGTTAAAAAGAGTAAAAAATATAGACGAGGATTTAGAATATTTTTAATAAAACTAGATTTATCACCAGCCGCGATACGGCAGGGATCCATTCATATGCATCATACTTAATAAAACCCAAGTGTTTGTTATATCAACGTTCCATAGTCACATCGCCTAGCCTATATATCAAGAATGTACAAAATGAAGCTATACAAAATGTTTTGTCGCATAAAGTTTATCACAACTTAGCATAATAACACATAGAGTGTTATGGAGATAAGTTGTACAAAAGGTGTACTTCTATCTAACGATCTGTACAACAAAGACCTATTTTGGGTTTTCAGCCGCCTATTCTTTATCATCCGAAGCTTCCAAAAGACTTTCTTTTCAGCATCTTCATTCATCATGCGCCTTATTGGAGCTATGGCTTGATTATGATGGTATTAGACAGTAGCAGTATTACATTTATCAGATTGTGAATTGGGTTGGTTTGAATTTAGTGTTATCCAAGTTAAAGGTGTTTAGTAACATACCTGCAGAGCCAGCATGAGGACACTTCATGCCCATTTCCCCAAACTTGTTTTCGTCCTTTGAGAGGGAGATCATGTAGTAAGTGATAAGTTGCAGCCAAATGCAATCCTTAATCAGCACCAATTCGAAATCAAGAGGTGTGAACTCAATCAAGTAACAGAGCAAATGCGAGTAGAGAATACCTCAAAAAACGCAATCTAACAAAATACCGAACACCACGATTCGAATCAACCCAGAAAGCCCAAGTTTAACACAGAATTTATACTCATATTCTACCTATGTATTTGAAATTAAATTGGTGTATCAACAATAAGAACATAATAATTTGATTGAATTAGTATATCGCGACTATTCAAACCGAGAGGCATCACATGTCACAAAAACAATAAGAAACTACATGCAATTCTCAATCAACTGAAATCAAATCCCACTGTGATCGTTAAAAAACACACAATTCAGCTATAAGTCAAAATATGTAGTTAGAAAAGACACTATTGTGGAAGAAAAAGAACCTTCGCTGGAGGGTCAACTCTGTTTCCGCCGATGCTATGCTTCCTCCAAAGATCTACGTCTAACGAATTAGGGCTCATGCAATTAAGCTTGAGAGAGCTAACCCCGAATATGATTTGATGACAGATCGACTTAGGGTTCAGTTAGCAGTGATCTCGGGGGCCCGTAGTCTGAATGGGAAAGACGATTAACGAAAAGGAGACTGGTGGAGATGGAAGCAGGTAGCAGGTAAAACGTGGCCTAAATGATAGACGTAAGTTCTATTTGATTTAAGCCTTGGTTCAAGCGTGTATCAAAAGAAGCAAGAAAACTGGTCGACCTGAGTCATCACGTGCCATGTGGATAAGCTGAAAACGCAAGCTGACATGGCAAACTCTTGGAATACAATCATACACAAACAACATTCATTTCTTCTTGGTGGAAGTTTTCTTCGGCTCCACCTTCCTACAAAAGCAACAGTAACACCAAAATTGATCAGTTAGACAGTTACATAACTAAATAAAGTTTGTTATTTGGAAGACAAATTTATTAAATATCGTATGATGGATTCATTCAGACCAATGGCTCCTAACCTTTTGGGCTTGATCATTAACTAAATACAAACACTATTTATTAGAATCTAAGCACAAATACCTTTTTATAGAGAATGTAAGCAGCGCGACCAGTCAACTCTTGCCCATTTTTACTGACTTAAACCTGAAGATAAAATACTATTAAATTATATAATACAACCAGATATAGAAAAGTCATCTTCAAGTAAATAAGATCATAACAAAGATATTCAATAAACTGATGGATGTAAATTTAGAGTTGATACAGTTTAGAAAATCATAAACAATTTGAGATCATACATTTTAACTTCTACGGTAATAAAAAAAGATCTTCATTCCGAATTGTTATCTAGTTATCCCTATTCCGGTGTCGCTAAACTATTATCTCTCTCTCAAGTGTGGTGCTTCTTTTCATTTTCTTGTCACGATATGACATTCTTCGCCTTTTGTAATTTTTTTCTTCAGCTAATAATTCCTCTTGTGACTTGTTTTTATTTGAATTATGAGGCTCAGGGGGTTTATATTGTATGTGCGCTTCAGAGCGGCCGAGGCGTGCGCCTCAGGGGTTTTTTTCTATTTGTTTTTGATGTTTTGGCTTTTTGTGTCAACTTAAAGCAATTTATGTCTTTTTATGTGTGTTTTTTATGATTTTGATGAATTTAGTTAGTATTATTATTTTTATAAGATATATAATTTTTGTATTTATTTTTTAATTCCTCCTCAGGGTTACGCCTCAGTTCTCCTCGAGGCGTACGCCTCGTGAGGCGAAGGGAAAATGCCTCGAGGCTCTATTCTGTTCTTTTAAACCTTGGTCCTAGTTATTTATATGTACCAAGTCTTCACTTGTTCTAGTGACTCGTTCAAGTGTCGTTATCCATATCGTATTATATTCATCCTACGACAATACGTCTCTATATATACACACATCTTTTCCCCAAGTTATTTTTATATAAGCACTTACAAACAATGGTTGTGTAAATTTGTATCCCAGATCCAAAATCTCAAATAATCATAGCTAACACTAATCCTATATATATATATACACACACACACACATATGTTTTAGGTTCATTTATCGAGCTCATCAATTCCAACATGTGTCACATATATCTATTCGGTAAATTTACGGAACATTATATAATTAAATAATAACTTAGTTCAAGTGTTTGCAAATATAACTCTCTGAATCCTCCGATTGTATTGTTTACCGATTATGCCGGGTTGACTCGTGTTGACGACAGTTGACCCATCTATAGACAGAACCCTATACGACCTCTAGCTTATGTTCACCACTCGTTTACCAACCAACGATCATCACTAATAAGCACCCCAATAATTACAGTGACCACCATATTTATTGCTACACAGTACACACAACCACCTGAAAACCAATAATTCAGATTATAATACATTCAATCTAAAATTTATTCTGAAACATCTTGCTAAAATAATAAGCATTTATAAAAAAATAGTAACAGTCGTGGCAACAAAAAGAGACAAGCTGCTGAAGAAATACCCGTCCAAAAATCGAAATCAAAACTCTAGTCAGACAGATCAAAACAATAATAATTAGATATAGTAATAAGTAGTAGTTGTACCATACACACGCCATGGGTTGCTCCCCCTCCCTTCCAGGAATCTTAATCCACCTAATCTAGGGTTTTACTTATCCAATTAATCAATCTTTTAATTCTCTCCGAAACCTGGTCGAAACCCTAGCCGCCCTCGCTGGAGGTGGCGGGTAAGTCCTTCGGACACCACCATTGTCTTCACTCACCCTACGCAACACCATCGCCACCGTCATTAAGTTCCAGTTCCACCAACCCCGGCCTCTCGCTCTCTCTTAGTCTCTCTATCATGGATCCAACTTAGAATTTTTTCCCCTAATTTCTTATCTGGGTCGAAGAGGATGAATACGGTGGTCGTTTGGCGTGCTCTCCCTCCCTCTTTTTGATGTGTTCTGATGGTTTAGGGTTTCATATGAACTGATTCTTGTTTTTTATTACAGAGAAACAGAGGAGAGAAAGGGGTTTAGGTTTTTATCAGTTGACACTACGCGTAGCTGACCGCCAAATCACCCAATAAGAGACAAACATCCAAGACAGACACTGTTCAAAACGTTTGTTTTTTAATATATGTATAATTAATGAGTTAATTACATAGTTAGTCCCTGTGGTTTGCACAAAGTAACATACTTAGGTATTAATAGTTTAAAATCATATTTTAGGGTTTTTAACTTTTCATTTTGTAACGTTTGGAGGTATTAACGTTATTTATAGGTTTAAAATCACATTCTATTAGTACCTAAGTATGTTATTTTGTGCAAACCACATGGACTAACTATGTTAATACCATAGAAGTTAATACCTCCAAACGTTACAAAATGAAAAGTTAATACCCTAGAAGGTGATTTTAAACTATTAGTACCTAAGTATGTTATTTTGTGCAAACCACAGGGACTATGTAATTAACTCTAAAATTAATAGACGGAAGTTATTATTGTACCGTTACTGTAACGAACCATATCAATATCGATCCAATGCCCACAGAATGCTAAAAGAGTAAACACAGATGCGGATTTTAATTTTATTTTTTAAAGTTAACGAACGTAAGTTGTTACTAAAATGTCAAATTTAATAATAAATAAAATACTATTAATGAAAATAAAAAACAAATACTTAAAATTATGAATTAATGTTTATTAACTCAAATTAAATAACATATAAAATATTACTATAAATTAAAATATTTAAAAATTACAAACTGTTCATCCAAACTTTGAATTCATATGTATATATATATATATATATATATAAATAATAATAAAGAATATGTTGTTATTTTAAGGAAAAGAGAGATATTTTTTAAGACAAGAACATTTGGTTTAGCTATACAGAAATATAATATGCGGTCAAACGAGTTGACACATACTAAAATGGATAATGTCAATATCAATTTTAATACATTATAAATATAAGTAGTTTTTTGTTATGAACTTATGATGTTTATAATTGTTAACAATAAGAAATTAAGAAGTATGTTGTTTTTGAAAGGAAAAGAGATTTTTCATTACCGGAATATTTAAGTTAGTTAAGGCAGAAATATAATATGTGTATGAAAGAGAGGTGAAAAGTTCAAATCTCAAATGTAAAACTAATATATATATATATATATATATATATATATATATATATATATATATATATATATAGGGTTAGTATCTATAGAAAACCCACTTTAATTTAGAAAACCCGGGAAACTCTAACCTCCCGATGTTTTTTTTTAAAAAAAAAAATATACACATGTTATATACATGTTTTTAAGGTATTTGGGCCAAAAAAATCAAAAAAGCGCCGAGTAGATATTTTTAAAAAAAATAAACAAGTTTTGGTGTAACACGTGTTACATTCATCTGACATATTTGTAACACGTGTTACACCAAAACTTGTTTATTTTTTTTAAAAATATCTACTCGGCGCTTTTTTGATTTTTTTTGGCCCAAATACCTTAAAAACATGTATATAACATGTGTATATTTTTTTTTTTTTTAAAAAACATCGGGAGGTTAGAGTTTCCCGGGTTTTCTAAATTAAAGTGGGTTTTCTATTTATCTTTAGCCTATATATATATATATATATATATATATATATATATATATAGGGTAGGGCTATATAGAAAACCCTATATATATAGAAAACCCTAGAAAACCCAACCTCCCGACATTATTTTTTTTGAAAAAAATAACACATGTAATATACATGTTTTTAAGAGTTTTGGGCCAAAAAAATCAAAAAAAACGCCGAAGGAATGATTTAAAAAAAAAAATTCAGCAATTTTTGTCTTTTGTGCCTAACACATGTTAGGCAACCGGACATTGCTGAAATTTGTTTATTTTTTTTTTTTTAAATATCCCTTCGGCGCTTTTTTGTTTTTTTTTTTTGCCCAAAACACTTTAAAACATGTATATTACATGTGTTATTTTTTTCAAAAAAAAAATGTCGGGAGGTTGGGTAAAAATGGGGGGAGATTTGAGTTTCCAGAGTTTTCTAAGAATTTAAGGGTTTTCTGTCTAGCCTTCCCTTATATATATATATATATATATATATATATATATATATATAGGAACGAGATCAGGATAAAACGCCCAAAAGTGTGAGAATGGTGAGAACGCATCCTGGCCCAACACGTGTCACGGGACATATTGAAGGGCGGAGGGGCTTTTTTGCCCTTTTATACTCTTTTTTTTAAACGCATCTCACATCAGCTCTCCACCTTTTGGCGTTTAACAAATACGCGGCGCTTTTATTGTTTTTTTAGATCAGGAGCACAATAAATATTTTGACGTTTTAACTAAGTATGGCTTTAATTGTTGTGCCATGTAGAATGCAGACCTATAATGTAACAGACAATTTTGATGTTTTGAAAAGATAAACAAATTCAATTTTCCATGTAGTGGCTTTTAATATAATAAATGTTTGGCAATAATGTTACCGCCTCTTCATTTTACTGTTTTGCAATTAATGTTTCGTTCATTTTTCATCTGTCAATTAGTGTTGTTTTTTTTTCCAGTAATACTTTGTTTGGCATTTTTTGGCTTTTTATATAGCAACAAGGTGCTTTGCTAGCATCCAAATTAATGTTACCGTCTCACAGTTTTCATACTATCAGACGTTTTAGTGTTTGTAGTTTTTGACGTTTTATACTCAGTTTTTTTTTATTCGAAGAGAACTTTATAATAATCAACAGAGAATTAGATAACAAACAATAGAAAATGAAAAAAAATTAAAAATTCTAATTTAATTTCTCATCCAAATCTTCACTGTTATCAACCTCTTCTACTTTAACCTTTTTGGCGTTTTGTACCTGTTTGAATACCTTATCTAGATCCTTATTTTCCTACATACCGTCCGTCTTTAGAAAATGCTTATTTTTAGTGGCATTCTGTATTGTGGTTTGATATATACTTGTTTGGTGACATGTTGAAGATTAATGCCTGCTCAAATGTATTGATCCCTTCATGCCATCAATATATCCATCAAGAACAAAGTGACATGATGACATATCAGTGTCATCAGTCTCTTTTTCATGAATATTTGTCCATCTCATTCAGCAAAAGCTTATTGAGATACCCACCTCAGAGAAGAATCCATTCAGTGAATCTTCATTCAGAACAATACTCAATATAGAAGAAACGAGGTTTCCCATTTGTGGCTTTTTTAACTATTTTTTTGGCGTTTTAAAGTAAGTGGTTTCTAGGAAACATGACGTAGTTTTTTTGGTTGTGATCAATTGATTGTGCAGAGATGTCTCTTTTATAGGATGTTTTTGTCGCGTAGTTTAGGCGGGATTTTATTTATAATAAATGATATTAATAAAGTAGCCGTCTTTTCAGTTACTGTGTGTATTTTTACTGTTTTTGTTCTGCTTTTTTATGAGTTTTTAGGCTGATAGACGTTCCATCTTCCAAGTTTGGCGTTTTTAATGGCTTTAAGTAGTTTTTTGCGTTTTTTTCTTTTTTAGCTTTTAATAAAACTTCTTCAAATTACTTTTGTTATAGTTTGAGAGTTTTTGGCGTTTTACTGCATTTTGGCGTTTCACAATCATTATGACTCTTTGGCGATTATTAATATAATGTATTTTATTGTTCTTACCTGAAAAATACATAACAAACAACAAAAAAAGAAAATAAAAAAAAATAAAAAATAGAAACAATTCATCTTCCAAATCTTCACTGTCATCAGTCTCTTTCTTCTTCGAAGTATGTTCCCTGGCGGTTTGAATTTGTCATGCTTGTGTTTTTGTAGCCGTTTGGAAAGACAAAATGACGTGAGTTTTTTGTTTTAATATGTGTCTTCAAATCACTAATCAGTGTCATTCGTCTCTTCATGCCATTATAATATTCATCGATAACAAAACACAAAAAATGACATAAGTCTGACACCAGCATCTTTTTGTTTATGATTTGTCCATCTCATGCAGCAAAATGTTATTGAGTCACAGCACCTCAGGGAAGAATGCATTCTGCCAAACTTCGCGTAGAACAATATTGAATATACAAGAAACGATGTTTGCCATTTTTGGCGTTTTACTGAGGAAATAGTGTATCTGAAGGAAACGTCGATTTTTTGGAATCTTTGATGTTTTAGTGTTTTGGCGTTTTCTAAGATGATTGGTATATAGTAAAATATGGCGTTTTTGAGTAGGTGTGTTTGAAGTTTTGGGGTTTTTGGCATTTGTAAGATGAATGGTGTATAGTAGAAAATATGGCGTTTCAGATTCGGGGGGGGGGGGGGTGTTTTTATGTCTGTGATGTTTTGTTTATATAGGGATGTGTTTTGGCCCGTAATGGCGTTTTATTCATTAGTTTGGCGTTTTGGTAGAGAAGTGTAAAAGACCTTTTTACCCTTAATGAAGCGCGCCCACTTAATAGAATTCGTGTTATTTACGAAAACGTCACCGCGCCAATCTAGTCGATAGATTGTTTTGATCGGACGATCCATAAGCGTTTTCACCGTTCTCACAATTTTCACCGTTTTCTCTAAATCCTTACCCTATATATATATATATATATATATATATATTAATCTTTACGCAAAACGGTCCACCCACTGAACCCGTTCAATGCTTCAAAGCCCCAAGGGCGGACCCAAGCTTTGGTTTGGGTGGGCGGGCGCCCCCTTTGAAAAAAACTTTTTAGTGTATTTTCGAGGTAAAAATTCCGACTGCACCCCTTGAAAATTTGGCTGAATCCTTCGTTTGCACCCCCAGAAAATAATTTCTGGGTCCGCCACTGCAAAGCCCACCCATGAAAGACCTACCGGTCTAATAGTGTCGGTGACGGTTCGGCTTATACTAACTAATTTGTTAAACATGTTAGGGGTTCGTTTTAACCGGTCAGTCGTGTTTGGCATTAACAAGATCAGTTTAACCAATTTATAGTTGGTAATGGGAGAGCTGTTAAATTCCAAATAAACCTCGAAAATGTGTATTAAATAGATAGGCAAAGTTGAAAGAGATTTTTCTTTATGAATTGAAATAAAAGATTGAAGAAACGAAAATTTGATTATGAAAGAAAAAGAATGTACATAAGCAAACAAAATAATTGTGGAATTATTGAAGGCGACGAGTGAATGATAATTAAAATAATAATCATCGCATTAAATTAAAGGACGACCAACTTCTTGAATTCTTGCATGGATGGATAATTGATTCCAGTTAATTATTATTTTGAAATAAAAAATTTTGTTTCTATTTCTTTTAAAGAATTTTCTTTTTATGGACTTTCATTAAAACAAGCCCTCTAAGCTACTATAAAAAAACAAAACATCAAAACAAACCACTAATTGCACATCAAAATTCTTGCATGGATGGATATTGAAGTATGATATATAAATAATTCAATCTTTCGTATCCGTTGGTGTTACCTAGACTATAAGGTAAGGACGATCTCGGTACCAACCAGTATGTTAACTATGTTATACTTGAGTGGGAGCTTAACTATGTTACACTTGATACCACACAACACAAACATTGTTTCGTTCCCAAATGAGTGATCGCGAAGAGAATGGTCGTGAAGTGTCGTGGTTGTGGGTGTTAAAATCACATCAATTTAATATGATAAGTAATTTAGTTAATATGATATTGATATTAATTGTGTTATTGTTTCATTTGTTTGTTACATGGTTATTGGGCTGGACAACTGAGGCTTTGGGCTTATTGGAATGCTTGGGCTTGAAGACTTCTCAGACATAAGTCTTGCCGAGTGTTGCTGCAGGGCCGTTCTAACGTTTTTGGAGGCCCTAAGCGAACTACAAAGTCAGGGCCCTGTTGAATTGGTATAAAGGAATTGAGATTGAGATTTGAGACATTGAATAACCATAGCAATGATTTTTCCTAATCTTGGACCTAATTTCGCTCAATCCGCAATCAGTTTCACATTGGTTACTCAAAAAACGCCGCAAGTAACGAGGGTTGATGTGTTGTGTGCGTGGACAATGCAGACTCCTAGTGTAAATCCTAAATCTTGGGCCTAGAAACGTTGTTTAAATGGCAAAAAACAAGTCTAATATATGAAAGGAAATAAAATTGGAGGCCCTTGTTTTTTGGTGGCCCTAGGCCTTAACCTAGGTTGATAAGCCTTACGGGCCGGCCCTGTGTTGCTGCCTTAAAGACCGGGTCGTTGTAACAACCCGGGTATGGACCTGTTATCAAAGCGAGTGATACCTACCCGATTCATTATTCAGATATTATTTCACTTGTTTCTCAACCCGGGTATGGACCTGTTATAAAAGCGAGTGATACCTACCAGATTCATTATTCAGATATTATTTTCACTTGTTTCTCTCTCTAAGTTCATCAGATTTTTTCTAGAGTTTCATCATTGATTCGTCTTGAATCTTTGATTCAGTTGTAAAATCTTGTGAGTCTATTGCAGATTGTCGTGTTGATTAGCTGTTAGGTGTGAGAGTTTGGTGATTCTTGTATTGTCTGAATAGTTGTGAGTTTGTAATCTTTTAGTTCGTTGTTAATAACATCCTTCGATATGGTGGTGTTGTTGGTTATAAACTTGATATCATGTTCATTACAGTGGGGTGAAGGCCAAATTCCATTTAACATTTAATAATCTAAACATTTATAGTCAGAAGTGCTTACACATGACATTTTTTAAAAGTATGAGCACATTTCACTAATCATTACATATGTTAAGTTGATGGTGAGAGGTGACACCTACTTGTTTAAGATAATAAATAAAGCACCGAAATGTAGAAACCAATACATAAACACAAAATGTGATATAACGCATTCACTTCTTATCAAGTGAAACCGTGTCAAACTGTAAATGACGATTCTATATACAGTGAGAAACACACATGAGTCTAAATACAGTGAGAAACACACATTAGATATCTAAGGGTGAGCGGGGCACTTCTCGGGGAGGGATGCGGTGAGGTGAGTCCCCGAGCGGGAACACCGCCGCCATCAACTCGGGGAGCCTAATCGGGGATGGATTTCGGTGGGTGTTCACCGTATGAAGGGAGAGAGGGAGAGGGTGGCCCACCATTGATTCAACCAATCAAGTATTTTCCCCCTTAATTAAAAAAATAAAAAAACAAGTCCCCCAAGAGAGGAGTGCCGCCATCAAATTGAGGGTGTGGGGGAGTTAAGGGGGGAGTTGACGTGGCGCGTGCTGATTGAGTGTAAGAGATGTCACTCCCCTAAGAGAGGAGTGCCCCTCTCACCCTAAGTAATACATGAAAACAATACTTTGATTCTATATAACACATAAATATAAATATATTGTTTACTTAAAAAAAAACTCAATGAATTAGTGTCGCTAGATTCTAGGTACCCAACTAAAAATTGAGTATTAAATATTACATACACATAAAAATATCATATATGTGCAAAAACAAATGAAATAACACAACACTTTTCAAAATATACAGTGAGAAACACACATGAGTGTACCTCAAACTATCATTATCATACTCGTAAATCAAATTTTTTCGTCCTTTACGTTTGTATCGGATTGTAATAAATACCCTTTAACTTAAATAACTACAGTTAGACCTGACAAATGGGTCAGGTCGGGTCGAGTTGGGTCATGGGTCAAAACTGGTCAATTAAAAAAAAATGTTGTTTTGGTTCGGGTCGAAACGGGTTCGGGTTGGAACAAGTTCAGTTTGAAATGAGTTCGGATCAGAATGGGTTTCGGGTCGGGTCGGGTAAAAACATTTTTTTAAGATTGTACATCAAGGGGACAATTTTGTCAGGTTAAAACAGGCCCGGGTTGGTTCAGGTTGAGTATGTGTTAAGACTTTTTGGCACGGGTTAGGTCGGGTCGAGTTGGGTCATGGGTCAAAACGGGTCAATTAAAAAAAGGGTTGTTTTGGTTCGGGTCGAAACGGGTTCGGGTTGGAACAGGTTCGGTTTGAAATGGGTCCGGATCAGAATGGGTTTCAGGTCGGGTCGGGTAAATAACATTTTTTTAAGATTGTACATCAAGGGGACAATTTTGTCGGATTAAAACAGGCCCGGGTTGGTTCAGGTTGAGTACGTGTTAAGACTTTTTGACACCAATCAATCCATGCTTATTGCTTTGTGAATCGCTAAATTTGGTTAAGGCTAAATCCATGGATACATACAACACAAAATCTTCCAATGTACAAGAGGCGCGCCTCATACCTGCGTCACAAGCTGTTTTTTTTACATGTGCTTCTTGTACACAATCGCCTCAAGCAGTAAGAAGCTCAACGACATGCAACTAAGGCACTCTAGTGCGCCTTTTAGAACACAGATTTCAAACCAACAAAATAGGAACTCAGCATGCCAGTTTGTGATTTATATGGTTCGGTCCACAGTGTTAGGTTTAAAATTCGAAACATGCTTTTTAAATACATACATAAATATATTCATGAATCATCTTTATATGTTTAGAAACAGAAATATCAGTTAACTAATTCAAACAGAGATCACATTGAAGATGTCTGAAGTTTACTAAGAGAATCATAGTAACATTATATACTACTACGACTTGATTTAGCATTATAAATTAAATTTAGCATACTTGATTTACTCAAAAGCCCAGGCATTCTCGCGACGAACCTCCTCTTCTTCCTCCGGTGTGAAATCGTTCTTGATATTAAACGTCTTGCGAATCTCCTCCGGTGTCTTCCCCTTTATAATGTGATGTATGCTTTCAATGTGTGACATTTTAGCATGTTAAATTGTGTTTTCGATCATGAATACTATTTGGAAAGAAGTTACTTTGTCAAGTTTATTTCCACAGGTTCCAGGTGAAGATTGGATGCATTTTGGATGGATATAGCACCAAGAAACGAGCCGGGCATGTACGAGAAGAAATTTGGAAACGAAACGGACGAAACAAAGGATCAGGGCCGTAAATTACGGCCCAGGCCGTATTTTACGGCCTCCTCTGCATCAGTTTCATGTTTAAGGCCCGTAAATAGTAGGCAGGCCGTATTTTACAGCCCCTGTGTCACACCCCAACCGATGGCGGAATCATCGGGGCGCGGCACTGAGCGAAACAGATTGTCCAGAAGTTTCCATAACAACTATCATTACCATTTAAGTAAACATTACGTCCCATACCGTAACATAAATAGTCAAACAAGTTATTACAGACAACATCAAAACAAATACTCTGTTCCGCCAACTCAGATTTAAATAAGTAGCAATTGTTTATCTGCTTCTAGAGACCCCTAATAAGTTATCTACAGACAACTATTTGTTGGGCTCTAAAGCTTTATTCTAGCTTCCAATTCCTACCACATATGCGTCCTAAGCACCTGTCACATACGTTAAAATAATGTCAATACATAAAATGTAAAGGTGAGCATACAAGTTTGATAATAGCATATAGAGTTCGAATTCGTTTACGCATAACCAGCACGTACACATAGTGAAATGAAGCACGTTAGTTATCGACATAGATCCATCGATACCAATGACTGCGGGTTGACTGCTCGAGGCAGTTCGCAATACACGATTACCACTGTAATCCATGCAAGTAAAAGATCCTTAACAACCCCCGTGTGAACGGGTGCTGAGTCCAAACTATAGTACTATCGTTGCTAAGGCAGGTAGACAGCATTCCATGTGTAAACATAACAAACAAGCATTCATAAGCCACGTATAACATGCATTAATGGTTAAGCGTTAAAATAGCTTGAGTGGTGTGATAGTTGTAGTTTGAATAGTTGTAACGTATGTAACACCCAAAAGTGCTAAAAGCAAAAAGGGTTCGAGTATACTCACAGCGATATGGATTGAAGGGAGCGCTTTACAGCGAGTACGGTTAGCCTGAATAGATTCGATAACGTAACGATAAGTGGCGCGTAAAACAGTACAAGTGAGAGTGGGTAGGATGACTGATCGTGCGGATCAGTTATCCGTGAGTAGAAGTCATCCGTGCGCATGACCTATCCATGCGGATGGTGATGCGTGCGGATGGTGTTCCATCCGGGTAAGCTATCCGTGCGCGTGACTGTCCGTGCGGGTGGCAACCCGTGCGGATTACTTGTATGTGCGGATGACTTATCCGTACGGTTAGATTGTATGTGTGGATAAATGTTCAAGTGGATTGTTTCTTCCTAAGATGTGTTTGTGTATGATGGCTTCTGCTTTGGAGTTTTCGTTGTAGCATTTAGAAAACACCAAAGTGTTTCTATCTTTCAAGCCGGTCGCGCGGACGACAGTCCGTGCGCGCGGGCAGAGCCAATCCGTCCGGATAGCCTGTCCGTGCGTACGACTTGGCCGTGCGGATGAACATTGTTTGGATTTTAGTTTAAGGCCTTAGTATCTCATGATCCGAAGAGTAATCCATTCAGAGGTTGTCCGTCCGGATTGCTCATTCGTCGATACTCAAACCTTGTTCGGAAAGTGGGTCCCAAGGGTAGCTCGTGCGGGTGACAACCCGTGCGTATGACTTGTACGTGCGGACAGCTAGTCCGTGCGCACAGCTTGTCCGTGCGGACAGCCTGTGCGTGCGGACAACTGGTCCGTGCGGACAGCCTCTGGTTGTTCCGTTCGTCTACACTTGGTTTCTGTTGTCGTTTATCGAGACGTTCTGATTACGTGGCAACCACTTGGAATTGTATTCTCACCAGCGTGACTAGACCGGTCAGGAACCACCCTAACTCGGCCTGTCGGCGACTCAGAACAGTCATCCCGGTTAACCCCGAAATCAGTTGTCTGTGGGTAGGATTCCAGATCTAGAACGAGTGCATCACTATTGACGAGTAGAACACTAGAACTGATCGGATTCGTACCGGTTTTAAGGGTAAAAGAAGGAGAGAACTAAGGTTTATTTCTTTCAACTCTTTTATCCTTAGAAAAGTTTAGATCTAGGTGAAATTATTGTAAAAACTTGTAGAAGTCGTTTAGATCTGAGATATTCTTGGTGGAATGAGGTCAAGCTTGAAGTTCTTATGAACTTCATGATGACGTCACCCGGGAATACCTCAAATCCGGATGATTTCATGGTTAAAATCGAAGATTCGAAAGATAGAAATGTGTAGAATTGTGTAGTGATCAAAGATGTACAAGAATTAGTGCAAGATCTTACCTGGATTGAGAGAAATCTGAGAAAAAGGTGAAGAATGCGTGTGGTTCGGACGTCACTTGCCAAAAGTGGAAAAAGTGGAGAGTGACCCGTGTATTTATAGGATGCCAAAAAGGGAAAGGGTGAGCCGTGCGCATGGCACGCACCCGGGTAGGCTATCCGCGCGGACTGGTCATCCGTGCGGATTGGCAATCCGTGCGGATTGGCCATCCGTGCGGATGCCACCTCCTTTGGTGAGTTCGGTGCGATGTTGATTCGGTTTCGATTTGCGAGCGATTCGATAGGGTTTCCTAATCAAATTACTTTCAGTCCCAACTACTTCTTATATGGTTCGACTCGGGATTCGGGTTCGGGTTCGTTTATATTCGAGTTAGACTTCGAGTTCGATTGAGTTTGCTTGATTATCACAACACAACATAAAATAAACATGCACAGGTAACACGTAAGGCACACACACACACGTATAACGGCAAGTAAAATACATAGCTCGAGTCACGATTTGATGTCGATTTGATTAGCATAGCTCGATTAACTTTATCGCATTGTTACTACTTCCTGTCGTTCACAGTCGTAGGTCGATTGAAATACGGTTAGTATGACCCGATTATTGTAATGAACGACATTTACTCCACATAATCTAAATATAATACAAACAATTCTACGAGTCACGTCGCGCGAAATCGGTCGTTGACTTTGACCTTGACTTTGACTTTCACTCGTGAAAACACGGGGTGTTACACCCTGGGCGGTTCTGGACGGTTTTTGTAATATTTTGGCCAAATAAACATGTTTTTCTAGGGGTTTTTGCGGATTTTCTACACCATTGGAGGCTAGAAGTCATCAAGGGACAAGGAAGACTAAGTGACAAAGTGTTCTACATCAAGATTTCTCCAATTGCTACCGAAATCGCAACATATCTTCATCAAGCATGAT
The DNA here is from genome assembly GCA_030545235.1 of Helianthus tuberosus. Lineage (NCBI taxonomy): Eukaryota > Viridiplantae > Streptophyta > Magnoliopsida > Asterales > Asteraceae > Helianthus > Helianthus tuberosus. Next base: position 166,532,180 of record CM060369.1, on the reverse strand, counting down.
CATGCGTGGCTAAAACCCTTGTGATCACAACCAAGAGCTAGGTTTGTATGCCATTTAGTTCAATTTGAGTTATTTATCTATGTTGGACATGAATTCATGGTTTGTGTTAGAGATCTATGACATTTGCTTGGTTTTTTATGTGTTGATTGTTCTTAAACATTGTTTTCTAGAATCACTTCATGTATTTTGAGTTAATCGGTGTTTAATCGTTGAATGTCAAGATATATGATTGAAGGTTATGTTAACATGTTTGTATTTGATGGTGATCATTTTGTGATAATCTAATTACATCGGTGTTTAATCGTAGTAAGCTTAGGTACACAAGTTTAGGTCTTTCAATACTCAATTAACATATGATTTCACAAGGTTATGTTTATATAATCTTCCAAACCGGATTTACAAACTCAAATTACTAATTGTGCTATCAAACTTGATGCTTGGTTGTGCTCATTGTTCACTTTATTGAATTTACAACTTTAGTTTAATATAAATTTCTCAAATCAAACATAAATCCAATTTCAAGTTTTTATTATGTTTTGCAATCGATTGAAGTCTTACACCAACCACTAGCTCTTTGTGGTTCGACACCCTATTTGCCACTACTAATCTAGGGTATTTAGGAACATTTAATCTTTTATGTTTGATCGGTACTTCGACGTCGATTAAATTTTGGCATCGTTACCGGGGAGCACGTGCGCTTGGTGTTTGTTTTTAGTTGATTGATTTTCTGTTTTTGTTAAATATTGCTAAAAATCCAAAAATATTATAAGTCATGTATCTTTTTAGTCTTTGTTATGTTTGGTGTGGTGATTGCGCAGGTAGTAGTTTCATTGCACACACACTAGACCTTCTGGAAGATCATCACCGTTAGCATTTGTTCCGGAGATAGAAAGATTTGCAAGACAAAACCGAGTTGTTCATCGCACAAACTTGACTCCAGTCTCAATTTCACAATACGTTTCTGAACTAGAAGAAAGTGATACCGAAATCATAAATATGGCAGGTGGTGAAGGTGATCCACCACTACCCGAAGTAGACACTCATTTCAGGCCGACTATCTTTAGAAACCCATCTCCAACTGTTACATCGGTTTTAAATGGGAGAATCTTTAAATCCGGTCTCAATACTTGGCTATTTTACCTACCTTTTGGGGAGTTGCTTCCGACGAGCCTTACACACATTTGATTAACTATGCAACAATATGTAGCACCATTGGGAAGCAAGCCTTTACACCGGAAGAGGTAAAATCATGTCTTTTTCAATTTTCACTTAAAGAAAGAACTAAATAATGGTTTTCAACTTTACCATTTGATAGTATTCAAACATGGGAGAAATGCAACGAACCTTTCTTGAGGAATACTACCCGATGAGTAAAACTAGTGAAGCTTGAAATGCTATCAAATCTTTTAGTCAACATGTTAGGGAATCCTTTCATGAAACTTTCAAAATATTTTAATGAAATGCTTAGAATGTGTCCTTATCATGACATCCCTAAATGAGATTTGGTCAAAAAATTTTATGATGGTTTTGTTACCGAGGATCAAAAAGTTATTTTTTCATGTAGCAGTGTAACCTTTTTAACTCATGATGAGAATTATGAATGGAACTTTTTAGAAACTTTAGTAATGGAAGGTTTGATGCACTAGAAAAGAAAATTGATATCATTTGCCAAAAGATGGGAAAGGATGTTTCTCTTGTTTCGTAGGTACAAGAGTTATGTGAAATATGTGGAGATATGGGGCATGTTGCTTTTGATTGCCCTATGAATTTTGGAAGTAGCGAAGAAGTTAATCAAGTATATGGGGAAAGTGTTAGCGCCCGATTTTTCGTTTTTCTAAAATAATATACAGGGGCGATTTAAAGTATAACTTTTTAAAACGACCCAACTTTTTCCGATTTAAAGATTGCAAAACTAGCAACACTAATACATACTTTTAACAAAATTTGGGCATGACCCATCCGTAAGACGAGCGTATCCCTCTTTTGTATAACTTCCAAACGATAATGTTCATGACCCGTTCAATTAGACACGACTAAAACCCATAACATCAAGTTTTGAAAAGTATAAATACTAACAAAGTTATGCAAAAATTAACAAGTATTTGACCCAAAGCATTAGTGCAAACTAGCGGAAGCGCTTGGTATGACATATTATGAACACGTGCTCGCTCCAATTCGCCAAGTAGCCTAAATTGAGGATTTACCTACATTCAACAACAACAAGCTTAAAAAGTTAGTCATAATACTTATTTCACTTACAACACCAACATTTTAGTTCCATTCGTTTATATACTTCATTTCTCTTACGCATTCGATTACCCAATTAAATGGGTATGGCATATACTCTGTCTCTCATAATGAGATTCAAGCATACCACTTATGACTTGATAACATCGGGTTAATTGCTTTCAACATAAATCTCACGTCCTATCCGTATAATGGATTGAACATCATACATTCGTAATTGCATTCATGACCACCCATTCCAAACGGAGGGCACCTTATTCTTACTCGACTTGTTCAACTCGAACTGGTCGATTTGCATAACTTGTCATAACCTTCGTTAACATAACCAAATCCACGAGGGATTTGCTATCTACTTACTAACCAACATAATCATTATAACAAGGGTTGTGTTTCGTGATTATTAACAAAAAATTAAGTAAAGTTTTGTATGCAACGGAACATACCTCGATCTTGTGAGCCTTCCGATTTCTTAGTACTTGAACCTTCTTCCTTCATGCCTATATCAACACATTCATTCATTCGTTTAGTACCCCAAATTTCATTCCATTATTTTCCAAATTACACATAATTATTTTTTCAAGCATTTCATCAAACACTTGGCGGGTTTCGCATTTGTGGGACACTAAGTACAATCTTTTAAAGTATAATTCCTACTAGTTCATTTCAAAGTTCATCAACAATCAATCAAATTCATTATATTCTCTTGTCCTACTTAATTTGTTTAAGATTCCAGTACTACAACATCATCACATGTCAACACTACACATGATTCCTACCAATTTTCCACCTTTCAACATCTCTAATTATTCATACCAATGGGTTATGCAATTCGCTTTTCATATAATCAAATTCACACATAAACATACATGATTCCTGTTTTATAGAGAAGTCCTAACCCCAATCTATACAATTTCTTGCAAAATTTCGAGATTGGGTCATAACCCACTTCCTAACATACATCAAAAACACCAAATTGAGCTTACCACTTTATAAAGGATGTTAGGTTAATCTAAAATCTGGTAACATGCAGCCGATTAACACTGAATTTCCTTGTCAATTGATGAGTTTTGCAAGAACAAGGGTGACCCTTGTTTCTCCTGCTTCTGTTCGACCAAAACACGCCCAAGGTGTGTGTTTTTGGTTTGAACCCCTTATTCCCCTTTCTTAATTATAATTTTCCACATTACCCCCCTCAAGATTGTTAAGTGTTTAATTTAAACACTTCTCGTAATTTAGGCTTTTCTCATTATCTAACTAGTATTTTGTAACATTTACAATTACTAGGTTAGACTTTTAATTAATTTAGCTCGTATGTCTAAAGGTCGTTTTTGGGGTGTTACAAGTCTACCCCTCTTCAAAGGAGGTTTCGTCCCCGAAACCTTTCTCATTCCAACTAGACCACTTCTACTCTTACTTTTTCATCTATTCATTCGCGATGCTTAATACAACATAGATGCATTCGAGATCTTGGCAAGATTTTCATTCATGCATAAACGTATTTGTACGCATTGTCCCCCCGTTCTTAAATCAAGTAAATTACTTTCATAATCACATATAAATCAGAATCTAATCCAGAGCTCTTATTAGTGTCGTTTTCACTTTATAATGCTAGTTCCTATCATACATCATCACTAGCGATTCGTTCATTGAAATTTATTCCAAATGTATACTATTGGTCATACAAGCTTATGCTTACGGCTTGTTTCTATCTTTCTAAATAAGCGTAACATATTCATACATTTATTAATATAAATAAATCGATTTATTTCATTCCGCACACAAATCATGCACGATATAATTCATTATTGTAATCATGAGCAAACCCCATTATCCCATTTCTAACGTTCTTCTAATTACTTTCTTGTTCATATGAGGGCTTAGCATAACATTACACGTATACTATAAACATTTAATGACTTAGTGGTACTAATACAAAGCTACCCACTTCCTAATTACCTTTTCATACTTAATACGAGTATAGGGCATTATTCTACGGTTACTACCGTCACTTGAACTAATTACAAATTTGAGTTTAGCCTCAAATTTAATCCTTCGCACACTTTATTATTAGCTCATTGCATGAACTACTTATGATAACAACTAGGTATGTTGTGTACGAGCACCATACGAGCGTTTAACCAATTCAGCTCAAACTTTCATTTAAGGCCTTTAGATCTCCCTCTTAATGACATTCATACCTTCTCACGCTAACCGTTACAGGTTAATCATTGTATACCATACCATAATTATTCTACCATTCATTTTGTTCACACTTACAAATAAATCTACGGATTCTTAATCATTAATCAAGAATTAAACATTTTACTAACCTCGCCTTCAATGCATAAGTCAGTTATCCGTGTACCGGATCGATCCGCTTCTTTATATGTACCTTCCGTACCAGAATTGGTCTCATTCATTCATGAAATATGCTCCCACTCGTGAGCATCCTTCCACTAGCTTCATTACTATCATCTCACTAAGAATTCCATCATATTTATCTATAAATAATAGTTAGCACATAACCTTTCATATTTGCGTCCTATAGGGTGTTTGTTCGCCGATTGTCTCTTTCACAATTTTCTTACGTACACGCTAAAACATATCATACATTCCATTTCTTACATACTATCCTTTCATTTTATTGGTTATTTCGTCAACTTTCGCAGTTTGACCTTTCAAGGTCGGACTAACACCCCCTTACTTATTGTGGTCGCATCGAGGTACACGTTCGTACCTTATACTTGCATAATTGCAATGACTTCATTTACTTCGTTTGACTTTTCAGAAGTCTAATTGTAAATACATTCTTACATATGGGTATCAGTTACCCTATTCTCACACATCATTCTCTAGTCGAGCCCTAAGCTCCTATTAAAAATATAATCTTTTTATACGTACCTGGCGCGGGTCAAATCCCTTGACTCTTTATTCATACCTTGCAACGGTTAATACTTTCCAAACTGTGACAATGCATGCCCATACATTATGCTCACCTATAAGTAATAAACTTGACAAATCGAACATTAAATGTCGGGTTCAAATGGCGATCGCCATTTGACCCATATGACTCATTTGAGTTTGGTACTTAGTTTTTAGTCTTACTTGTTTAATCCGTCTTCACTTACAGATTCGAACTTTTAATTTATTACCTTCCACTATTACTGGTTTGATCCGTGTTTGCTTATAGATCCATCCTTTCATTACTTACATGGTTGAATCCATTTCTCAGATTCAAACATTTTCCTCCGTACCTTTCTCTCTTCTGCCGTATCATTTACCATGTCTTTTCTTATGAAACGTTTTCGTATTAATCTTCTACATTCAACTTCAAGTGTTGGGTCCTAACACTTAATTCCATGTCCTAATTCATGTAGCGCGTATCGACGCGACACTCTACATCCTATATCTAGTGGTGTTCCCGCCCTTCTTTCTTAAGTTTGTTTTACATTCAATCGTAGGCTTATACTTTTCATCCTTATCTTTCTTTCTTATATTGATCCGTCCCTTTTAAGAATCGTTAGACCCCTTTTTTCTAGCTTGATCGGACATAAGTGAGATGATTCTCGTGTTTTTCTCGAGCTTCGGTCAATACATGACCGTCTCTTAATATACCATTTCCATTTGTTCGTTCACCGTTTTTGGTGTTAATTCACCTACGTTCTCTAACATATCTCTTACTAATGAGTATCCTACATTACACGTTGTATTTCTTACGTAATACTTCCAGCATTTGTAAGTAATTATTATTTACTGACTTCTACAATATAACCTTTTAAGGTCAACCACCACCCAGTACTTTTTGTATATAAGTATTGTAGTATGTGTTGTACATACCTTCAATTCGAACATACTTACAAAACGTCTTTAGCTAACATCTGAACTAATATCCTTTCCATACCTTTCATTAACATAACCAAGTTCTCATTTATTTATACGTTCCACCAAATTTCAAATATTCAAACACGTATACATCTTCATGTAAATAAATTCGAAGTGATTGCGAATTCACCTTCCTTTAGCGTCTGTGTTCATGCTTACTTTATTACTTCCTCTCAACCCTTTTTGCCATCCATGCTCAAGCCAATTGACAAGATTTCCATCCTTACATATCATTATGTTCGTATTATCATTAGCTTATGTGAGCATACATACGACTGTTCACTTTCTTTCTATTCATACGTTAATCGACTTTCGTTAGTAGAATTTCATATAAAGGAGACATTCATTAATAGTTATCTCATTTTAATTCCATACAACTAAACTATCATCAAGCATAACAGGTAATTCATCTAGTACATAACACATTAACTCTTTATTTTAACAATTGTGTCTAATGGCCATCCCATGATATCCCTATATTGTTGACTTTCAGAAAGTCAACTGTCTCGTTTACACACTTTAAACTTTTAAACATGTATTCATCTAAATGTGGTAGGTCATAATAATAATATCCTACGTATTTCATACTCGTATTGTATGACATGTACAATTTACGTGATCCTCTAAACAATACACATATACATTCACATACACGTACTTTCACATGCTAATGCTCCATGATTCTACAAATAGCAAATTTCATTCGAAGCAACTATATAACATAATTTCAACATACCCTCTACTAATAAGCTCGTATGATTCACATTTGGCACATATTCGCCTCTTAATCATACTAAAGCAAATCATGATATACACATAAGTATCACACCATTCCAAACATAGGGTACTAGCCTCTAATGCATAATTCTGATCAAAGCATACATTTATCGCCAATGATCTACGTAACTTTACATAACTTATTATATCTTCTAATAACTTGACAAGAACATAAAACGGGCATTTATGAGAAGTACGGAAACTTAAATTATAATTCACAAGCTTTCAATATAACACATACTTCAACCTTTGATTACAACATTTGTAATCATGCATTTCAAGTTTTTAATTCTCTACGTTTCATCATTTATTTCGTTTCGTTCTTTTAACACCATTACATGCCTTTCATTATATCATAGTTCATTAGTCTGCAGTTACTTAATTCACATTCTTACATTTCAATTTTTGATCTTTTAAATTTCATAACTCTTATCTTGTCATTCGATTCATCACTTTCGACTCTTACGGATCCATTCCATCGTAACCACTAATTGTGGTTACATACATCTATTAGGCCTTATAAGGACCCTACATAATCATTAAACAGGCTTTCGGACAACCCGGTAACTCTAAATGTGAAAAAAAAACAAACAAAACAAACATTTTTCAGCGGATCGAATTTACACTGGCCGTCGGCGATGGGCCTTGTAAAGTGGCGTCAGCCACAATGTCCGTAGGCAGCCCACATAGGGCGTCGGCCCAAATGAAGGGGGCGTTGGCGACGGCCTGAAGCCCGTCGACGACGACCTTCCGTTTGATAATTTCGCTGCAGATTTGTTTTAGGCACCTTTAATCGTTTTTCGGGTCGGTTCCAGCTATACGGTTCATGGAACTTCCCGTTTCACCTCCCCTTATTATTTCCCAACATACTTATCTTAATTATTTACATTGTAAGCACACTATGCATACTTACGTTTTCCGAAACTTAAATTTTTACCTCATTGGCGATCTTGGAGTGAGCACACCTTCGAGCGAGCCGTCAATTTGAGTTCAAGCACTACTACTTGTGCTCGAATCCCTCAAACCTCAGCTCTGATACCAACTTGTTAGAGATCGATTTTTCGTTTTTCTAAAATAATATACAGGGGCGATTTAAAGTATAACTTTTTAAAACGACCCAACTTTGTCCGATTTAAAGATTGCAAAACTAGCAACACTAATACATACTTTTAACAAAATTTGGGCATGACCCGTCCGTAAGACGAGCGTATCCCTCTTTTGTATAACTTCCAAACGATAATGTTCATGACCCGTTCAATTAGACACGACTAAAACCCATAACATCAAGTTTTGAAAAGTATAACTACTAACAAAGTTATGCAAAAATTAACAAGTATTTGACCCAAAGCATTAGTGCAAACTAGCGGAAGCGCTTGGTATGACATATTATGAACACGTGCTCGCTCCAATTCGCCAAGTAACCTAAATTGAGGATTTACCTACATTCAACAACAACAAGCTTAAAAAGTTAGTCATAATACTTATTTCACTTACAACACCAACATTTTAGTTCCATTCGTTTATATACTTTCATTTCTCTTACGCATTCGATTACCCAATTAAATGGGTATGGCATATACTCTGTCTCTCATAATGAGATTCAAGCATACCACTTATGACTCGATAACATCGGGTTAATTGCTTTCAACATAAATCTCACGTCCTATCCGTATAACGGATTGAACATCATACATTCTTAATTGCATTCATGACCACCCATTCCAAACGGAGGGCACCTTATTCTTACTCGACTTGTTCAACTCGAACCGGTCGACTTGCATAACTTGTCATAACCTTCGTTAACATAACCAAATCCGCGAGGGATTTGCTATCTACTTACTAACCAACATAATCATTATAACAAGGGTTGTGTTTCGTGATTATTAACAAAAAATTAAGTAAAGTTTTGTATGCAACGGAACATACCTCGATCTTGTGAGCCTTCCGATTTCTTAGTACTTGAACCTTCTTCCTTCACGCCTATATCAACACATTCATTCATTCGTTTAGTACCCCAAATTTCATTCCATTATTTTCCAAATTACACATAATTATTCTTTCAAGCATTTCATCAAACACTTGGCGGGTTTCGCATTTGTGGGACACTAAGTACAATCTTTTAAAGTATAATTCCTACTAGTTCATTTCAAAGTTCATCAGCAATCAATCAAATTCATTATATTCTCTTGTCCTACTTAATTTGTTTAAGATTCCAGTACTACAACATCATCACATGTCAACACTACACATGATTCCTACCAATTTTTCCACCTTTCAACATCTCTAATTATTCATACCAATGGGTTATGCAATTCACTTTTCATATAATCAAATTCACATATAAACATACATGATTCCTGTTTTATAGAGAAGTCCTAACCCCAATCTATACAATTTCTTGCAAAATTTTGAGATTGGGTCATAACCCACTTCCTAACATACATCAAAAACACCAAATTGAGCTTACCACTTTATAGAGGATGTTAGGTTAATCTAAAATCTGGTAACATGCAGCCGATTAACACTGAATTTCCTTGTCAATTGATGAGTTTTGCAAGAACAAGGGTGACCCTTGTTTCTCCTGCTTCTGTTCGACCAAAACACGCCCAAGGTGTGTGTTTTTGGTTTGAACCCCTTATTCCCCTTTCTTAATTATAATTTTCCACATTACCCCCCTCAAGATTGTTAAGTGTTTAATTTAAACACTTCTCATAATTTCGGCTTTTCTTATTATCTAACTAGTATTTTGTAACATTTACATTTACTAGGTTAGACTTTTAATTAATTTAGCTCGTATGTCTAAAGGTCATTTTTGGGGTGTTACAGAAAGGAAGTCTTATGATATGATTTCTAACACGTATCATCCCAGATTGAGGAATCATCCAAGTTTCCGATACGGCAACCCCACGAATCAAATGAATCCTAACTTTCAAGGATCAAGCCAACAAGGTGGACAGCAACAATTTCAGCCTCGTCAACAAAACTTTCAAGGTAATTATCAAAGAGGGCAATTCAATCAAGGCTTTAATCTCAAGGTGGGTACCAACAAGGAATACCTCAACAACAAGGGTACTCAAGAAATTTCCAACAAGGTCAAAGTCAAAATCAAGGCCAAGTAAGTTCATCACAAGGAAAAGCAACCAATGAAGGTTCAACCAAGTTAGATGAGATTTTAGAAATTTTGAAAGGGGTGGTGCAAGAACAAGAAGTTCAAGGTTAGACCGTGGGATCTCTAACCGAACGAGTTGGTCAACTAGCAAGAGAAGTAGCTATAAAACAACCGGGAAAGCTTCCAAGTGACACAACAATCAACTCACAACATCAAGGATCATCAAAGAACAACAAAAATGCACACGTCAATGAGGTATGTGTTCTTAGAAATGGTAAGTCTTATGAGAACAATGTTGAAACTCCATCACAAATTGTTGAAGGTGTGGTGGAGGATGTTAGTGATGAATCCGATGATAACCAAGAAATAGAAACTCATATTACTAAAATTCAACCTCATCAAACTTTTAAAAATTTAACAAATCAAGAGGTTGTGGGTAACGAGTCTACTAAAGTGACGAATAAGGGTGTGGAGACTAATACCACCCCATATCCTTCTGCTTTAGTAAATCTGGTGAAAACATCGATTTATGGGAAAAAGGGAGCCCTATTTGAGGATATGTGGGATGTATTTAAACAAGTCAAAATTAACTTACCATTGATTGATGCGATTCTTCAAATCCCTTCTTATGCAAAATTTTTGAAAGATTTATGTACTAAAAAATGACAACATAAATTACCTAAGAAACTTGATTTGACAGCTAATGTAAGTGCAATTTTGTCAAGTTCACTCCCACAAAAACTTAAAGATCCCAAGGCACCCCTCATTTCCATCCAAGTGGGTGATGTTAGCATTGAACGAACACTATTAGATTTGGGAGCAAGCGTTAGTATCCTCCCAAGAAGTTTAAATGACCAACATGACTTTGGTCCACTCAAGCAAACTGACATTACTCTTGTCATGGCGGATATGTCACCTAAACTCCCTACGGGAATGCTACATGATGTAATTGTGAAAATTCAAGACTTTTATTATCCCGTTGATATTTTAGTGCTTGATTCCACATCAAAACAAGTAGAGAAACAAGCTAATGTGATTTTGGGAAGACCTTTCTTGGCTACAGCCAATGCTCAAGTTGGTTGTAGGGATGGGACTATGGATCTTACTTTTGGAAATAGGAAATTGTGATTGAATGTTTTTGCTAATGTTACTAATCCTTTTTCTGAAAGTGAATGTTTTATAGTGGATATGATTGATGACTGTGTCCTATCCTACACTTCATGTGTAGAGGAGGATAACAACACCAAAGAGAGTTTATGATAGGGATGCTTTTGAAGAAATTAGAAGCATGATGGATGATGAATGTCCCGAAGTGGTCATGGCAATTGAAGAAAAAAGACCACCTTGAACCGTACGAGTTGAAAGCCTTCTCGAGCATATTGATTCAAAGCTCAAGCCATCTCTTGAAGAATCACCATATGTAGAGTTAAAAGAGTTACCTAAACACTTGAAGTATGCATTTTTTGGGGAAGGGCAAACTTTACCGGTGATTATTGCTTCAAATTTGCAACCCGAGAAAGAGCAAGCCTTAGTGGAAGTTTTGTCAAGGTACAAATTTACCATTGGATGGACAATAGCTGATTTAAAAAGGGATTTCACCTTCTATAGACATGCACAAAATCATCACTGATCCGAATGTCAAACCAAGCCGAGATGCTCAAAGGCGATTCAACCCAAATATGCGTGAAGTTGTTAAAAAGGAAGTTCTCAAATGGCTAGATGCGGGTATAATCTACCCAATCTTGGATAGCACATGGGTTAGTCCAACTCAAACCGTTCCTAAGAAATCTGGTATTCAAGTTGTTAAGAGTGAGGATGGTGAGCAAATCGCTACTCGACCTGTAACCGGGTGGCGAGTTTGCATTGATTACAGAAAATTAAATGCGGAAACATCTAAAGATCACTTCCTACTTCCATTCATTGATCAAATTGTTGAGAAACTATCTAGTCAGAAATTCTACTACTTTTTAAATGGCTATTCTGTGTATAACCAAATAGCGATTTACCCGGAAGATCAACAAAAGACTACACTCACATGCCTATACGACACTTTTGCATTTAGGCGAATGCCGTTCGGGTTGTGCAATGCCCCCGCCACATTTCAACGATGTATGTTGAGTGTATTCTCTGATATGGTGGGCGATTCTTTAGAGATCTTGATGGACAATTTTTTTGATATTTGGTCATACTTTTGAGGTTTGTCTCGATGAATTATAAAAAGTTTTAAAAAGATGCACCGAGACAAATCTGTTGAGTTGGGAGAAGAGTCATTTCATGGTTCAAGAAGGAACTGTGCCAGGCCATGTGATATCTCAAAGAGGAAATGAGGTGGATCGGGCCAAAGTACAAGTAATCTCTACTTTTCCCCCACCAACAAATGTGAAGGGTGTACGATCATTCTTAGGACATGCGGGTTTTTATAGGCGATTTATCAAAGACTTTAGAGCAATTTCAAAACCATTGTGTAATTTATTGCAAAAAGATGCACTGTTTGTTTTTGATGAACCATGTCTTAATCCTTCAATGCTTTAAGACAAAACCTAGTTGAAGCTCCCATTTTGCAATCACCTGATTGGTCTTTGCCCTTTGAGATAGTGTGTGATGCGAGTGACCATGTAATTGGAGCTTTCCTAGGGCAATAGGTGAATAAAAAGGCCGTTGCAATCTACTATGCTAGTAAAACCCTTTCTGATGCCCAACTTTATTTTACAACCACCGAAAAGGAATTACTAGCCGTTGTTTATGCTTTGGACAAAATCAGATCGTACATTTGGCGTAGCAAGGTTATTATATTTTTTCTGATCATAATGTGGTTCTTTATCTAATGGAAAAGAAAGATGCCAAACCAAGATTTATTAGGTGGGTGTTGTTCTTACAAGAGTTTGATTTCGAAATTAAAGACAAGAAGGGTTGTGACAACGTCGTTGTGGATCATTTATCAAGGATACCTGAAATCAAAGAAGAAGATAGAAGAGAAATCAATGAAGAATTCCTGGATGAACATTTATTTGTTGTTTCTAAATTACCATGGTTTACTAATGTTGCTAACTTTTTGGCTACATGTAAGACACCGGAGTCATGGTCCACAAGGCAAGTGAAACATCTCAAATCCCAAGCCAAACAATTTATTTGTGATGAACCGGATCTTTACAAGGTTGGAGCAGATCAAATCATAAGAAGGTGCATACTTGATGAAGAGATTCAAGAAGTATTGGCCCATGCACATACATATGCATGTGGTGGCCACATTTGTGACAACCCGAAATTTCAAGGTCTTTCACTGAGTATCTTTTCCTTTCATCTTCTGTTTTACATTGTAATGATGAGTACATTATGTGAACAGGTTAATGTGTTGCTTTCAATTGTTTGTTATATATTAAGTGTTTACGTTTTATAAAACTTAGCCGCCTACTATACACTAGTGTGACTTGATCTCGGCCCATAACCCTTTCACTTTGTGTTGTCGGTTCTTGGCCCATAGCGGAGCCCAAAGGCTGGGCTCGGCTCACCTATTCCGAACGCATACACACACATAATGTTGTGTGTGGTTTTCATAAACTTGCAAACACAAAATTATAACAAAACCTTAACTCCCTCCTCTCCCTCTTGAAACCGACAGCAGCCTATTAGCGAAGCTCTTTCTCTCGTTCGTTCATTCTAGCATCCTCGTGTGTGCACAATCCCTCGGTTAGTACGGTTATCCTTGCTTTGGTTCGCATTTCTCGCTGTGTTCGGCTATATGCTTATGTGTTGATTTAATATATGATCAAAGAGTAGTGTAGGGTTTGTTTGCAAGATGATAACAGTGTGATGCGTGATTTATAATTACTAGTATGATTCTGGAAATTGTTTATGATAATGATCGAGGATTCATGCACAATAATGGATTGCATATTAAACTGATGGGTTTGATTCGGTGGACTGTTTGTTGATCATTAGAATGTTAAATCAGAAATTAAGACTTTGCATGACAATGAGGTTTCGATGATTGTTGTGCTATACTATCCATGGATCCATTTGAACGATTTATGTTAACATTGTTCATGATTGTGTTCTTGTAAATCATCGGTGATGATGTTTGTGAATATGATTAGGTTTGATGAACGACAGCAATTAAGGTTTGTATGAACAAGAGTAACAATTGAAAATGTTATGCTGTTTGATTTGTTTGGAATGCGATAAAGTGTTGGCTGATTTACGAAATAGTTGTTAATAAGGGTTTGGATTAGTTAAAATTCATGAGTTTCCGACTAAGGTTGTGAGTCGCAACCGCTTGGTTCCGACTCGGAATCTCTGTGGTTCCGACACAACAATCGAAATCACACATCAATAGGACTCGAGACCAGCCGATTACGAGTCGAGACCAGTTCGGTTCCGACTCGAGACCAACCGGTTACGAGTCGAGATTGTCGGTTTCAGCTCGAGATCTCAGAGGTTACGAGTCGAGACCTCATGGTCTCGACTGATGTTCCACTCGAAACAAGCTTTAAACTTATTTGGGCCATATACTGGTTATTGGGCCATCAATGGTAATTGGAATGCACACCGAAACACTGGGCCGTACACTGTTTACTGCTCACACATTTGGACTGTTGTTAAAAGACTAAGCCTGGCCCACATGCTCTATGTGTTATGTGATAGTTTAACTTACATGCAATACGTGATTACGTGATGTATACTTTGGATGTAACCTGATTATCATACGTGGCTTTTCTTGCATACAAACCTAACTGTTGATGGTAACCATAATAGGACGTGGTTGACCAACTGTGAACAAGTAATAAACTAACCGAACAAATCTAAGGTGAGTTCACTACTCTTTCACAAGCATGTGTCTCGGGGAGGGACAAACAAACTAATATTCCGGAGAGGAATACTTTTTACTGGGTTTAACTTTTATATTGGATAATACACTCAAATCTATCACTTTAAGTCCCATCTTACTACCGAACTAGTTGCCAGGGAGGCAACGGGGTATTAGTTGATAGGGCTACTAGGCTTGACAACCTCACACCGTACCAGGGAGGACGGGCGTGAACTAATAACCTTAACCACTCGACCAATGTTGATAGGCATTGGGGAAGGGCAAACAAACTGACGTCACTGTGGTATCGAGTTATTATCAACATGGCTTTAAACTAAACACTTGACAACTGAACGTTTAATAAACCTGTGAACTCGCCAGCATTATGCTAATACACTTTTTCTGCATGCTTGCAGGTCGTTAGATGCGTGCTTTGGAACTTGCAATCAGGGATGCTAGAGTGGTCATGGGTCGCGATATATGGAAAGATGAGATGTGTCGGTTTGTTTTCAAACACTTTGATTATGAGTTGCTTAAACAATGAGTTATGCTTCCGCTGAACGTAAACTTGTTTTTAAACGAATGTTTTGAATACACTATTTACGTTGAATGGGAATTTTTATTTACTACATTATTATTAGTTCAATGTGATTAGTGGCTAGATCCTGGTACGTCACATGCCTCGCGGGGGTTTCCACATGTGGTATTTTTGGGGTGTGACAGTTTGGTATCAGAGCCACTGGTTATAGTGAACTCGGTTTTAAGACGTTTTTATAAAACCAGACTATAACCGAACAGTTTTGAAATTGACCATGACACTCAGCTCCAGATTGCAAGGTTCGTCTTTCGTTTACTTTATGCATTACGTACTAGCGTACATTTACTTATGATATTGCATACGATTGCATACTTAGCTCAACAGTACGATTACATGTGTTGCTTGATTATGTTATGATGCATTGATGGTATGACATTACTTCTAGACTTTTGTGATCTTTACCTTTGTGATAACATTCGTATTGCTACTCGAATCTGAGGAACCTTTTAACACGAGTTAAGAGGAGCTGAGATAAACATGCAAATCACATTGTCATTATGGGTACACACATAATAATAATGTGGGGTGCATGTGAGTCCCAGTGAGGTTTAACAAGTGTGAGAGAGGTTCGGACTCATTATCGGACATAATGGGAGATTCATCAATCCATAGAGGTCATAGTGATGATTGGCTTCTACTCAATCGTTATCCTTACCCTTTTCGCTCTTCTCATGGATGCAGAATCATGAACGGACGCGGTGGACGTAATGGTGGACGTGGCAACATCGTCATGACACAGGCAGAGTTAACGGACTTAATCAACACTCATGTGGCTGAAGCCTTAGCAGCTCAGCAAGCTGGTATGATACATACATGACGATTCTTGATCCTTAGTTGTATTACCTGACACTCATTCGTGCGTTGTACTTTCTTAGGTCGCACACCCTCTCGTATGGGCTCCTAAATCACTAACCCCAGATCCTAGTTGGACCGTACACCCCTTTGGCCCATGTCGCACACCCCAGTGAACAAGCAGGCCGCACACCTGGGTCTTTTATAAGTGTGCGAGTTGTTTTGGACAACTAGATCCCATTCCAAGTTGTGCGGTACCCATGTGGGGTATATATACACACAAATCCTTAAACCCTACACTCTTTCCAAACATTATACCAGCCGCCACCCTACCTCTCTCCCTCTCTTCCAATTCTGGTAACCTTTCCCTTTTGGGAAAAAAACCCTAGCTTACCTACTTTTGCCAAATGATACAATAGTAATAGTTGTAGCTTTTCACCTGTAGACTGGTCTCTCGCACACTACTCTCCTTCTTTGATTATTTCCCATTTTCCAGGCCAGTAGTAAACATGTTTATTTTGTGCTTTCATTTGTTGTTTAAGTACATGAGTGTGTTCTTAAAAGGGTGCTCACTGTTGTATGAAAGATGTGTTCTTGTTGAATGTTCTCCATCGTCTGATTCTGATAATGCTCGAATGATTTCTCGGTGATAAACATAATTTAGAAACAATTAGGGTTTGGCATGATTTCTTGATGATAATAGTGTTAAGGATGAGTCATGATACATGGATGGAATATGATTCACTGATTGATTGAATGTACTGTTTGATTGAGTAAATGCCTATTTTTATGTTGGATTCATGAATACTCTTGTTAAATAGGTACTAGGATTGGCTAATGCAAATCGTTGTTTTTTTAGAATGTCCTTGATGTTTGTAGCGACCCATGACAAGAAGATTTGGATTTTAGAACATGTGGTAGATTCGTATGAAATATTCTAATGATTCATGATTTGCGGATTGTATGACAATGAAATGGTGAATCTGCTTAGGATGGATGAAAAGGATAAATAGATCTTATAATTTTAGGATAAATAATTTGAAGGATTATAAGTTGGTGTGTTTTGTGAAATCCTGTGTGAAGGCAACTCTATGACCGCACAATACGAAAGTACAAGTTAGACTGCATGATGTACAAACTCTCTCTGCACACCGCACACTCCTAGGGGTCGCACACTCTCAGGAGTACAACCCCTGATGCATCACGTACAAAGATCCGATGCAGGGTCGCACACCTCCTTGTCTGCATAAACACCCTTTCCAAACCATAAGGCCTGGGGTACAACCCAACTATGCTTGATCGTACACTCCTTAAACCCGCACACTGCTGTTGGGCTGCTCCTCATGAAAAGCCCAAACCCTTATAGGCCGCACACTCGACACTGTTTCCCTCTACTTTGTGCGCCACTATTACTATTACAATATACCATGTTTGTGTAAACTTATCTGATGGTATAAAATACATGACGGATAATACCGGTACGCTACTCGATTAAATACGTGTATCACATATGTGACTACTTGAATGCGGTCCTAATATTGATACTCATAATAGGACGTGGTTGACCAAGTTTAGGATAAACAAACTATCTACCGAGCAACCGAAGGTGAGTTCACACTAAAACTAGAAGCATGCATTCCCGGTGGGTTGGGAACTTCATATATTCCCGGTGGGATGGGAACTTCATATATTCCTGGTGGTTTGGGAACTTCACATATTCCCGGTGGTTTGGGAACTTCATATACTAAACAAAATTCTACCATAAAAGTCCCTTTTTCATTTATACCGATTAATCACCGTTCGAGGAGAACGAGATACAAGTTGATAGCGCTATTAGGTTTGACAACCTCACACCGTGCCTCTGGAGGAGGACGGGCATGAACTATTATCTAGGAATTTGATCAATGACGGTAGACATTGACCAAAAGGGCGAAATAACAATTACGTCCAAGTTTCGGTACTGCACAGTTTAGTGGTTCATATATATATATGAATGGGGTAGCTCCCTATAGCATGTGTTGATAACATGGAAACTTCATAAAATGATGTTTTTGGATAAAACGAAAAGAACCTTTTTGAAAACCGTGAACTCGCCAACTTTATGTTGACACACTACTGCATGGTTGCAGGTCCGTAGATACTGTGCTGGAGTTTGTCTGGAGAGTTGTGATGGTCGTCTAGAATCCGTTGTCGGATTCCTACTTCAAAACTTATGTTTTAAACTACTTATGAACTTAATGCTTCCGCTAAACATTTGAACTCTACTTTAAACTTGCTATGTTTTGAACTTTATTTCAAACTTATTATGTTTTAAGATTTGAACGTTATGTCACTAATCATATTGATGATGGTTTCATTCTACTATAATTAATGTTCAATGTGATTGGTGGGTTGATCCTGGGCAGTCACACGACTCACAGAGATACTCCGCATGAGGACTTTGAGGGTGTGGCAAAACTAACACGGATAAAGTTCCTGTCGCGAAGCGCTGTAGGATCGTGTGATGACCCAAACGAGTCGTTCAGAGAAGTTCTAATCTGTTTCAGGTGCAGAAAACAAGAAACGTCTTCGACACAGGTTGCAATTCACTTTAAACACCTTGTAGATTGATATAACATTGAATACAATCAAGAATCAAACCGGCAGCACCTCGGTATGATTTTCAGGAACCGTTACAAATGAGATCACTTGAAGCCTATTTATAGACTTAGGGTTTCGCTTGAACATGCTCAAGCGAAACACTCTCAAGCGAACATACACTCAAGAGAACTCATCTGTTCAAGCGAACTTGCCCTTTCGCTTGAACCTGCCTTGAACTCTTCAAGCGAACTCAGCTTGTAGACTTGTTTCCTCGATCTTCGTGCAATATACAATATAAGACTCGATACAAGACGAAGTCGACAGATGTATGCACTAACAGACTCCCCCTCAGATGTTGACGAGTCTATCGTGTCGAGTCTTTACATCTTCAGTCTTTATCAGTCTCTGGGCATTCAGAATCTCTCTCTAGCTCTTTCTTCCTGGATCTCGACCTGGCTCTTGAGCTCTCTTTTTCTTTTTCTCTAACAGACTCTCCCTCAACTTGTGCTGGAATCATAGCCTTTTAATTCTCTTGATCAGATCTCTTGATTCCTTAAGTTCATCAGCATCAGTAGTTTTAGGATCATAATCTGGCTCTTTAAACACAAGCTCTTCAGAATCGATTAACCTGGCTTTCATCCACAGGTTTAGGATCGCAACCTGACTCTCTTAACACTCAGAGTCCTTAAGTATCGAAACCTGGCTAAACCTGCACATTCTCTACCCAACAATAAATTTCACACATTTAACAATTGAATGTATGCACTAACACTGACTCTCCCTAAAAAATAACTCAATAATCTTGATGAACCGCTTTCAAAATTGATTTCATAAAACTTTTATCATTCACACATTTACTCCCCCTTTCAAAATGATTAAGTTTGATCTTTTCAAACGCATTTTCCCAAACCAGTTCGTCATGTTTAGCACTTGGAATTTTGAAAATCAGCTTTCCAACATCAGTTGTCTAAAATCCTTTTGATTTTTTCAAAAATTATGCTAAAACACACCGAAAATCTTTTTGGATTTTTAGAACAGAAATAAAATACCGTAAAGAAATATTTACAGACAATATTTTTGTGAGTTTGTGCAAGAGGATCATATCAGTTTATGACAAGTCACAAGTACCGTTGAGCTTAGTTACACATTAAGAATTAAACAATTCACTTAGATTGCCAATATACTGATCCACTTAAATTCTCACACAAATTTCAACTGATTCAGGATATAAGTTAGATGTTTTAAGGACTTAAACTCATTCATGTGTCCCACCTCTTGAATATACTCCCGTATCCAGATCCCAATATTCAGTCTTACAGGTGAGTATACCACAGATGATATCTGTAAGGGAATAAATTATAGTACGAAACCGTGAGAGCTCAGGTTAGAACTTCCGTTCAGCAGAGAGATGACGGCTTGACTTTTGGTGTGTCCCCTTTAGAGGATCTTTTGTTTACAACAGCAATGACTATCAATTTTATTGTTTCATCAATTTGCTGAGGGCGGCGCTATTTTTCAAGCAAAGGGAAAGTATTCTCCGGGGACTTGGTCAGAATTTCCATTCAGCAGAAATCCCGGGATAATACCCCAGTTATCACTGAGCATAAAGACCTAGTATCTCAGAAAGTGGGACCTTTCAAACGAGATTTCATGGGTTACCTATATATCCAAGTAGTGTTCCCCACGAAATAAGCAAGTTTAAATTTTAGTTTATATCCCGAAAAAGCTTACTAAATGTGTAAAAACCTATCGGCATATCATCAGTGAGACTGTTTAACGCTATTTAAACATTACATTTCTTTCGCATACTGCGACTGTCTACTGATGTACTATCATTTCCTCTTCTTTGACACTAAAACTCATTTTTGATTTTATCATGTTTTTGTCTCTTTTTTTTTTAAATTTTCTAATGTTTTTGGATTTTCTGAAATTTCTACTCCCCCTAAAATGCAAACACATTTCAGGAAATTTGAAATCAAACTATACAACAAACTTGACAACCGATATCGAATCGCTTCAAATCGCCATCCACTTGGCATAAACAATCAGAACTCCCCCTTACACAAAACTATTTTCTCATTATGATTTCAAAACACTTAAGTTTGTTTTAACCAAAATGACTTTTCCGGAAAATAAGTTTTGTTGATTTTATCACTTGTAGATTAAGGGTTTGATTCATCACATTGTTCTTCTAATACCACTTGTAAGTTTGGTCCAATCAAGTTCAACCTAATGACCTTGATTTACCATTTGTAGGAAAAACAAGTACAACTTAATGTCCTTGATTTACCACTTGTAGGTGTAAACCTCTGTACCAGTTGTAAAACTACAATCACCTGTATCAAGTGTAGGAATAAAACATCTACACTAGATCATTTTACCAACTAGGATGCCGATTCCTGCTTCACACTTACCAACCTGGAAGCTCCGACAATTCATACTTATCCTGTAAAAATTCAATCACATAATCAATTACTAAGAAAGATGCCGATTCCTGATCCACGATTACAAACTTGGGATCTCCGGCAAAGTCAAATGTTCAAGGGAAAAGAATTTCCACCCAAGTCTGACTAACCTTGGGTGTTCAGTTGGGTTAAAAGTTGCTTTCTTTGTTGTGTAAAAATCTTTAACCCATTTTACTTTCCCATCAAGCATTTTCCCAAAAATTTTCTTAACATTCCCATTGAATGTTTTCTCGACATTAAACTCATTTTTATAAGAATAAAATTGATCCGAGATCTCAATTTTACCAACTTTATGTTTAATCTTCTCAAACTTCAGTGATGGAAATTCATCATCATTCACTGAAAATACAGAATTTACCTCTTTTACCTCACCTTGTGGCTCTTCTGGCTTTGTGAAACCAGAATCATTGCCAACTTTTACATCACTCTTCTTGACAACCCACATTTGGTTATCTTTTGCTTTCTTTTTGTAAAAATTCTTTTTAGAACATTCACCAACCTCATAAGTTGAATTTTCAAATATTTTGAATTTTTCGGTTGGTGGTTCAACATCAACAACAATTTCTTTCAATTTTTCAGAAACTCCCTGTTTAGTCTTAGCATTTTTCGGACAGTTCCATGCAATGTGACCAGCTTCATTGCATTTGAAACAGGTTCGAGTCTCTTTTGGATGAAACACTCCAATTCCATTCCTTTTCTTCTCAGCTAGAAACTCCTGGTTTGATTGTTTCCAGAACGGTTTCTTCTGTTCTTCTTCTGCACTTCCTCCGGAAACAAATTCTGTTTTTGTTTTAGAATTTTTCTCATTTTTATAATTTTCTGATGGAGTAAAACCTAAACCTTTCTTTTTGTCGCTACCATTATGGTTTGGTTTCTTTTGAAAACCAGAACCAGAATTGTAACCCTTTTTCTTGTTTAATCGTTGTTGTACTCTTGAAGTGTATTTTTTAGGTTTTCCAGTAAGATTTAAATCTTTTATTTCAGAAATCTTAAATTCTGTCATTTTGAAAACCTTTTTAATCATTTCAAATCTAACACTTCTTATTGGAAACCAATTACATAATGCATTCTAAGAGATTCTTCTATTTAATTGCTAGATAATGGCGGTTGGCTTGGCATCTACTGAGTTTCTTTATTATCTTTTTTTTCTTTTACCCCGTCTGTAAGTTAGCATATATATAATTTTTTTTTTTTTGAAAAGTAACTTTCATTAACAAAACTAACGAAACGCCAAAACAACCTTCAAGGCGGAGACTGTTAAGGCAATACAAACACTAATCACGTGAAATCGAAATTACACCATTTCTTCCAATCCACCAATGTATGTTTGAATCTATTTCTAAACGACAGAAATCCTAAAACTTTGATATCCGCTACAATAGAAGCCACCGTCGCCGATTTATTTGAAAAAATCTTTTCATTACGAGCCTTCCATATCCGCCAGCATGTGATGATAACTATGCCATGAAACACCTTTCTCTTCAAATCGGAACCAGGAATCCTCTTGTGATGCTCTATCAAGTCGTGAATATCGAAAACAAATATACTAGGGATATTACACCACTCCGAGATACATTGCCAAATCCCAAAAGTAAACGCGCAAACTGTAAAAAGATGCTCAGTTGTCTCTTCCATATCTTCACAAAAAACGCAAAGCTCACTACCCACCTGAATATTTCTTCTCCTTAAAGCACTTTTAATCGGAATTCTATCCATTTCTACTCGCCACCAAAATATGTTACACTTATCCGGTAGCCACTTGCACCACTCCATCTTGTACCAATTGTCTCGAACGACTCCTTTCTCAATCTAAGCCTTCACGTCAGCAACCGTAAATGATTTTTCTTTGTTAGCCATCCAGTACCAGTTGTCTTTCCTATTCATTAAAAACCGATCGTCGTTCTGTAACCTGTTATCCGTCAATTCCAAAAAATCCGTCAATTCCAAAAGTTCCTGCGCTGATGATGGACTAACCGACCAATCCCACTGATAAACAACACCATGGGCCGATCGACTCATTCTTGCATCAACCGTAATGTTCTTGTTCCTTTCCAACCGAAATAAAGCCGGGTATTTGTCCTTCAACGAGTACTGTCCAAGCCATTTGTCTATCCAAAACCGAGTAGCACGACCATTGCAAACTTCCACCTCCATATTATCAAAGAATCTCTGATCATTAACCCTTAGTTTTTTTGCAACGTCCACCAACCCTTTCCAAACCCCTGCGCAAGAAGAATTAACCGGGACCAAGTCCCAACTCCTTCGACTACCATGAATCGCAACAACCATCTTCTTCCAAAGAGCTTGGTCTTCATTCTTATATCTCCATAACCACTTAACCAAAAGCGCCTGATTAGTAGTATCTAATTTTTTATCCCTAAACCCTTAACCTCCTTTGGACTTGCCACCCGGTCCCATGCAACCCAATGAAGTTTTTTCAACTCCTGACTACCTCCCCATAAGAATCTGCTGATAAGAGCTTCTAACGAGTTAATAACCTTCAAAGGTGCTTTAAACAATGAGAAGTAATACGTCGGTAAACTTTCTAAAACCGACTTTATAAGAATAACCCTCCCTCCAATAGACAACGTTTCCGCTTTCCACTTAGATAACCTCTTACGAAACACTTCCACAACCGGATCCCAATTAACCACTCTGTTCATATTAGCACCAACCTTTATACCTAAATAAATAAATGGAATATCCCCCAACCGACAACCCAAATACTCGGCCACACTACCAATGTCTTCATTATTTATACCAATCCCAAATAAAGTATATTTATGAATATTGATTTTCATTCCCGAACATAACCGAAAAATTCTAAGAATTCTCTTCAAATTATTGAAATTGAAATCGGACCATTCACCCAAAATAATAGCATCATCAGCATATAAAAGATGAGACATTACCGAACCATTATTTGGAAGACGAATACCATCAAAAGCTCCAATAACATTCGCCTTTTTGAGTAAACACGATAAAGCTTCCATAACAATAACAAAAAGAAACGGGGATAGAGGATCACCTTGTCTAATGCCTTTCTTGCATTCGAACTCGAAAGTCGAAGAGCCATTCACTAAGATAGAAGAACGAGCTGAAGCTAAGACCCCGAAAACCCATTGACACCACTTATCCGAAAAACCCATCTGTCTCATCGTGTTGATCAAGAAGTTCCAATTCACATTATCATACCCTTTTTCGAAATCTATTTTAAACATAAAAATCTTTTTCCCCGACCTCCTAGCCCAAGATATAATCTCATTAACCATAAAAGGCCCATCTAGAATATACCTCCCTCCAAGAAAAGCTGACTGGGTTTCAGAAATAACTTTACCAATCACCGATTTCAACCTGTTCGCCAATACTTTCGATATCGCCTTACTAATAATACCAATTAAGTTAATCGGACGATACTCACCAAGCTCCGTTGGAGCTAAAGTCTTCGGCACCAAAGTAATAAAAGAAGAAGATACACCTATACTAAACAAACCTGTATCATGAAACTGATGGAAAATCCTCACAAAGTCCTCCTCAAAATGGCTCAAAAAACGCTTAATGAACCTAAAATTAAAACCGTCAGGACCCGGTGCCTTATCACCCCCACACTCGAAAATCGCTTCTTTAATTTCCTTGGTCGCAAACTCTATATCTAACCCCAAAACATCTTCTGCTTCCAGCTTATGTAACCCGAAACAATCCAAAGACGGCCGAAACACCATTTCCTCCGAGAATCTACTCCGAAAAAAAATAAGCACGTTTTTTTCATCTCATTTGGAGTAGATATCCACTCCCCATGTCGCATCAAACCCGGAATAAAATTACTCACCTTTCGTTTATTGATTAGACCATGGAAGTAACGAGTATTCGCATCCCCCAACCGAGCCCATCTGTCCCTAGCCTTTTGCCTTAAATCTTTAAGTTTAAAATCTTCTAACTCCTTCAATCTCCTTTTGATTTCGCCAAACACCCACGATTCCTCTTCCGTAAAACTTCTCTCTTCTAAAATTATCTCCAATTCTTCGAGTTCTTTTTTAAAGAGATTTCTTCCTCCGCCTCCTTAATCTTCAACTCTTTAAACCATGCTAAGATAACATTCCTTAATTTTTTAAATTTCATCATCAAACCAGTATCCGGATTACCTGTGGCTTTGAACCCCTGTAACGCTTTATCCACCACGCCTTTAAAATCTTCCTGATCAAACCAAGAGTTAAAAAAACGAAAAGGTTTCGGACCAAAATTCCGAGAAACCGTTTTAAGGAGCAAAGGACAATGATCCGATTTTTCCTTCTGTAAAGCCCTATACTCTGCAATCGGCCACTCATTAAGAAATTCCAAACAAACCAAAATTCTATCAATACGGCTTAGCTTATCTCCCACAACATAAGTAAACTTACGACCCTTAAGGCTATACTCATGCAGGTTCGAATCCTCGATAAAACCATTAAAATCCCTAGTCTCCGAACTGTTGAAAACCGAATTCCTTCTTTCTTCTTCCTTACGAACGACATTAAAATCCCCAGCTACCATCCACATTCCTTCTCTAGACGTCATCAACATACCAATATCGGACCACAATGCTCTTTTATCTACACTACCTTGCGGGGCATAAATATTTAGCATATTAATTCGAATCCCACTACCCCTAATTGACCTTCCACCAATAAGAAGTATCTTGATTTTACCAACGAGTGTACCACAAACAACTTGTTATCCCAAACCGAAAGTAATCCCCCCGACCTTCCAACCGATTCAACCCACTCAAAACCAATCTCTCCTGAACCCCAAAAACCTTCAATATCAATACCAATTAAACTCGAGTGTTGAGTCTCCTGAAGCATCAGAAATCCCACCTCATGTTGGACCCTCAAATCCCTCA
Source organism: Helianthus tuberosus (assembly GCA_030545235.1). NCBI lineage: Eukaryota > Viridiplantae > Streptophyta > Magnoliopsida > Asterales > Asteraceae > Helianthus > Helianthus tuberosus. Next base: position 166,506,047 of record CM060369.1, on the reverse strand, counting down.
CCCATTTTGCTTTACCCGGAACTCCCAAACCACGTATATTCAAAGATAATAAATTCATTTATTCGTACCTTGAAATCCTTTTTCGTTCACCATCTTCTGAATCTGACTTTCGAATTGATCTATATTAGTTACCCCCAAAGCTTTACCCAAAAGAACCGTTGATTCAACCTCCTTGGAAACTACCTCTTGAACCCGTGTATTATCCGCCGAATCTTCAACCTCATTACTACTTGAGCCGCCTTGGTCCTCCGATGAATGCCGTTCACCTACACTATTACTTGTAAGACTTCTATTAAGATCCACATTACAAAATTCATCCTTCTAAGTCGGCTCAACTCCATGATCCAAAGACTGCACCGTATTCGGCTTAAAAATCCCAATAAAACGATCAATATCAAACGGGTCCCCATCATTCCTAGACCTTTTTTTGGGTCTTTCATTAGACTTAGCTGTTGCAGACTTGGATCTATTTACTACCCCTTTCTTACTATACTTCTTCTTATCTTTCTTTCTCACCATAAAAAACGACTTCTCCCCACCGTTACCCGTACTTTGAAAAAACTTGTTAACTGAGTCACCATTGTTGTAATTAAAGTCACCATTGTTGGAATTAAAGTCATTAGACCTCGATCCTTCAGCCACTTGAGCCTCTGTTCCCAATACACTTTCCTCCTCCACATTCAAATGATTTTCCACACCAAAACCTTCCTCAACAACCTTTCTAAAATCAACAGTAGCCCCTACCCCATCTATCATATCAACCGGCCCTTCATTATCAACCGAGTTATTATACGAACTTCCAATTGAATCATCATCTAAGTTTTCCACACATTCAGGTATCCACTCACCAGCCTCCTCCTCCACCCAAACGGCAATAACCGAACCTCTCCACTGCAAGAAAACCTTATCATTTATCTTTGAATCCCTGTTACAAAGGACACCGATCGTGGCGTATGAGAAATCAGCGTCCTCCACTGACAAATTCGCCGACTGAACCACTTTACCATACATTGAACCGATCACATCGAACACTTGATCCATCATTAAATTTAGAGGCACCCCATGCACCTTTAACCAAGCTATTCTTTCATATCGAATCGCCTGACCATTCCAATTAGCTAATGAAGAAAACCATTTCTGCCATCCTTCTTTGTCTTTCATAAACTCTTCCTTATGTTGAAGACAATCAAAAATCAACATAATATGCAAACCCCCAATGTATTTAATCTTCAACAAATTATAACCTTCGATCTTCATCAGCTTTTGTAATGAAGTCAAAGTATTAAAATCCACAACTCTCCCCACAACTGCGATATCGTACCATTGCCCGAAAGCTTGAAGATTGTCATCCAACTTTAATGTATTATCCACAAGAGGTCGATCTTTATTACTAATAACTTCTTTGAAAGATCGAACCCCTAGCGTCCCCTCAGTCGATGAACCTCCAATATCATTCCCTACTTGAACACCGTTAACCTTCCCATCCTTCGATTGATCACCGACACTATTAACCTCCTTCGCCTCCTTCCTTGCATATATTCTTTGTGGCTGTTCATAATTGATCTTTTCACCATCTACGAATCTGGCTCGAACAACAAACAACTTGAAACTCCCTATCCAAACATCCCGCATATTGTCCTCTAAGCCCCGAATATCGTTAACGTTTCTGAACATTAGAAAACCAAACCTCTTACCCAATCTATCCCATTTCCGCGCTATGTAAGAACCCTCATACTCCCCAAAACCCTGGAAAACCTCCTTCCTTAACCTTTAGAGAGTGGTGGAGTGGTAAAGAGTGTTTCAAATATCCTAGAGGTCTTGAGTTCGATACTTGCTTCCACCGGTTCTCTAAAGGCCACCGACCCGGTGCTTGCGCCGCGCTTTACCTGTTCCCCTCGGTTAGTCGGGTATTGGGGGGGACCCGGGGGTTTACCGTGTAAGCGGGTTCCCGCGGTTATCAAAAAAAAAAAAAAAAAAAAAAAAATCCGCAGAGAACACTTACCTGGGAGATTCGAAACGAAAAACTTCGTGACAGCCTGCTTCTTGTTGTTGTTATCGTAACGTTTTCCTTCCTTTCTGTGTTTAATAGGCACATCTTTCCATCCTTCTTCTTCGTTTCTTCCTACGTAGTCCTGCCACCTCATGGTTTCCTATTTCTTCGGAGAAAACCCTATTGCGGTTGAAGGTTCGTTAGCATATATATAATGCAAAGAAGATCATAACAATAAAATTGAAAATGTTGGAGTGGTTCTATTGCAATATGCATGCCAAAGAGACCCAGGTTATAATCATATCCAATGCACTTTTATCGCTTTTATCTTTTTATTATAAATGTTACAAACAACACCCCTAGACTATAACAATTTATTGTTTCTTTTCTTCTACTTATCTCATTACTAGAAAACTACATATTTTCCTACAAATTTCCCACAACTTAATTTTTGTTACAATTTTTCTACAGTTTTCTCACAAAAAAAAAAAAAAAAAAAAAAAAAAACCCAAAACTTTTCTTCAATTTTCCGACAAAATTGTCACACAACTACTAGTTGTAGCAATTTCGTCACAACATAAATAATTTTTAAAAATAAAATATTAAATTTGTCGAAAATTGGTAGCAAATTGACACTAGTTGCTACGGATTTCCTACAAAAAATAAGTTAATTTATTTGTTATTATTCAATTTTAGAAAAATATATAATTTTAAAATAATACATTTAATTTGTCTAAAATTTGCAGCAAACTAACACCACTTGCTACAGATTTTCGACAAAAAAAGTTAATTTATTTGTTACTTATCAATTTTAGAAAAATAAATAATTTTTAAAAATAAAATGTTAAATTTGTCGGAAATTTGTAGCAAACTAACACCAGTTACTACAGATTTCCAACAAAAAAGATATTTTATTTGTTAATTTATCAATTAAAAAAAACATATATTTTTAAAAATAAAATATTAAATTTGTCGGCAATTTGTAGCAAACTAACACCAGTTGCTACATATTTCCTACAAATAAAATATACTTTTATTTGTTTTTTTATCAATTATAAAAAAACATATAATTTTGAAAATAAAATTTTACATTTGTCAATAATTTGTAGGAAATTGACAACAATTCCTACAGATTTCCTACAAACAGAAAGATATTTTACTTGCTATTTATCAAATTTGGCTGTCATAAAATAGACAATTTTCTAGTAGTGTCTTTTTTATTACAAATGTTATAAATAACACCCCTAGACTTTAACAATTTATTTTTTCTTTTCTTCTACCTAAGATAATTTACATTGATGCCCCCTAAACTCTAATAAAGTATTATACAATTTCTAAACTTTGAGCAACATATTTTTTTTATCAACTCTCGATGTAATTTTTCTCATAATTGTATTATGAGTTGTAATGTAAAAGTAATCAAAGTATAAAGATGGTAATCATAACATAAACGTGTATGTTATCACACCAAGAATGATTCGGTTATGAGTTGTAACGTACAAGTAATCAAAACACAAACGCATATGTTATCACATGAAGAATGATTCGATTTAGCGCACCATAACACGCGCGGGTATTAAGCTAGTAAAACAACATAAAAAAAAATTGTTACATAATATAATATCAACACTATCCATTTATTTTTGTTTGGTATAGCAAAACATGCTTAGTTTAATTGCTACATAGCAATTAAATAAAAGTTATATTTAATATATATATAATCATAAAATTATTATTATTTTTATACACTGTCATATGTAACGTCATACGTAATTTCATTCATATTAATAACATATAAATTTGTGTATTACATAATTTCCAGTATTCAACCTTTTTAATACACAACTATTATACTATTTTCAGTGTTATTAATTAAGATGAGTCATTGTTAGTGATAAAGTCAAGTTAGTTGTGTGAACTGTCATATGGCAATAAAAATTCGTTTATATAAAGTTTCGTTACTAATTAACATAGGTCGTTAGTTATATAAAGTTTTTTTAAAAATTATGTAATTATATTGTACAAACTCGTGTAATACGTGAGTCTATAACTTAAGTAATATTATAAAAGGAGTTAAATAACATTTTATTTATTTGACATTCACTTATTTTAAATTACATATCATTTTAATTTTATTTTGATTATATTTTACAACCGAAAGTTAATTGTTCTTGCAAGATTGATTTCGACTATATTTTACAACCGAAAGTTAAATGTTATTGTAAAAAAAAGTTTGCCAATGATCTCTAGATCAAGTGGTGGAAAATTTGTATTTCTCTTGAGAGGTGCATGTTCAACGCTCACTTGGAGCATAGTAAGGCACTGGTGGGTAATGTTAGAAGACCCAGGAAAACCTGGGTTGGATCCTTGAGTCAAACGGGTTTTACCGGTAATTTCATTGTTGTGCCTACGGGCGGGTGGGTTATCGGGTTTTACCCGGAATTGGTGGCGGACTCGAATTAATTTCGGAGTACTCCGTTTGTCCAGTAAATACTCCGAAAATGCTCGAGATTGATTATGTTTTCCGTTAAAAAAATCTTATTGCAAGATTGATTTCCATAGACAAAAATTGTGAAGTTATGATGATGTGATGATGACATCACTTGAAGCTCGCTGACAGCATCATTAGAATGTACCCCAACATCCTGTCGTTTTATAGCGTGACCCTGCCCATGTTTTGTCCTCTCCATTTTGGATTAATTTTCCTTTTTATTAACTATAATTAATTTATTGAAAACCTTTACACCAAAACATTTTTTAAAGATGACTTTGGTGTTCTTGAACACCATCATTTATTGATATTTGATTTTTTTTTAACGGTCAAGAATCTCACGTGTAAATTCATCCTGCTCGGAGCTATGTCAAAGGTCGACTTCTCGACTAGGAACTTGTTATATGAAAAAAATGATTTATGAAAAATAGTTTATAGAAGTAAAATAATATAAACGAATTGTTTTCTTCTTGAAAGTTGGGTTATTCTTAAAAAAACATATCTTTAAGTAGTATCGTTCTCTACTTAGCGATCCGGTGTGTAAATTAGTTTTATTACTGTTCTAACAAAGCTCCGATATATAGCCGGGCAGATTAATAGTTTTAACCCGGTTATATAGTCCACATGTAGTATTTGTATTAAAACATATGGACATGACTAAGGTCTAAGCATACACAAACTTTTATGGCGTAGAGTAACATCATATCGATACGTGTAACTAACGTGACATGTTAAGTGAACACGACCTTAGTCGGGTTTGTAAAAGAAAGTTTTATGTTGTGATAAGAGTGCACACGAATCTTGAAATTAGATTTGGTATGGAAGTGCAAAACAAATTGAAAGTGATCGATTGCAGCTGCAGTTGAAGGACCACAAATGAATAGTACTAGGGACCCAGGATGAAACCCACTCCTCGCGCCCACACACAAAACCCTCCACTCAACTTGATACATATGCATATACATACATATAAAAGTAGACAACCATGAGAGAGAGAGAGAGAGAGAGAGAGGCATGGAGGTTGATATATCCTGATTGTTTTTTGTGTAGAGACTTTTGTTAAGCCTTGGGATTGAAGGCAAAGTCTGTGATTTGTAATCATCATGTTATAGGAATAGGCCATTTTTATATCATCAAGAAAAGGAAAGGAAACTTTATCAATTAATTAAGAGAGGCCATTTCTATATATATATATATCATCAAAAGTACTTAATTATTCGTGGATGTGAGTTTCACTGTAAATGGTACCAAGACTCTCTCTCTCTCTCTCTCTCTCTCTCTATATATATATATATATATATATATATATGTGTGTGTGTGTGTTGTGTGTTTTTAGATAGAACGCAATTATTTTTTCCGAGAATAGAAATACCAAATAAATCATTCATTTTATTAATCCTCAAAATGCATTAAAATATAAGAAAATAATTTGAATACATACATATAACTTACACATTTATTCCGCTCTCATGAAATTCACAAAAAAAAAAAAATCTTTCACCTACAAAACTTCCCTTTTACCAAATCATCATCATCATACTCAGTAAATCTCATTAATAGCAATGCTAAGGTAGGATATGAAGAGGTTACATACCTATAACTTACACATGTTTAAATAAACATTCAAAAAGTTATGTAAAATCTATGAACAAATTAATCTAGTGGTTTTATACACAAATATAAGGGTTAACATTTAAAAAAAAAGTATATATGAAATTAATAAAAAAGATAAATGATTTATGTATTTTTTTTTTTGTTTTTTTCTCACAATAATTTAGTGTTCGGTATTTAGCCTTACTATATAATATATACACAAACACACATATATACTCATATATATATATACACACATGCTTGTGATAAATGTGTGTGGTATGTGTTCCTCTCCGTCTTGTTTTTTGCTTTCTTTTTAAGAGTTGCTTTATAAAGAGAGCTTGAAAGAGTAAAGAAAGCAGCAAAGACCATGAAAAAGCATGGTTAAAAGCAGCAAATAGGTCTATCCATGTCCTTGTGTGCCTTCTTCATCTTTACATGTATTCATGTATAGTATATGGGTGTTAACTAAAGCATTGTCTCTTTGAAGTGAGTGAAAGATTTTTTCGAAAAACTTTATAAAAATCTTCATTCTTTTTCACATTTTAATTTTATAAAGTTATGGAACCTGCAAATTTTCATGAGCACCGACAAGAAGAAGACAACCAACTTGTTATGGATTCTTCATGCTATGGGCTTTCTTGGAACCATAACCACATGTTGTAAGTCATTTATTACTCTTTTCATGCTGATGAAATTAGGGTTTTGAACTAGGGTTTTGACCTAATTTTGTTATCTCTAATTTATAAAGTTTAAGAAATGCTTCCTTATGCAGGAATGATACAAGCTTCACTGCTCAAGAACTTGTAGAACTGCAACAGCTTGCAAGAATCAAGAACGAGATCTCAGTCACTGGATCTTGTTTCGAACTCCCGGATATTATAAGCTCTGAAGATTTAATGTCGAAGAATAATAGTAGTAATCTGTTTGTAAGATACAATAACGTTAACAATCAAGAAGATATGTTGCTCAAAACATTCTCAAACGGGTGTCAAATAAAAAATGATCATCTTATGAATCCAATTCCCTCTTTTGATCTTACTAATAGTTGCTATAGCGGGACATTTAGCCAGATCTTTCCAACCTTAAAGTTTTCAAATTTGAATCAACCCTTGAGTAGTTTCGATATGAACTTGCCAGTTTTAGATTCATTTGGCTATCCAACATTCAATCGAAGTTTTAACTATCAACCTTCATTCTATGCTCATAATCTTGGAGACCTTTTGAAGGACAATTGCTTGTCTTATGGTGTTGATCAAATGCATAGCAAGGTGGATTTTCTTCTCTTTAACACTTTTTTCCATCTAAAAACATAATCCTCTTTTCTTTTTTTCTTTTTTTTTTCATTCCAATCATCAAGGCAAATTACATAAGGATAGCAGGTAGACGAGCCCTCAAGGGCGAGACTTTGTTTTTAGTAGATTAGGGTTTTTTATTCAAAAAGGGATGGCGGCGCAGTTTGTTGCTTTTTTTTTTTAATTTAGAACAACTTCTAGTCATTGGTTTTTATTGTTAAAACTCATTAACCTTCAAGGGGTGGTTGTTTAGTGGTAAGTACCTGATTCCCTCTATGAGAGGTCTCAGGTTTGAATCTCGCTTCCACTGGTTTCCTATCATAACCTCTTGAAAGTCACCTGTCTAGCGAAAGCTGAAACTGAATCTGATACAAGTTTTAACCTTTATTAAAGATAGCGCCAACGTTCATCGTCGAAACAACAGAAGCAAAAAGGCCGGCTAGCAATGGTATGGATGCAAAGGCAGCTACTAAAGCTAATCCATCAAAGAAATCAAAGTTGGATATGCGCCCTTCTTGCACTCAGTTGAAGGTGATTTGATTACATTAACTTATTTAAAATGGCAAACCCAATGTGAGTTTTGTATTGATTACTATTTAATAACATTCTATGTGTGTTTTGCTGAATCAGGTTAGAAAGGAGAAATTAGGAGATAGAATCTTAGCTCTTCAGCAGATGGTGGCACCTTTTGGAAAGGTATAGTGTTATCTTTCTTCCTCTCATAAAGTTGCTAGCTTTCTGCTGCAATAAACAACCTTTTTACAAATTTATTATTCAGTTTAGTTTCTGCTCATATTAATAATGTTTTTTTCCCTTCTTTAAATCTGCAATCACCATGTTGTGAATTAGTAATCACAACCAAACATCCACATATAGGGTTGATTTTGGTCTAGGATATTCTTAAGTTTTGTTCATATTATAAAAAGAACAATGCTTTTTATGATTAACTCACAACCTTATAATTCAACTTAAAGGTACATTAAAACTCGATCACTAACGGCGTGATTTGTAATTACAAGAATGCATTGCCCCACACCAGGGGCGGACCCACATTAAACGGGTCGTGGTCCCCGGACACCATAGAAAGAAAAGGAAAGCTCGTGTAGTAGTAAAACTCCCTATTTAACAACAAGAGGTCATGGGTTCAATCCTTCTGTAACCTGGTTTTTTCTGTTTTTTTTTTTTTAATCTAGTTCAAACCTGGCTCTGACCCGAACGAGGACCAACCCGAAAATTTTAATGTTTTGTTATGAAAATTTTGAACATCGAAAAAATAGACTCTATTGGAAAAAATCATGGGTCCGCCATTGCCCAACACAACTCAAACTTGCAACTTATCGAATTAGGAGAACTAGGTTAACCTCAAAATTTTCTTAATACAACTTTATTCTAGAAAACCTTACATGAAAGAAACTTACTTACATAGGATAAACATAACTAGATAACCAATTTTCTAATATATATATATACATACCAAATATGTAATGAAACCCTTTTAACATAGAAAATGAGCCAGATACTTAAAATCCCCCCCTTTAATCCATAATGTTTTTCACCTATTTTGGTTTCTTGATTTATTGTTTTAACTGATATTTGAATAAAGTAACTTCATCAAAGACAAAAATACACAATAAATGGAGGCATTAGAACTTAAATAATGAATGAAGTGACAACCTTGAGCAGTCACTTGAATCATGGGCAGCTCAATTTTCAGGGTAAAAAGGCACACTTTTTTTTGCTGAAAAAGGGTAGAAGACCACCATCCACTGTCTCCTTTCTCTCTCTCTATATATATATATGCTTTTTTTTATCCATACAAGTCATAGAATGATAAGTTAGTTTAAGATGATTATTAAAAGTTTAAGTATTGTGTTGATAAATGTGATTCTGAGGATTTAAGGGGAATAATTGCAGACAGATACAGCATCAGTGCTAATGGAAGCCATTGGATATATAAAGTTTCTTCAAAACCAAGTGGAGGTACTTTACTTAATTAAATATTTTTATATTATGTTGTCTTTTCATAACATTATTCTTGCTTAATTAAATATTATTACGTTGTCTTTTCATAACATTCTTCTTGATTTCTACCCATCTTCTAAAATATTCATATGTTTAAGACAATTAATGTCTTTCCAATGAAATATATATGAAGCATTTCATGCATGCATGCTGTTCTTAATATGTTTACCATCTTGATAATTTAATTAGCTGGGTTCTTGAAAACTTAATATGAAACATGGAAAACATTGAATTTTTTTTATTATTTTTGAGGATTCAACAAAAAAAAATAGTGACACTAAGTCGCCAATATATAATGTATTGTGTGTCATGGTAACCCTAATTTAGCATTTGGGAATATTTGTGTTAATTATATAATAACATTACATGTTAGGTGTCGATTCTTGAATGGTTTATTAAGACAAGTTAATTAAAATTTGAGAAAAGTTTCATATCCTCATTTTTGATATATTAATAGTGTACCAATAGATAAAAGTATGGAATATGGAGCCCATATTTGCTTTTGACATGACCTTATGGCACCATGTAGGGCTCATATATATACCAACACACAACACACATATACTTTCCGGTAAATCAAGAGGAAAAAAGAAACATTTCAATTTGAAAGGGCACACAGAAATACCAACTGATAGCTACACGTTTTCACTTGTCTTAACAATATGCTGATAACTTGCAGACGTTAAGCATGCCATACATGAATTCGACGTCGCAGGCTGGTAGAATGTCAACAAGAGGGGTAAGAAATTTATGATGTTTCATGTTTGATCTATTGCACTTTTGAGTTTGTAGATAATAAACATGCATATATACGTGTGCAACACATCCATTGTTGAAGTACATATAATATAACCAACATTATAGTAGATGGAATATATGGGAGTCACTCTGAAATCTTATTCTGGTTAATACACCAATTGGTTAATGTGGTTGAATATTTTAATATTTATAAATAATAAATAAAAACTTAATATGATTTATATGTAATTACCTTTCAGGATTTAACAAATGATGGAAATGAAGAGACCAAGAAGGATCTTAGAAGTCGAGGATTGTGCCTCGTGCCAGTATCGTGTTTGACATATGTTACGTATGGTGGTGGAAGTGTTTGGCCAACGTTGTAGCTTATGAACTCCACAAGACCGCTCCTTATATACAAGGATCAAGAGTGATGATGACAACTTAATCAGAAATTTTCATTATATCTGACTTGTTATCAAGCATTTTAGTTATCTCTACTTTCTTAGTGATAAGGTGGAGCAAATTTGGTCATCTCATAAAGATGTCGTGGAGTATTGACCATATTTGATCCATTGTTAACCTATCTTATATTATATTATAGTTATTATGTCATGCAAAACTCAATTACATTTTTTTCATTGCATAATACATTGTATTAATTATATTCCACTTTGTCCAACTATTATGTTGTGCTAACTATTGTAGAAATTTATGAATCAACAAACAACAACAGAAATATCGACAAAATGGTGACAAAATCTTATTAACCCAAACCGAAAACAGTTCCCCCCAAAAAAATCCTAAATCTTACAAAATGTAAGATCTCAAACAATACAGAGTGATCAATCTGATAAACACAATCAGATGATAACTATATGAATACAAACACTCTCACAATAGCACTTCTATGAGATCAACGATGATACAATCTTGTTGAACAAACCCTAACAACTAGAGAGAAAGTGTAACAGACTGAGAGTTGAGAGAATTAGCTCACTGTTGATGCCCTTTTTATATCCTTATCCTCCAAACTTACACTCTAGTCCTCAAAGAATGTCAACAAGTGGTTGCAGCTCTCACATATTTATGACTCCAGTCCCTCAACTCTTTTAGTCCAAACATAATAGTCCTTTATCAATTTGAACCTGTTCAAACTTAGCAACGAATATAAACGGGACACATAAAAAACATATGAATGCACCTTTTATTAACATGTTATATTTTCAACATTCCCCCTTCATTCATATGTTTAGACATATTAACAAGACCCAACTTTTCACAAATTATCTCATGCTGAGACACTGAGAGACCCTTTATAAAGATATCAGCTAACTGGAAATCTGAACTAACCTTTTCAGGACTTATAATACCGACAGACACTTTTTTCTCTCAAAAAATGCAGATCAATTTCAAAATGTTTTGTTCGTTCATGAAATACTGGATTAGCAGCTATTGAAATAGCTGCTTCATTATCACAAAACAACTTAATAGGCAAATTACACTTTATACCAAGTTCTCTTTAACACATTTATTATCCACATAATTTCACAGGTTACAGAGCACATAGCTCTATATTCTGCTTCACCAGTGGATCTTGACACAACACTGTGCTTCTTACTCTTCCAGGATATTAAAGAAAATCCCAGGAAGATACAGAAGCCAGTAATAGATTTCCTTGTGACTGAGCATTTTGCCCAGTTAGAATCTACATACCCAACCAGTTCATAAGAGCCTTCCCTTTTAAACAACAACTCCTTACCAGGACATGACTTTAAGTAACGAAGCAACCTAAGTGCAATCTGTAAGTGAGATTGAGTTGGACCGTGCATAAACTGACTCAAAAACTGATCTGAATAAGATATATCATGCCTGGTCAAAGACAAGTAAATAAGTTTGCCAATCAATTTTTGAAAACTAGTGATATCTTTTAACACCTCTTGATGTTGTTAGTACATTTATGTCTATCGCCTCCGTTAATCTAAAACCGTAGCTGAAACTGAAGAAATCTAGACTTTATGATGTTATAAGTAGGAAAAAGGCAAGGTGGCAATATTGTAATTAATGAGAAGTCTCATTAAAGCCTTGACCTATAAATAGGATACTTAGTGTTAGAGATTAAGACTTTTTGCTCATTTGGAGATTTAGAGAGCTAAGCTTAGAGAGAGAAAGTCTAGAGAGAGAAAGTCCTCATACGTGATTCTCGGTGCATTGTACTCGTCATATTATTCTATAGAATCACGGTTATAGTACGTTCTCGTGTGTTCGATCACGTTCGTGTACGGATTCCGCACATTACACGTTCGTTACGCAATCGTTTGGTGTGAAAACCGGTCCTACAAGTGGTATCAGAGCAGGAGCTCGATTGCACTGATCAAACACATAGATTCGTACAGGATTTCATCGATTTCATATCTGAATTTCATCTATTTCTTCATCTTCTACAATTTCTTCACGTTTTTCACTGAAAATCGTCAAATTGAACAGGTTTTTACGGTCCAAATTACATGATTTTTTGATATGTTGTGCGAAAACACCAGATCTATAACCCTACCAAGTTTCAGATCCTAATTCCTAGCCGTTTAGGAGAAATCTGAGTTTTTAGATCCGATTTCGCGTCAACAGTTTAATTCCGCTTGAAAAAACATATTCCGTTTGAACGAGTTTCATAATTTCGTTTGAAAAGTCAGTGGTAATTTCGCTTCAAATCATAATTCCGTTTGAAATTAGCGAGTTATTCCGCTTGAAACAGTAATTTCGCTTGAAAATACACCTGATTCCGCTTCAAAGTGTTATTCCGCTTGAAGATTCCGTTTGAAGATTTCGCTTGAACAGATTGTAATTCCGTTTGAATGTGAAGTGTCTAATTCCGCTTGAAAGTTTCTGTCTTCATTAATTGTCTCGAGCCTATACATCACGTGAACAAGAGTCAGGCCATTTAAATTTGTCAAACAACTAATTGAACGGCCCAATAAAATTAAGAAATCAAAAGTGATTGTCGGCCATGTGATCTGATAAAAGATGAAAGCCCATGTGAAAGTTGACTAATTGATTGTGGTCTGATATTCATTTTAGAGGTCCAATAAGAGCTAAGTTGAGTGTTGGTCATTAAGCTTTGAAAATATTAGCACAATTAAATGAAAGGTCAACAGCCCAAGGTTTGAATAGTTCAAAGCTAATCGGTCCAATAGAGATTAAAGAGGTGTCAGCCCATTATAAAATAAACCGGACTTATCAATTTTGTTGGTCATTTGATACAATCCATGTGAAATAATAATTGTGCATGTGAATTTTTTTCTTGGGAAAATAAACAAAATTAACAAGTGTCACATTTTGTCGGACATTTAAAGTTTGCATGTGAAGCCTAACAGTTGTTGGCAATTTATAAAATCAAAGTTGCATGTGATAAAGGTCCAATTAGAGTATATTAAGTGATCGTCCCAATCAAATTTAAGTGTATCAGATTGTTTTAAAATTTGGTCAAGATGTTTGATGAAAAGGAGAATGATAACCTTGAAAAATTGAATGATTGGTATGATAGGTTTTGGTTTAACCATAGAGAAAATGGGAATAAGCATGTTTGGGTTATAGACTTGAAAATTTTTTGTGCAAGAAACATGAACCGTTGGATAAGTTGGTAACACGGTATGATCAATTACTTGAAAATTTAAAAAGGTGTGAGATAAGAATGTCAGATGCTGAACAGATATCAAAATTTGCAGATGTATTACCGGCTGAATGGAATGAATTCTTGATTAACCTGAAAAAGGATTTTAGAATCTCAAGTTTGTGTTTAAGAGAATTCATCAGTAAGATTAAAACACACAATTATGAAAAGAAAAAGAAGGAGTTGATAAATGAAATAGAAAAGAACTTAGAAAAAATAAGTTTGGATGTGATTCTTGAAATAAGAAGAAGAGTAAATGTGTGTCTTGCAGCAAAAAATACTATGAAATATGATATTAAGAGGGGTTGTTATATTGATGAAAATTTGAATCCTCTTAATTTTGTTAAAATTTTTTGTGCAGGCACATACAAGATAGAGATAGAGGTAACTTCAAAGAATGAAGAATCCAAGAAAGATGAAAATGCAAGATCTGAATTTGTGTGCTTAAAATGTACAAAATCTGAAGCAGAAAATGTCAAACTCTCAGAGTTTGACATTGGAAAACAAAAATTTGAAAGAAAATGAAAAAGATTTTCAAAATAAAATTACATTTTTGGAAAATGAAAAATTGAAAATTGAAAATGAATTTGAAAACAAAATAAAATCTTCAGAAAAGGAAGATTTTTGGATAAAACTGGAAAACAAAAATTTGAAAGAAAAAGAAACAGATTTTCATAATCAAATAAAAGTTTTAGAAAATGAAAAATCTGTTTTACATGAAAATAAGATTGAAAATGAAAAGGCAATAATTCTCATCTTGAGAAAATCACTCAACTTGAGAAAGAAATTGAGATTGCTAGAATAAAATTGATGATTTAGAGAAGAAATTGAAAGGTTTTGTGACCTCATCAGCGATGTTTGATCAATTATGTCCAAAACCAATCAATTCAGTTCCAATAAGTGACAATGTCACAAATTTTGACAAAGTCAAAATTAAAGATTGTGATGATAAAACTGATGATGAAAATGAGAAAAATGAGAAAAGAAAAATATTTTTAGAATTAAAAGAAAAATTTAAAGATATTGTTTTACATTCTACTGAAATAGGTGAATGCTCAAAGCAAAAACCTGTTAAGAAGATTGTAGAACAAAAACAAAATGTTAAAAACTCGAAAAATTTTCAAAAAGAAAATAAAGGCTCATCAGTTCAATCATCCAATCATTATGAAAAATCACAAAAAGTTAAAAACCAAAACTCACAAAAAGTTGGTAATAAGTGGTGCAGGTTTGACCACAGTGCTCAAAAGTCAAATCCAGCTTACAAGAAGAGATGGGATGAAGATTTTTCAAAGCCAAATCATTACAATGATAGAAAACAGAGAAATGATGTTTACCACAAGTCTAATCAGTGTTACAATCTAAGTGTGTGGTATGAAAATGGTGTATGGTATGAAAACAGGGTGTGTTACAAATGCGGTTTTCAAGGACACATTGCTGTTAACTGCCAAAATCAGAGTTGGAATTTTGAGACAAGAATATGCTTTGAATGTAATATCAAAGGTCACATTGCAAGAGATTGCCCAATGAGATCAAGGAGAAGATCGAGGGCTGAATCTCAGAAATTGGTGAATAACTCAGTCAAGATTGAAGAAAAGCCCAAAAGACAGAAAGTGAAAAAAGAAAAAGTGAAGTTATCAAAAGGGCAGAAAGCCAAATTGAGAAAGAAAAGGAAGAAAATAAGGGAGTATCTTGAAAAGATTTTGTCCTCGGATACAACCAGAAAATCAGATAAAAGTTCTGATAAATCGTCTTACTCAACAAAACATGATAAGTCAAGTAAAACGAATTCATCAGATACAAATCTGAGGACAAAAGAGAAGATACAGAAAGAAAAATTAACTGATCAAATTGGTAACAAATCAAATAAAGTTAATTTTTCAGATAAAGCTCATATAAAAGTTTTTAAATATCAAAAGGACTGTGAAAAGATTTGTACTTCACAGGTTGACAAGTTTGGAAAGCTTAAATTTTGTAAATTTTGGGTTCCAATAAAAGATGGCGATGAATTTGTTTCTACAGAAACAAAAGAGCCATCTTCTGGCAATGAATTTGTTTCTTCGGAAGCAAAAGAGCTACGTTTTGGCGATGAATCTGACTTGTCAAAGTCAGAAGAGCCATGTGTTGGTAATGAATCTGATTTGGTAAAATCAGAGGAGCCACAAATTGAAGTGAAAAGTAGTGAAAAAATTGAAAAACCCAAGGACCGTCAGGCTTGGGTGGATCTCTTCAAATAAAAAACCTGACTTGCCGGAACTCCCAGGTTGGTAAGTGTGGAGTAGGAATCGGCATTTTTCTTGAGAAATTCACAGGTAGGTAACTGTGATATTTCGTATTACAAAAGATTCATCAAGGACATTAAGTTGTACTTGATTTATCTTTCCGACAAGAGGTATTGTTGATAGATTCTGAAAATGTATTTAAAAAGAACAATGTGATGAAACCCCAAGTTTGTGAAAAGACAAACAAAACTAATTTTCCGGAAAAACCATTTGATTAAAACAAACTTAAGTATTTTGAAATCTTAATGGGAAAATAGTTTGTTGACAGGGGGAGTTCTGATTGTTTATGCACAGTGGATGGCGAATTGAAGTAATTCTCATCATGTTGTCAAGTTTGTACAGTTTGATTTCAAATTTTCCCAGAAAATCAAAATTGAAACATATTTTGATTTTAGGGGGAGATAAATTTAAAAAAAAAATAGAAAATTTGAATTTGAAAATGACAAAAACATTGAAAAAGAAAAAATGAGTGTTGTTATGAAAAAGAGGAAATGATAGTACATCAGTGGACTGTCACAACATGCTAAAGAAATGTAAAGTCAAATGTGATAAACGGTCTCACTAATGATGTGACGATAGGCTCAGCTAGACTAGTAGATTTGCGATAACGATACAAACCTAAATAAAAACGCCTAGTTCTAGTGGGAAACGCGGTTGAAAGCATAGTACTTAGTTTTGTCCTTCTTGACTGTGTACCTACTCAGTAATCGCTGAATGCTAAAAGAGCATAAAAACTGGTTAAGTCTGTGAACTTTCACAACTTGCTGAAAAAATCACTGTGATTGTGCATTTCATTTTGCAAAGATTTAAACTTGTTTTATTTCTTTATTTTGTTTAAGCATTGGACATCCTCTGCGTATACGTGAGTATCAAACTGGATGTTAGTGCCTAAACGTTCAGCTTTATTTTCTTTAGTGTTTCGTTTAAGCTTTGGATCACCTCTGCGTATACGGAAGTATCGACCTGGTGGTTAAAGCCTAAACAACTTCAACTTGTTTTATTTTCTTATTTTGTTTAAACATTGGACTTTCTCTGCGTATCGAAAGATCGACCTGATTGTTAATTTTAAACATTCTGCTTTGTTTTTGCACATATCACAGTTGATGAAAGTTTAAACGCATTACTTGAGTTAGTGTATTGCATGATGAGGGGATATGCTGAGATCGTGGAGTCCATAAGAATTTAGTGCAAAATTAATATACCTTAACGTATCGGTAAGCATTTCGAAAGTTTTTAGATTGAGTTTAAGAGGACAACTATATCGTCAATCTATGTGAATCGTTTAGAACTTAAAATGTTTAAAGCTTAACGGTGCTAGTGATTTGTCTCATAAACTGATATGATCCTCTTACACAAACTCACAAAAATCTTGTTTTTACTGTATTTCATTCAAAAACAAAAATCCAAAAAGATTTTCGGAGTGTTTTAGCATAAATTTTTGAAAATTCAAAAAGATTTTATTTCATCTTGTTTTCGACAACTGATGTTGGAGAGCTGATTTTCAAAATTCCAAGTGCTAAACTTGATGAACTAGAGGATTGGGAGAATGTGTTTGAGATAAGAAATAATTTTGGAATGTTAATTGGTTCATTAATTTGAATCAAAATTTTTGAAAAAAAATTAGACATTCAAGAAGCT
Source organism: Helianthus tuberosus (assembly GCA_030545235.1). NCBI lineage: Eukaryota > Viridiplantae > Streptophyta > Magnoliopsida > Asterales > Asteraceae > Helianthus > Helianthus tuberosus. The sequence continues at coordinate 166,488,334 of CM060369.1, read as the reverse complement.
TATAAATGTCAAAATTTATTATCTTTCAAGAAGAAGAGAATGTTTGCAGGATAAAGACAGGTTTCTGATCCTGTTGCTACGAAAAGCCAGGAGATGTGTCAGATCCTGTGATAGCAGCGTAGCAAGATTCCGATAACTTTGCAAGAACAAAGTTTGAGCCAGAATTCTGTTCAAGACAGAGATTCCAGCTTGTTGAAAGGGGGAGTCTGAATTTGTAAGAGACAGATACAGATTCTGGAATAACGCTCAAAGGGAAATTTGCTTGAAAGGGGGAGTTTAATTGTTAAAAGTTCAGTTTCTGGATTTGAAACTGCGTTCAAGATAAAAGCTGTTGTTGTTGATGATCAAGAGAATTGAAAGATAAGTCGCTACGAGTTTGACTACGGATTGACTGCGGTAATATCCAACGGGGAGTCTGTTAGTACATTTATGTCTATCGCCTCCGTCAATCTAAAATCGTAGCTGAAACTGAAGAAATCTAGACTTTATGATGTTATAAGTAGGAAAAAGGCAAGGTGGCAATATTGTAATTAATGAGAAGTCTCATTAAAGCCTTGACCTATAAATAGGATACTTAGTGTTAGAGATTAAGACTTTTTGCTCATTTGGAGATTTAGAGAGCCAAGCTTAGAGAGAGAAAGTCTAGAGAGAGAAAGTCCTCATACGTGATTCTCGGTGCATTGTACTCGTCATATTATTCTATAGAATCACGGTTATAGTACGTTCTCGTGTGTTCGATCACGTTCGTGTACGGATTCTGCACGTTACACGTTCGTTACGCAATCGTTTGGTGTGAAAATCGGTCCTACAGATGTTTACCATTTTTAGATGACACAATATAGTTTTGTTCGGTGTACTAACTAGTTTACAACCTAGATAACCAAAGTCGCTCAAAAGTTCAACACAATATTTTCTTTGGTTCAAACACACATTCCCTTTATCATACAAGACTTCAATTCCCAGAAAGTATTTCAAAATACCTAAATCTTTTATCTGAAAATTGTCACTTAACACCTTTTTAACCCTATTGATTTCATCTACATTATTTCCAGTAACAACAATATCATCAACATATACCAAAAGTACAATAAACACAGACTGACTAGACAACACTAATAATGAGTGATCACACACACTTTGTTTAAATCCAATTTTAACAAGGACTTTAGTTAACTTTTTATTCCATATCCTAGGGGCCTGTTTCAGACCATACAAGAATTTAACTAATTTGCACACTTTAGTTTCATTTGGAGAATAGTACCTAGGAGGTAATGACATATATACATCTTCAGAGATAGAACCACATAAAAAAGTATTGTTTATATCTAATTGATAAAACAGACCACCGGTTTCACCAAAGTCAATACCCTACTTTTGGTTATAACCTTTTGCAACCAATCTAGCCTTATACCGTTCTACCTCACCACTGGACTTATATTTAACCTTATAGACCCATTTACAACCTATAGGTCTTCTACCTGGGGGTAAATCAATTAATTCCCATGTTTTGTTCCTAAACAAAGCATCCATTTCCTTATTCATAGCTTCTACCCACTTATCATATTTAACAACCTCATTAATGGAAGTTGGTTCAACAATTTTATTCAAAGAACTCACAAAACACATATTATCAAAATACAAACATGAGTAATTTACAAGTCTATCTGTACCATACTTAACTTTTCCATCCAAAACAAAATTATCAAATCTTTTTGGAACATACGCATTTCTTGTAGACCTTCTAAAATTAAGTTGTCCCTCAGACGGATTGGTCTCATCATTTGAAATTCCCGTGTCCTTAACCCTACCAGTGTCCTCTTTACTACTATTCTCTAACCTAGATTCTAACAACTGACCCTGATCAACCTGACTAGGAGTGGCAGATGTAGAGGGATGATCTGGTTGCTGATCATCACTAGGAATTTCATGAGAACCAGCATCCCTCTTTTCATCATCAGGTAGGCTTGTAAACGAACCGAACGTTCAGTGAACCGTTCATGAATCGTTCGGCAGGAAATTCGTTCATATTCTTTTATTTAATAAATGAACGAACATGAACAATTTTTTTTGTTCATTTAAATAAACGAACAAACATGAACAATGTCTCATTTGTTCATTTACGTTCATGAACGATCGTTTATGTTCGTTCATTTACATTCGTTTATGTCCGTTCATTTAAATTCGTTCGTTCGCGTTCGTTTATATCCATTTGTTTATGTTCATCTTTTAAATTTAATTATTACTAATTAAATTTAAAAATCTACTTAATTTTCTTTATGATCCCATAACTAGCTTTGACTTTCCGATTTCAAAACTTTCTTTTATATGGTATTAATATATTTGATTTATATTTTTCAATTTAAAAGTAATCTTTTCTATCATATGAAACGTGAATTAAGGTTATTTAGGTTTTTCTTCTCCTCTACTATTGCTATACAATTCAAAACCTTGTTCAATTATGTTCGTTATGATTTGTTATGTTTTTTTATGTTCAATTATGTGTGTTTGTGTGCGTTTATGTTCGTGAACCGTTCGTTTATACTTTTAGCGAAAGAACATGAACATGCCACGTTCGTGTCCTATCGTTTGTTCGGTTAAAGGTAAATGAACGAACATGAATATGAATATGCCACATTCGTGTTCGTTCAGTTCATTTACAAGCCTATCATCAGGAAGTTCAGAAACATTGGGTAAAGGTGTTTCATAACAGTAAAAAAATTTCACATGATTTAAAGATTTATCAATTTCAACTTCATAATCACTCCACTATTTAGATTTAAAAGGGTAAACATTTTCATAAGATTTTACATCTTTTGAATAAAACTCCATTTTGTTATCTAAACTACGCAATTTATAACCTTTTTTAACATTAAAATATCCTATAAGAACACATTTCAGCATGAAAAGCAAACTTATCAGGTTCATTCAAGACTGTACTGAAACACAAACACCCAAAAATTCTCAAATGAAATAAAGAGGGTTTAAAACCAAACACTAACTCATATGGACTCTTCCCTAACAACACAGAAGATAACAACCTGTTAATTAAATAAACAACACGTAATACACAATCATACCAGAACCTCAAAGGCAAACCACCTTAAAACATCAAAGCCCTAGCCATATTTAAAAGATGCATGTGTTTCCTCTCTACAACTCCATTTTGTTGTGGAGTGTAAGCACAAGTTGTCTGGTGCAGTATGCTTTTAGACTTGCAAAATAGACTCAACTTATTGTTAACAAACTTAGTTCTACTATCACTCCAACACACTTTTACTTTTCTTTTAAACTGAGTACCAAGAAGTTCAATAAAACATATTAAATTATCAAACATTGATATTTTATTGTTTAAGATATAACACCAGACAGTTCTTGAAAAATCATCAACTACTCTACTTGCCAATTTATATGGACCCCACAGATCTAGATGAACCAATTCTCCTACAACTTTAGTTTTATGTTCACTCATAGAAAAAGAACTCTAACATGTTTAGCCCTATGACACACCTCACAAGGTTGATGTTCAACAAATTTAAACTCTAAATCATCTTTTAAAATGGCTAAGACTTGATGAGAAGGGTGACCTAAGCTACTATGCCACATATTAGACTTGACTACACTATTAAAACACATATTAACATTATTACCATCTTTTTCAACAAAATAAAGCCCATTATCTTGTTTACCAGTCACCAATACTGTCTTTGATTTCAAATCCTGTAAGATACAACTATTCTCATTAAACACAACTGAAATCTTATTGTCTCTAACAAGTTTGTGAACAGAAAACAAGTTAACACTGTAATTATAAAAATATCTTTTTAGACAACATTATTAACAAGCTTTACATCCTCTATTTTCAAAAGTTTAACCAAAGTTCCATTAGGATGACTAACATTTAAATCAAACTCTAAAACATCAACACAATTAACCATATATTTATCATTTTTAACCATATGATGGTTTGCCCCAGAATCTAGAATCCAACAATATTCAAGACCAAAGTTCACAAAACTAGAACTAACAAAACCAAACATAAGGGAGGACTCACCTCCCATATTAGCATTCACCTTCTCAGTTCCAGGCTTATCATCAACGAAACTCAACATCTTAGAAATCTGCTCAGAAGTAAAAGGAGACACAGCAGACCCAGAAGACACATTTGTTTTATTCAAACCAGAATTATTTCTTAAAACTTAATTACTAATACGTTTTTTAAAGCCAGGTGGATACCCAATTACTTCAAAACACCTATCAACAGTATGTCCTATCATATTACAATGTGTACATTTAAGATTAGGATTAAAACCTCTAAAACCCTTTTTCTTTTGATCAACAAATTGATTTGTTTTAGAAACAAAAGCAACATTCTGCCTTTTGACATATTACTAGTATTTCTGTGTGACTTCTCCCTGGAGATAATAGAGAAAGCAACCTTGACAGAGGGAAATAGTTCTCCTGTTACCAAGTTTGTCCTCATAGGTTGATACACATCATCAAGCCCCATGAGGAACTGCATTAATTTTGTAATTATGTTAAAATCATTGTAATCTTTTGTTGCTTGACAAGAACATGTGGGAAGCTGAAGCATTGCATCAAATTGCTTCTACATGGTATTTAACCTATGATAATATTCTGAAACTGAGCTACCATTTTGAGAAATACAATTAATTTTTTTTATAAAGATCATACACAACAAAACCATCCACTATGTCATAAGTTTCTTTCAAATCAGTCCAAACTTCAGAAGCTAATTTAGAAAAACCCGACCAAGATGTAACTCTTCAAAAACAAAGTTCGATAACCAAGTTAAGACAACAGATTTACGTCTATCCCATTGGTTTCCTAACACATCATCTTCTAAAGATTTTTCACATTTTCCATTAATGAAACCAAATTTGTTGTTTTGCTTCTAAAGCCAACTTCATAGCAGTAGACCAAACTTTGTAATTTTCAGTACCTTTCAATTTTATACTAACAATGGTTAATGCACTTGAGTCACTAGGATGTAAATACAAAGGATCACCAATATCAAGTTTACTAATAAGAGTTTGTGAAGTACTACCTCCACCATCACCCATCTTGACAAGAAACAAACAAATCAACAACACAGAATAAACCAAACACTAATCAACTACAATAAGAACAAGAACCCTAAGAGCAGGAAAAAAAATTGTGTTAGGGGCCAGATTCCAGGTTCATCACTATGTAGGTGTCTGGACAAGTCTTAACGAACTACAAGAGATCCTTATTAACACTAAATAACAACAAGACAATACACAACACAAAACAACCAGAACAGATAACAAATAGACTTGATCAAGGTCGGTCTGACTAGCCCGACAACAGAAGACCTAGACACAAATAACTGTAACAAAATAAAGAGCGGGATAAGAACACTCTCACAAGAGCATTTAACTCCAAGCTAATCAGTCTGGTCAGTTTATCTTGTATCCTTCTAGGGACACAGAAACCAACACATATCTGATTTATGAAGAATCTTTCAAGTACCACAAACCCTAGCTTAGGGTTTTCTGTAACACCCGTCTAATTTCACTTGATTTTAATAATAGATTATAACATTTGAAATAAAATATTTCTTAAAATATCTTAACTTTCATTAAAGAAGTACATAAGTAGTATCATCCTTAGTCAACTAACGACTAAGTTAAAACGTTTCAAAAGTTATTTAGAAATTTTTCACAACCTATACACAAAGTCTATCAAAGATTAAACACATTGCGGAAGCTTCAAAATGTAGTGTTCAGTTCTTGTTCATTTGCTTGATCGCCATCCGTAAGTTCACCAACATCACCTAATGTCAAAACCACGTCAAGGGTTAATTTTGACAATAATATAACACGTATAATCGAAATCTAGCATCAAAACAGTTGAAAACAAATAAAAATTTCGGATAAGGCTCGTTCGCGCCCCGCGAGAAGTGTTACGCGGGCCGCGAGAACTCCTCGCATGTCGCGACGCCTATCGGGACTTCTTCCGCGTGGCGCGGGAGATCAGATTTTCCAGCAACTTATGTTTTGTGAGCTGCAATTTCTGCCAGCTCCGGAAAACTCAGATTTTTAACTCAAATGGTCATAACTTTTGACTCGTAAGTCCGTTTTAGGTGAATCTTTTTCCTATACGTCTGTAAATTCATTACCGACGTACCTATTACAATTATGATACCGAAAAATTTATTTACGGACCGAAAGACTATATGTCATTATGCATTTATTCGACCCACTTTAACTTTACTATTTTACTACCGTTTAACTAGTAAGTATATGGCACTTTATACCCAACATCCGGGGCTTATTATCACCCGCATTTCTTTACCAATCTCATGGCTTAATGCTCTTGTGATTTTCATCGCTAATTTAACTTTCTAACACTAGTACAATAATTTTCACAACTAATCGACCCGTTTGGCTCATCTTGTGGAACTCCCCAATATGATGACTACCAAACGGTTCCTTATCACTCTTAACCTATTACTTCAAGTAACGATTCTGGTCGCTATAAACGACGCCATAACTATCCTACAATGAGACTTCGCATAATTTGACAAAGTCTCGTTTGATGTAACGGGTCAAGTTACATACTTGCATAACTAAACAACATTACCAACCAACAATTTTAATTAACTATTTTGACCCGTTTGTTTGTCGAGTGAACTTCGTCACTTCTATGACATAACAATTCGCAATTGACACTACATTCACATTAACATTTCTAAGACTATTGTTTATGTATAACGCAACGAAACCGAAGTTACGTACCTTTAAAGCACACCCTTTAACCGTGTATCACCTTCAGCTTGTCCGCTTAACGATCCGGATTCTTTACCTAAAGAGTTCCATTCACAACTATTTTAGAACCCTTTTTACATTCATTTATCATAATTCATTATGATATCCGAATCTGCGTTTTTGTCCGATTATTAACATTTTGATCCTCACTTAGACGTTTTAACAAACACCTAGCGGGTTGGATTTTTACATAATCAATAGTAAATTCATGACTTGTTAATTTCATCGAAATCAACTTCAATTTAGCAATTTACACAAAGTTTTAGCATCAATTTTTCAGAAAATTACTTCATGCATTCAAGTTTCACTAGAACAAGAATCATAATTCTAGTGTTTACCTAGTTTCTACAAAGTAAATAATCACCTACAATGGTGATTATAAACTCCACAAATATCATGCTAGATTTCAACAAGAAATCATCTAGGGTTTATCTCTAGACATCACTTTGCTTCTAATTTCATCAATCGAACAATCATGCATGCTCAATTTTTGATTTTCTCAATTAACCTAAAACTGAACATGAATCAAAATACCAAAATTGTGCATACCTTTTGATCCCTGCAACGAGGTGATCACTAATTTGTGTTTGAAACATGATTTAGAGCAGATTAAGGGCTCCAATTTGTGAGTTTTATGTGGAAACTAGGGTTTGGAGGACACTCCCTGGTCGCCCCTTTCTTCTGTACGACCCAAACACACACCTATGTGTGTGTTTGGTGTTTTATTTACCAATAAAACTTCCATGTTTCAAGATTTTGCTAATTTAGTCCCTCAAGACTCTTAACTAACTGGGTTATCGATTCCTAGTTAGCTTGTTCTTGTTTATTTCATGCTTTATATATCTGATTTAAAGTTTTAGAAATTTCGGGGTGTTACATTTTCCCTCCAGGATGAATACATCACAACTCCCAACCAACAAATCAAAGAAGATCTGTATGATCCAAGTATGGTTTCCAAGAAAAGAAACCCTAGCAAACACAAGAATCAGATAATAATCACAAGTGGAAACAAGATCAAGAGCCTTTTTGGCTCTGATACCATGTAGAAATTTATGAATCAACAAACAACAACAACAATAGCAACAAAACAGTGGCAAAATCTTATTAACCCAAACCAAAAACAGTTCCCCACAAGTGACCCTAGATCTTATAAAATGTAAGATATTAAACAATACAAAGTTCAGTGACCAATCTAATAAACATAATCAGATGATCACTATATGAATACAAACACTCTCACAACAACACTTGTGTGAGATCAACGATGATACAATCTTCTCGAACAAACCCTAACAAACTAGAGAGAAAGTGTAACAGACTGAGAGTTGAGAGAATAAGCTCTCAACAACACTATTGATGCCTATCCTTATCCTCCAAACTTACACTCTAGTCCTCAGAGAATGTCAACAATTGATCGCAGCCCTCACTTGTTTATGACTTCAGTCCCTCGACTCTTTTAGTCCAAACATGATAGTCCTTTATCAATTTGAACATGTTCAAAATCAGCAACAAATATAAACATGACAAATAAAATAACTTAACATATGAATGAACCTTTTATTAACATGTTATATTTTCAACAACTATTGACATCTCTTTCATAAAATTTAGTCAATGAAAAGGTGTCCAAGGCAAAACTTATATGCCTAGTAGAGCATGAATTTTCTTCTCTTGTGCTAAGAGCCCCTGTTTTGTGCTAAGTGCCTAGTTACAATTATCCATGTTATATAAATTATAGGGTTGAAATGGTGTCCCTCTCCCAAAGTGATAAAAGTTCATGACATGGTAGTAAGTTTTAATAGAAAATCTAGCACAATCTTTGTCGGCGTCAAAAAATAGCCGAGATGATAGAGCATTGAGACGGATGTGAATTACATGTTTGGTTTGAAGGTGAATTGCACTAGCGCCAGCGGATTATTGTTTTAAAATTGTAACATTATTAACTTGCCTAGGATATAAATCTCTTTACTTTGCAAGTCTTGGCGTTGAACTTTGATCTTAAGGGTTTGAAATAGGTCAGTTTGGATCATTGGATGTTGTGCAATTGGATAGTTGTTTAATGCCCTTGCATAAGAGATTGCTTAAAGACAAGCAATATTTAATTGTGGGAACATTTGATGTGTCTAAAAGAACACATGGTTTTTAACACAGAATTCCTTATAATTGTTATTGTTTATGTTTGTTTTTTTAGTGATTTGCAGGTAGTTAACTGATAAAAGAAGAAAAACAAAGTATTCCAAGAGTGCTAGGAAGTTATAGTTGGAAAAGATATATAATTATCTTAAGGGTTTGAAATAGGTCAGTTTGGATCTTTGTTTCTTAGTGATTTGCATCCATTGTGCGAGTCTTCGATTTTCGTCAAGGTATAACCCTAAACCCGCTATGGTTGTGCATATATATAATTATCTGAATAGATGGTAACTGGATCGCTGGTGGGATAGTTTTATCTGTTTTCTTTTTTATCAGGCTTCCGCATCTGAACTTAATAGTAAAGTGTTATTATCAAGATAAAATTTGATTCTATAGATTTAAAACGGATGCCTAGGATTCCCAACAAGAACACCATTAATAGGATAATACAATGCATTGGTTTCAAGATGAGTGTCTACAGTTCTTTTATCAGTAAGTCGTGCCCGTTGAAACAAATCAAATATATATTTTGTCAAAGGAAAAAATGGATCATTTTTAGACTTAGGCATCTCGATTCCCAAAGCATAACATAGCAAGCCCAAATCCTTTATCGTAAACCAGTGAGAACACTTAAGCTTCAATGACTCAATGCCAACACAATCGTAACCTGTAATAACAATATCATCCACATATAAAGAAAAAAGAATGCACCTTGCACTCGTACAATGAACAAATAATGTTAAATCGTGATTACTAAGAAGAAAACCAAGGAAAGTAATCAATGTAGAGAATATCTCAAACCAAGCACGAGACGCTTGTTTGAGACCATATAACGCTTTTCGAAGTCGACAAACTTGATCGGGCTTATGAGCAATACCTGGGGGAGAAGTAATGTAGACCTCCTCATGAAGATCGCCATTCAACAAGACATTCTTAATATCCATTTGAAAAATCTTCCACTGACAAACGAATGCAACAACTATAAAAGTATGAACCGAAGTCATTTTTTCCACTAGGGAAAATGTCTCCTCATAATCCATAACATACTTTTATAAGTATCATTGGCTACAAGTCTTGACTTATATCATTTAACAGACCCACCAGACTTTGTTTTAATCCTATATACCTAACAACAACCAATTACATGTTTACCAGGTGGTAGTGGAACCAAATCCCATGCCTGTGTCTAATGAAGAACAACAAGCTCTTCAGCCATAGCATTTTTCTAGAGAGTATTAGAGACGACCTATCTATATGAGTCATGTTCAAATATATTATGTTTATTTTTTATTTTTATTTTTTTGCGATAAAGGAAGCAAATAAAGCCGAGTAAGTATAGTAGGAAAAATCCGATTGTTTAGATGACTTACATTCATGAGTGGACCTCCTCGGTGGTGGAGCTATCTCAACAGATAAAGGAGTTGTCTTAGGCATAGCCGCACCTAGAGTCATGTCTGACGATGTATGAGTGTCTTGAATTGACCCACCAGGTTGGTTCTATTGACCCATCGGGTTCGGCAGATGTAGTTGGAACATCATCTTACGATATTGATGCATCAGTGTCATAATCAAAAGGATCAATATTCAGATGATCTGACTTTGTTACATTGTGTGATTTTGATGACATCAAATAGAAATTAAGGAAAATGAGCAAGGAAGATAATATGCCTCGAAACGTGTAGCTTTTTACTCACAAGATCAAACTAACGATATCCTTCATGTCTAGTGCCATAACCTTTCGGACCACTGGCATAACCCAAGAATACACATAAGGCTGATTTATTTGACAATTACATGTGGACGGAGAACAAAGCAAGTACATCCAAAAATCCTTAATTCATCGTAATCTCAAAGTTCATCAAATAGTTTTTTAAATGGATACATCCTAGAATTATGAGAAGTACAGATCCAATTAATCACATGTTTGGCAGATAAGTGTGTTTCTTCCAAAAACCACTCAGAACATCAGCAGATAGAAGAAACAAGCGAGCAGTCTCCATAAACAAGCTAAGATTATCAATATATAAGCTATCTTTTACATACTAATATCGTACACAATTACAATTATATTCAACTTATCAACCATTACATATAATTTAAATTTTAATACGTGATACATCAAAATGTTTGAAATCAACCAATAATTATCAAACATAACATATAATTATACTATACTATACTATACTATACTATACTATACTATACTATACTATACTATACTATACTATACTATACTATCTTAAAAAATAAAAAGACATTGTGAACAGTACCTCGAAGACACGTGGCTTACCTTTTTTTAAAGGTGTGAATTATTCATGAATGTTGGGGGGGTCTAGCAGACGTTGTCTTAACAGGGTCCATGCTAGAGAGCCCCCTCGCAAAATAGATCCCCAATTTAAACCCCTCAATGAGAAACCCATATCACCCAAACTCGAACTTGAGACCTGGAGGGGAAAACTCACCCGGACCCACCAAAGATGGAACTTAAATACATGTGACCACCACTAGAGCACATTCACATGTTTCACTCCCTCCATTCCATCTGTTCTTTTTTGGAAACAAAATAGTCAGACAGGGAGCAGAAAGAGAAACTGTTGTAGGAGATAGAGAGAAAGAAAGATGCGGCCAGTCTCTGGCGAACGGTGAGCCACGCTCGCCTCCCACCCACAACACCGACTTCCATGACTCTAGGTTTGTCCGATAAAGATTTGAGGGTTTAGAGGTGTAGTGTCGCATTCCGACGAGTCTAAGGTTCCGCCGTGAACCATGATGACAGATGTGACAAATGTATAGATGGTATGATCTGGTAGCCGGTATAGAGGGTTGGGGCTCAAGGGTTTTCCAGTGGTTCCCTTTATTTCCGATAAAGATGGTAAGAAGTCAAGGTTTAGTTCTTTTTCCGGCAAGAGTCGTGACCAGTTTTGGTAACGTCTCTGGCAACACTTTCAGTAGCGGTTCACGGAGTTAATCGTTTGTGTTTGTGTTGTTTCAACATAATTTTTGTTAGGGTTTTGGTATCTCTTAAGTGTTTTCTGGCGTGTTTATAAGAAGTGAATAGGGTCTTGTTTATTTGCTTATAAATTCTATGTCAGTTTGAATGAATATGGTCTATTTGTTTATTTGTTGGTGACCCAGATAACTAGAATCTACATATATTAGCAGTATCGAATACACACAAATTGTATGTCAGTTTGGTTTTTCAATCTATTAGCAGTGTTGACTCAAACTGGGCCAGCTACTATCAGATGTGGGCGGCGTCCAGCCTATGTATTCATGTCGCCTTGGCCGCCTCTTCGCATCGCTTCGGCTGTGGATGGTGGCCGATTATAAATATAAGTTAATAAATCCCACATATGTTGATAAATCCCATTTTTACTAACATAAAAGTTGAAAATCACCCGGTTAACGCTTTATAATCAGTAGCAACTAGCAAATTTGGTTAATTAGGGTCAAATAATTCAAAAGTTTCTTTAATCACAATAGTTACTAATTCTTGCAACTATTGAGCGAATGATTTCTAAATATGTTGTTTCTAAACTTTTATGTTGTTTGTGAATTGGTTGTTATCTAAACTCAAATTTAGCCTCTGAACATGTTGCGCTCTTAACCTAAACTTAATTTTTTTTTTTTTTGTCATACACGTGTAATGAAAAGTCAAATACATGAACAAACGACTATTTAAATGTCGCTGACAGATTATCTTTCTGATATATAACTGGTGCAGGTTAGCTCAGTTCAATGCGGGTTAGTTCAGTTCTATTTTTCTTTTGATAACAAAGGCACGTTCGTTGCTGATTTTAGTGATTTTATAGAAGTTTTTAGGCCGTGTTAAATCTGGATTTGGAATGTGGCACTGAAACAACAAATAACTATTCACTTCAGTTATGTATTTTGTAGATAACAAGGGCGCGTTGATTACTGATTTTAGTAAATTTATTGGACGGTTTAGGCTATGTTATGTCCGCATTTGAAAGGTGGCCCAGTACCAACTGGAAACTATTCACTTCAGTTCCTTTTTTAAAGATAACAAGGGTGTGTTGATTGGTGATTTTAGTAATTTTGTTGAACAATTTAGGCAGTGTCAAATTTGGATTTGTTCAACCCGTTTATAACTGTTGGTGGTTCGTTTTGTAGGTTGCTTGGCTTTTTACTGGTGAGAGAATGTGTAATAGTGTGCTTCAAATACCTGTTGATGTTAATTTGTGTTTAACATACTAGAGTAAACATAAGCATAGTTTCCCAAATTGTTTTCCGCTTCTTTATAGGTTTGCTTTGGTTATTTGTTGTGTTGCCTTCCAGTTCTGTATGCAAGTATATATCTGTATATACAATTTTTATGCTGCCAAATTATTATGGGTTTTCCAAATGTATGTGCATCTTCTTTTTGTTAAGCGATGTGGTTTGACGCTAATCTCATTCGTTTTGTGAGTTATGTGTTCCTTTTTTGTTTCAGAGAAGCATCGTGCGGAGTTAATAAGTGAATGAAAATGAACATTGTAATTACGTGCGTGGATGTATCTAATTGGTTGACGCAGACGGTTGTGGGGAGTGATTTGCTAACGTGGAAAGCTGAGAGTATTGTTACATGTTTTCTATCAGCTCACCACACGTCTCCATATTGTTCTTCTAGATCCCCCCCCCCACCTCCTTACACGTACCTCTTGCCTTTTGTGTTACCTATGAAATGGTTCGTTGTTTATAATGAACGACTAGATCTAGAAATTTGTTGGTTAGAATTTTGTGTTCATATCTAATTTTTTTCGTTGACGAAGCTCATCAAGTATATATGTATCAAATTGATGTATTTACATTTTTTTGAATGTTGTGTGGTTTATTTCTAATCATTCATGTGAAAGGGTAAATGTTGTCTTCAATGGGTTTATCGTTAATGGGCCCGACCTACGAAAGCCCTGTCCCTTTATTAGTTGAGCCCGAAATCTGCATATCGCTCTTGATATTACCATTGAAAGTTTAAACCAACTGTTTGGCTCAATTCTTACTGTCCAATTTTATAGGTCCATCACTTAAACATTTGCCCCTACAATCAAACAGAACAAAATATGATTATATGAATACTAATATTATCTTTTATTTTTAAATATTAATGAATGTTGGGTATAGGATTAACCCGATAATAAGTAGGTGTAGTTGTTGAATGAGTTGATGGAACATGTGTCACAGTTCGATGATACTTATGTTTATCTGACAATACATTTTCATGCAAATTGGTTCTTGAATTTTTAGATATTTATTAGGCTATGTTTATGTAGTCTAGAGTGATGCATGTGAGCTCCTAGATGCTTAGGCGAGGTGCGGTGAGGTGAGACGAAGCCAAGGTGGCTCACACACATTGCTTATAATACTTCAATTTAAGTCGCCATGTTGTAAAAAACCTAGTTTAAATTTCAATACATGACACATCAAAGAGTTTGATATCAACAAATATATTTCTGATATTTCTATACTAATAAATGAAAATCTTTTATGGATACGTGTCACTTTCTGATGCTTTCTCACCTTATTTTCCTATTTATCTCTCATATTAAATAATAATAATAATAATAATAATAATAATAATAATAATAATTTTAAACAAAAACTAGATAAGAAGAAATATTTTTTCTATAAATAATTTTAAACAAAAATTTAGATAGGAATAAACATGTATTTTTTATATATAAGCATAAAGTTATAACCGAGTATTATGAGTAGATTTGGAGTTTGGTGATTGAAATTATGGTAAATTTAGAAACAAAGGTTCCCGTTTGATATATACTTAATAAATTGTATTATTGTTTTTTTCACTAAAATTAAATAATTATTCTAGGTCTAAGGCATATGCTTTTATCAAATTAGGGTAAATTACATTTTTCGTCATTTATGTTTGTACCGGATTGCAACGGATAGCCTTTAACTTCAATAATTACAATCACAGTCCTTTATTTACAAAACTCGTTACACTCTACGTCCTTTAGTACTAACAAGGTTAAAAATTTCGGTTAAGTTTATTCACTTAAGGGTATTTTGGTCAATTCATAATTTTAATTAAATGTTTAATAAATAAAACCAAAAAAATTACATATACCCTTCATCTTCCCCAATTTCCTAACCCTAAAACTCTAACCACCATATCTTACCACCACCACCTCATCCTCCCGCCACCACCACCATCACATATAACCCATAACAACGTCAATAATGATGCATAAAAACCTAATCAAGATAACTTCAAGTTCAAACACAAATTTCAACAAATAACATCCATTTCAAAAGTGGGTGTAATCTAAAAATCAGAACCATCGAGAAACCCACAAAAATTAAACAATGGGTGCAAGATTGGGGGTTTTAACAAATGTCGACATCAAGATCTTCCAAAGGAATCAGATATGACCAAAAACCACAGTCGTCATGGCTCTAACTCGTCGGAGCTCCGGTCTCCTAAAACCTCTCTCCTCCGCATCCTCCTAAAACATCTCAGGGGTCGGTAAACCGTCGATCGACGCCAGACTCGCCGGCGGCTGACCCGGTTTCGTGAACTCGTTCATCACTACCATGTGTTGTATCAGTGGGTTGATCAGGACGATCCGGTTCGATTCTTGTTCTGGAGATGAGTCGGGTCGAGTTGTTGAGACTCTGCGGTGTGGCGATTTGGATGGATGGAGGTCGCGATGTGGCGGATCTGGATGGAGGAACTGTGACGGTGTGGTGGATCTATATGGAGGCGGTGGTTTGGTGGATCTGGTGGTGGTTGTCACAGTGGTGGTGGGGTTGATTTGAGAGAGAGATTGGAGAGACAGGAGATTGAGAGGTAGAGGATGAGATATTGTTTATTTTCTTAAATGTATTCCAAGTATAATAGTAAAATTACTAAACTACCCTCATGTGCAAGACACATGTTATATTTAACTGAAAAATTTAACTTAGTTAGTGCTAAAGGACGTAAGGTGTTATGAGTTTTATAAAAAAAGGACTCTGATTGTAATTATTGAAGTTAAAAGCTATCATTTGCAATCCAATACAAACATAAAGGACGAAAAGTGTAATTTTTCCATCAAATTATATGTGTTTTTAGACGCATCGCTATAATGATTTGGACTTACCATTATAGTCGCACAATTCTTCATGTCAAATCTAGAAAACTTAGTTTCACGTCACACGATTCTTTCAAATGTCAAATCTAGAAAACTTAGTTTCACATTTGTAATGTTAAGCGTACTGTTATAATTGGTTTAAACCCACCATTTATCGCACATTGCATCAACATTTAGAAAGAATAACATTTTTAAATATAACAATTCTATACTCCTTTCATATAGAATTTAATTCTCGATTTTACGGTATAATTCATAAAAATGATGAAATATATAAAAACTTGGGGAACGATCTCCACCTTTTTGTACCATAACTCTCTTGAATGCAAATTTGAGAGGAGTGTTTTATTAATTAAATACACAAATAAGCATAAAGATGCATAAAACTAACTAAAATCATTGTATCCTATAAGTTGAATGTATCATAAAAACGAGATTCAGCCCTTTGTAATACATGTGTTTTAACCTAATAGTAAATGAAGAAAAAAGTTTAATGTTATAAGAAGTAAAATAGTACATCAAAGTTCATTTTTAAAAGGTAAATCTTGACGATTGTATATGTTAACATGTGACATTATATTTTATTCAACACGTGTAATACATTACTTTTTTTAAAGATATATCTTTTCTATTATGTATTATATAAAATTACATTTATTCAACACGTGTAATTACAGGATTCTAACCTAATAGCAAACAATAAAAAAAACAAATGAACGGGATAGAATGTTTTTATATAAGCATATCAGGACACTTTTCAAGATATTACATAGCATTATCATGACACTTTACATAAGCATATCAGGATACTTTTCAAGATTATTTACTAATATTACATAGCATTATCATGACACTTTCAAGATTATTTACTAATATAAAACGTGCAGGGTCGGCTCAACCATTTTGGTGGCCTAAGGCAAAGTAAAAGTTGGTGGCCTTTTTTCCCAAAAAAAAAACGTATGTAATTGAAAGTTAAACTTGAAGGGCCCAAATGTAATTATTTGAAAGATTGTGTTAAAATTTAAAAACAAGAAAAAATGGTGAACCAGGGATACGAACCCGGGTCTCACCAACATCCATACATACACAAAACCACTACACTACCAACCATCAATCTGTTGATAACCCACACCCTAAAACTTTTTTAAATGAACTGTGGTTTCATCAAATCATGGAGGCCCTATAGTTTTGGTGGCCCAATACCCAAGCCTTATTTGACTTGGGGTTGGGCCGGCCCTGAAAACGTGTAACAAATTAAAGTCGCATACAAATATAATCTAACTTGGGTGGTTTTTTAGATCACTAATTCACATACTTTCTATTTCTACTATTAAACCTACATTATTTACACTATGGTGATTAGAGCCGTTCAAAAAGTATGTGGCTCGAGACTCGCTTAAAAAAAGTTTGAAAAAAGCTCGGTTCGAAGGCAGCTCGGTTTTAAACGAGTTGGCTCGATTTGCAAACGAGCCGAGCCCGAGCCAATGTAGGTTCGATTCGTGACTCACTCATTAGTTGGTTCGTTGGCTCGCTCGTTTGGCTCGTTTAAATTAAACCCCAGGTTATATATGTGTGTTCGTGTATATTCTAATACATTTAAGAAATGTTGTTTAATTAGTAACATGGTTATTTTTTATCAAAAGAAATAGAAATAGACTGTTAAACTATAGTCTTAATTAGTGATATTGATTTAAAAAAATATATTAACGTAAGTAACATAGAATCTCTTCTTGTTTGTTCTATTTATAGTTTTCCCAAAATTACTATTTTATTAGTCTAAACAATGTTTTATTTATTGTTTTTTGGTTTTATGTATATCATTATATGTAAATAAATACAAAAATATAAAGTTTTTTTAAACAAACGAGCCAGCTCGATGAGCCATGAGCTGGCTCGAGCTTTAGACGAGCCGAGCCCAGCTTTCCAGCTTGTTAAGAAAAATGGCTCGGCTCGATTCAATTTTTAAATGAGCCGAGCCTAAGCTCACCCTGGTTCGTTTCGTCTCGGCTCGTTTATAGCCCTAATATTGAACTCTCATTACTTGAAAAGGTTAAACCCATTGATACCGCTAAGCGAAAGGAGTTTATATTATAAATGTTTATGTAAGGAAAAAGCTTTAACTTGTCCAAAAGCTCGTTTGATTATTTAATTCTTAATATCATAATTAATTTTTTTTATTTCAACTTGGTATAACTTTGTTAGCAAGCATCAAGAATGGTTCATTGTTTGAAATTGAAGAATGCTCAATTGGACTATTTTATTCTTGTTTTTGGTTTGTCGTACAATCAACTATCAATTGTTTAAGTTTGAATAATCCTTTACTTAATTTTCATTCTTCTAAAGTATGTCAATCCTTAACAACAATGTAAAGCTGTCTTAAAAGGCAAATGGATGGTTGAGCATTTACAATAAATTTCTTAAATTTATCGAAGTGAGTTAGTTATGTTATAAGAAATGGTTGTAAGATTATGCGTAGTGGACAAGATTCACCCTTGGGCGTTTTGAGCCATGTGGCAGCCCAGTCAGTAATGGGGCGTTTTCTAAAATGGGTGTAGTGTGGATGTGGGATTGTGGGACATTATGTTTGTAATAAAATAAAATAAAAACATTTAAAAAATCTTATTGGCAAAAAAATGGAAGCTCAAATGTGATTGGCCAAGAAATCCCCCCACCGGCGTGATATATAACACGCCTCAACAAAAAAAAATGCCAAACACGCCCATGCGTAGTGGCTAGGGGGCAAGATTGGGCGTGATTGAGCACAAAAAACGTCCCTTTGGGCAACCACTACGGGTGGTCTAAGTAAAGAAGAGAAAAAAATATTATTGTTTATCTGTAAATATACGAGAACATTGTTCACCCCTTATATTTTTTTTCATATTTTTGAAAGTGTTTGTGAGTGAAGGTGATAGAAAATATAATGATAAAAATATAAAAAAAATATTATTTAATTGAAAATGAAAATGAAAGGGAAAAAATAATAACTTTTTGTATAATTATATGTATGATTGCATTTTATGACACCTATATTTTTAAAACACACTTAGACGGAATGCTTCTAAAATTTACATTTTCATATTAAAATGTGTTAGTCCCGAAAAACCCGTGATATAACTCAACGGTTCAATCAAACGCAGAATGTAAGATCAAACCGACAAGAACAAAAAGAAAATTTTCATTACAAAACTTAGTGTCACTGCTTAGATCGCACACAGTCTCGAAGACTGTCTGGTACGATCTCCGAGAACCTTGCACACAATCTCTAGGATTGTCGGGTACAAGGTTCTCCTTTTGGGAGCTACATGATTTACAAATGGAGAACTCTACTATAATATTCTAGACAATACTATTTATAGGAGTCTCTACCCCATTGGCCCACATGGCCTAGCCCAAGCCCAAGACATAAATTAAAACCAAATAAACATAAATACCGTAATAAAGATAAGCTTAAAACTCTGGACTTAACAATAAATGGAAGAGAAAAATGTTCGGATAGTCCTATGATTTGCTCTGTTTTCACCTATGGTCCCTATATTTTTAAAATTATAGCTATGGTCATTGGTCTCCAACTTTTGTAAATTCGTTCTCGGGTAGTCCCTAACATAAATGGGGTTAGTTTTTGGTGTTAAGTGGGTGTAAAATAACTAAAATGTCCTTATTATAAAAAACAGAACATTAAAAGAAAAAGAGTTGATATACATAAATTCAAATGGAGCCATGTTTTTTTTTTTTACTTTAAACCTAAAACATCTAAGCACCATCTGCTCCATGACTACACCTCCACCCCTCCACCTCTACCACCGCCTCCAAACTTCAACCTCCACCTAAAACAGCCCCTGCACCCATCCCTCTACCGTCGCCTCCAACCTCCACCTAAAACAGGCTCCAACCCATTCAATCCTCCACTGTCATAACCACAACCACCCAGACAATATCAGTGTAAACAGAAAAAACAAAATCTTATGATTCGAATCCTATGAAATGGTGTCTCCCCCATCCTCACACTTCATACGCAAAACTCATATACGTATATACATACATCCATCCATATACGTATACATCAACCCAACGAACCCACCTCCTTTCAATTGAATTCTGTACAATAAGTTTTTTCCATTCCTATTTGTCATATTCTTCATCTCGCTCTCAAATGGGTCCAATTAGGCTAAATAGTTGAACATTTCACAGACCCTTTAATCTTTCTAAATCTCACAACTCAAATCACGAGTACCCACCAACTTAAATCCACGTCTGCTAGACTGTTTTCTAGTGCTCTGACCAAGTTTTCAAAGTAGTTGCGTGTGACACTGTCATAATTGTCAATAAAAAAAACATGTTCAGCCATAACTAAAATATAGAATCATGTCAAAAGGTTAAGGCAACAATTACCTAGTTAAACCAGCCTACTTTGTTTTGAAATTATTAAAGTCATCTTTAGAGCCTTCTTCGTTGAGATAAGTATTTATTTCCTTCTCTGCACATTGATGAAGCCTTTCTAAACCAGCCTTTGTTTCACCTGCCATGAACAGTTTAACCCCAAAGATAAATGATGAAGATGGTGGTGATGGGTTCCACAAAGAATGGTTAGAGGGGTGGATTCGGTGGGGCCAAATTGAATTTATAAATGGTTTATTGTTTTAATTATTTTTTTTTTTTGGTAGTAAGGGTATTTTAGTAATTTTAAAGTCATTTAATACCAAAAACTAACCCTCATCCACGCTAGGGACTATCCGAGAACGAATGTGCAAAAGTTTGGGACTATAACTGTAATTTTAGAAATATAGGGATAGGTGAAAATGAAACAAATCACAGGGACTATTGATGTGTGGTCGAAAACCGATGATTATTCGTAATTAAGTTTATGTTTTTACGTGACTTTTGGTTTCGAATGGTCTACTTTTGATTAGAATTTTTTACAGGTCTAACAGAGTTTAAGGAGTTATTCAGGAGCTTTACGGATGTAACACCTCGAAAATTCACGTCCTATAATGTGTTGACACGTGTCATAAAGTTTGAACGTGTGAAAGAATGTTATAAAAGGACTAAAGTTGACGAACATGGAAAGTATGCGATTATACGGGTTCTAAATCTCAACAGTGAATAAATATACTTCATAATAACCCTACATGATGTTTATAACATCAAACGAATAAATCATGGATCATACGATGCAAAAAGTGAGAGATTACAAACTACAGGGGTTAAATGTGTCAACATGTTTAAAGATATACCTCTGAGTGACCTTTTGACAAACCCAAAGCTTTGTAAATGTTAATTATGCTCACTAGAATGCACGATATAAATTTCATAAAGTTTCGTTATCGTATGAGAAAGTTATGGTCAAATTCGTGTGCGAGGGGTTAAAGTGTTAACGTTGAAAGTTAAGACTTTTCGGGTTAACCGGAAGTGTCCAGAGACTTGGCAAAGTGGGTATAGGTCCTAAAGCCCTTGTGGGTAAATATAAGGGGGTAAAAATGCAAGAAATAACCTTGGTTACCCTTTCGTGAAGCCAAAGGTCAAGTTGCAAAACAATAGAAAATTGAAAATCTGAAATTAGGGGCCATGCGGCCCGCGTGAGGATATGCTAAACGGGAGGCGGGCCGCGTCAGGCGCCCAGAAGCAGAAAAGCGTGACAGCCTCCTGCAAACGCGGAAAACCGATCCTTTTTCGACATTAATGCAATGTGGGCGACCCCTAAACTGTTCTAGAGCACTAGGACACCTGTTGGAAGGCCATGGTCTGTTGTAGACTTGTTTGTCAATCAATTGTGGTGCTTAAATCCACTATAAAAGGGCCATGTAGTGCAACATTGTTCCACACACCATTCTCTTGCAACCTGATCAATTCTGGAGCTCAAGTCTGCTCTCAACTGATCATATCTCGTGCATAGGACTCTTGTAAGTGTTCTAATCCTTCTTTAATTGAGTTTAGCTTAGTTTATTAGCTAAAAGTCAAACCGTCGTAATTACGGTTTAACTTCGAGATTAATTAATGATGGCTCAGTCAAATCTCGAATCAAAAGTAGATATAAGTAGGTAATTATGTGGGTAATAAACCCTTAAAAGGGTTCCCCCTGATTACCACTCTAACCAGGTCAAAAATCGGGTCAAACTAGTTTATAAAAAGTCAACAGGATCCTTAAAATGCCATTTATGCATAATTAACATTATAGATCATATACAACATGTTGGATCATTGTTATAACTTTGTAATAAGTATAAGAACATGTCTAAACATGTTCAACCCGACAATTTCCTGTTTCGACCCGGTTCGGAACCGAAAGTCACATAGTTTGACTTTCACTTTGACTTTCAGTTCTGACCCGTTTAGGCATGTTTTAGAAATGCCTCAGAGCTTTAATTGGACTAGGTTACATGTTAGAATAACCCTCTGTGATGTTACACCTTGGTTCATTAGTTATCCAATTAATATGCACGTTTCCGTTAATTGCTCATATGTTGACCGTTATGCCCTTATTACTTTAAAGCGTGATTTTTGGAAATGTAAAAGAGTAGAAACTTTAATTACTGATATATAAACTTGTATGCAAAGTTTAACATCAGTTTGAATTGTAGATTAAGAGTTATTCTCATTATCGCAAAATGAAAGCTTTATGTTAATAAAATGGCGTAATTAGCGTATAGCCTAGTTAAGCCTACTTTTTGATATCAAATATTTTACCCACTGATGTAATATATTATTTTGGGATTTTTAAAGATTTTTAATTAATTTTAGGCTGAGCATAACTCATAGTCGTAGGCTTAACCCGGTAAATGTCGGTTTTGCCCTTACGGGCCATAAAATGAGTTTTACATATCTAAACGACTCCAAACCTTTTGCTACTAACCACATATGATAAATAAAGTATTTTAAGCCTTCTGGAAATATAAAAATATCAGATTTAAGTATCGAACCCGGAAATGGCCTTTAATCGCCTTTTTAAGCGTTTTAACGCATAGTATGTACTAGAAGTATTTTAAACATACAAGGGTTGATACCTACTGATATTTGAGGCAAATTATAATGTTTTAACAGTAAGCAAAGGTTGATAAACTCAGACTTCAGTTTTGAGCTTTTCGGCTTATGTGAAATTACCAAAATACCCCTACGGGGCATAGTTTGGTTAAAATTGATAAATTTCACATATATAATTTAACCTACTGATATAACTTAGTAAATTGAGCATATTTGCTGAGTACATCAAACCTGTAACTCAGCTTGTTACTTAAACTCTTTTATAAACTTTTAAATGACCAAACTACCCCTACGGGGCCTAGTTTGTGTTTAAACACGTTTCGGGCATAATGAAAGACATCTTACTGATGTCACAACATATTTGAGGTATAATTAACTTAGGAAACCTGTCTATAGCTCTCATGAATACCCGTCATGCTTATTACGCGTACGGTTCGGTTTATGTAACAAGTTTACATAAATTAGCCGAAACGGGTCAAACCTTAACGGTTTTATCTCAAAATCCAGAATGTGAATAATAAACCCATATTAAACAAGTCTCTGAACTTGTCGGGTCTAAATCACATTCTATCCGGTCTTCGCTTAATCGTGCGTACGAACCGTATCTTTGAAACTAGCCGGTCTAAGCATAAGCTTAATTAAAGACCCGTTAGGATTCTAATAGGTTATTATAAAACCTTCGTTCCAGATTAGGAGGACCAGTAAAAGCTACTCGCATTTTGCTTATTGTGAATTATACATTGCTCAGGTAAATACTTTTAACTTATTTTCCCTATACGGGCTTGGGTTACGGTATATAGTATACCGCTTGATCGGGCATCGAATTCTCCACCGTTGAGTGGGTAATTGAATAAATTGGATCGGCTCGTTTAAACAGTCTTGTTACTTAAATCCTTTGGGGGGGTTAATGACCATGTCCCGGATATCCTCGGCATCATTTTACGAAATGGCCACGACTTAAGCGCGGGGTGTAGGCGTACACCCGTCAGTGCACAAAAGAACATTGTGGTGTGTCTATTGATCGTTAACCCGGACAAGATCCGGGCTACTGAACGCACAAGGAACATGTAATTCGTTCACAAGATTATAATATTAAATAATTCTCCCAAGTTAAATAAAATGTTTATGCCACGTGCATCCAAACCAAATTTTCAATCATTTTCCAAAATGAGTCAGTTGAATGTATTTACCAGTGTAAACTGACGTATTTTCCCAAAAAGATTAAATGCAGGTACTAAGCGAAATTGGCTGGGATTTCTCCTTAGCATCATTAGAAGTCTCGCAAGCTTAAGATGCCTGAAGTCTGTTGAACCATAAATATTATTTTTATTTCGATCCTTCTGTGGATAAACTTCCGAATATTGTGACAATTGATATTACAATAATAAATTCGGTTGTATCATATTTTTAAATTTGCTTCCGCTGTGCATATTGATTATTGTGTTGTTTGACTATTATGTTGCCAACCACGTCACGATACTCCCCCACCGGGCCCACCGGTGACACGTGGAAATCGGGGTGTGACAGGTTGGTATCAGAGCCAACACTGAGCAAATTAAACACTAGCCTTTTGTGTTTAATCTCAGTTACACAATTGCACAATTCTAAACTTTCGAGTCTAGACATATAACATAGGACAAATTCCACCTTGTTTGTGTTGTCCTCTATTTTGCATATATTTTGTATTGTTATCTTATATTGAATTGACAGGACAAAATGCCTCCAAGATTCTTCCGTAGGAGAGGACGAGGCAAGGGGCCGATTACCGCCCCCAATGACAACGAGGCAGGACCCTCGAATGCACGAGCTCCTTCGACAACAGAGAGTGATGATCCACGGCAAGGCCGAAGGAACCTATTTGAGCCGGCCAAACGATCGGTATCTCACAGCTCTACCCCTCCGGTCCAAAACCCGTTGGGCCACAACCGGACTACGAGCCGAACAACCCTCAGCCTTCCTTCATACCATTACAACGATCCCTGTCTCATCATTCTTTCGGGGACCCCACCCCAGTTTTTCAGGGCCGGTTTAATCCGGTAGGCTACGTGCAAGAACCCGTGGGTTTTAACCCACTGGGGCCAGACGATCACTTCTCCGGTGATAATGCGGACGACATGGACGAGGATACGGACCCCGTCGAACCCGCAAGTGGTACGCCGAACCATCCGATCGAAATCTCCGACGGATCTTCATTCCACGGATCACCCTATGTTGGTCCGGATAGCTTCCAGGCGATGTTCACCCGGCACGAGTGGTACTATACACCTCCTCACCATTCGTCGCCTCATCAGCAGCAGCAGCAGCAGGAACAGGATCCCTCTGTGGATTCCAGATTCGTGGCAGTCACGCCACCGCCTCCACCGCCGCCAGTGCAGCCGGCACCTCCGCAACCGCCGAGGCGAAGGAGAACCGGTGCGCGCATGTCGTCACGAGCAGGGGACTTCCATTTCAGTTCCCCACGTCAATCCAGTGGCAGCCACTATCCGCCACATCAGGAGGACCCACAAATGGGTGGACCCTCCAACCCAGCTGTGCCACAGCCACCGCCAATGGGTTTTGACAACCCAATTCCAGCATATACGGGTTCCATGGCGTATAACCCGTTTGAACCGCCGAATCACCACAACTATGGTTACGCGGAGGCCGACCCGTACATGGTAGCAGCGAACTACAACACCCAAGGACCCTATGGGGATCCATGGGGAGTAGGTTACCCAGCTCAGGGATACCAGATACCTCCTCGACCTATTATCCAGACACAATCGCAGCCACCACGGTTTTCTCCCCCAGAAAGGGAGGAAATCCTACAAAGGTTGGACGAAGTAGAGCGAGGCTTCCACCGTGACCGTAGGGAGAGACAGACCTTCTTCCAGGGATTAGCAAGTTTGATCAAAGGGAAGAACAAGAAGGATCATTGAGTCCTTCCAATTGTTGATTGAGCCCCTGCGTGGGCCTGTATTTGTTGTATTTGTTTAAGCCCCTGCGTGGGTATGTGTGTTTGTTTGTTTGACCCCTGCGTGGGTCTATTTTCCGTTAACCCCTGCGTGGGAATGATGTTTGCTTAAAGTCCCTGTGTGGACTAGTTTGTTTGATTAAAGTCCCTGCGTGGACTAGCATGTTGATTGACCCCTGCGAGGGTAAATTTGTTATTTGAAAAGACCCGTTTAGGGCAGCGTGTAATATTGTAAGAAATTAATGGAATGTTTGTTTTATAAATTTCATGTTTGCCATATTGTGCATAAATAAATTATAAATGAAATAAATAAATTAAAATCATTCCTTTTTGAAATAATCTGCCTATGTAAATTTTAATAAGAATCTTAAAGTGTGAAACCTAGCCTTCGGGTCCTTTTAAGGCCGGGCCAAGATGGTAAGACCTGTTTAAAAGATTCGTATCCCTGTTAACATCTGAAAACATGTTAACACTCCTGGCAGACGTGATTCATTAGAAATCACACACGTCATTATTATTAATGGATTCTTTAAAAGATTCCTAACCCTTTATATGATCTCTGAATCATGGGTTTAGGTTATCAATTAAGATGATCATATTTTTACCATACGTGGTAATATAGTGCCTACGGGCCCTGCTCATTTCCACATGAGCCAAAAGACAGTGGTAGCTATGACTCCCTGTCAGATAAAGGTAATGAACTAGGTTCAAACCTCAAATGCTTTGATTCTCTTAAATCCTAGCATATAATTTATAAGTGCCCTTATGACCAGGCCTATTGTGCCAGTATACCTTAATGTTTTGATTCTCTGAAATCATAGATTAAATAAAAATGTCCACGTGACTAGGCCTTTTGTGCCACAAATAAAGCTATTATTGTTTTATAATTAGGATAAATTATTATAGAAATCCTAAATAAATATGATTAATAAATTAACCAAATATGGTCTCTGTTTACCATGGTTAATGAATTTTCCTAAGGGGCAATTCCATAATAAACTCCCAAATAAACTATTGTCCTTGTTTTCTGCAACAGTTCAATTAAAATGGTTAACTCGGACGAGGGTAATAGCCATCCAGTGGAGGTTAATAATGACGCCCGAATTAATCTAACGGGTGCGGAATTGAAAGCGATCATAGACGGCGCTGTTACACAGACTTTGGAAAGGCAGTATGAAGAGTACAGTGGGACTCGTAGTAGGACCCAATCTACACAGCCTTCAAAGCCACCGTCCAAGAAGGACGACCCGAAGAAAAACGATGATCGACGCTCCTCGAACCACAGTGCTCCATCTCAGCAGGTTATACGTAATCAAGGGCCCCGTGACAAGGGTTGCTCGTATAAATATTTTGTTTCTTGCAAGCCCCGGGATTTCACTGGGGAGAAGGGAGCCATTGACTGTATGACATGGCTGGATGAGATGGATACGGTTGTAGACATCAGCGGATGTGCTGAGAGAGACGTGGTCAAGTTTGTGTCGCAGTCTTTTAAGGGTGAAGCGTTAGCATGGTGGAGATCTCTGATTGAGGCCACCGGAAAAACCCCATTGTATAATATGTCGTGTGATCAATTTGTTGCCCTTATCAGGGAAAATTACTGCCCTCAGCATGAGGTGGAGAAGATAGAATCTGATTTTCTATCACTGGTGATGACAAACCTTAACTGTCAAGCTTACCTAACGAGCTTCAACACGATGTCCCGGTTGGTTCCTTATCTGGTAACCCCGGAGCCAAAAAGAATCGCTCGTTTTATCGGTGGTTTAGCCCCCGAGATCAAGGCAAGCGTTAAAGCTTCTCGGCCAGCTACTTTTAGATCAGTAGCTGACATTTCCTTGTCCCTCACTCTGGATGCGGTCAGGCAGAGATCGCTGAGGAATAAGGAGACTGAGAAGAGAAAACGTGAAGATGATGGTTCACGTAAGTCGAACAAGAAGCACCGTGGGAACGGTGACCACAAGAAAGGATCAGAGTCAAGGAGAGATGGGCATAACTCTGGAGAGAAGCCCAAATGCAAAATTTGCAAGAAACAGCACTATGGAAAGTGCAGACTCGAGTCGAACTCTCAGACTCAGTCAAAACCCTTTGCTTGTGGTATATGCAAGTCCACGGATCACAAAACCTTGGATTGCAAGAAGATAAAAGACGCAACGTGCTACCGTTGCAATGAAAAGGGCCACATTAAAACCAACAGCCCTAAATACAACAAGAAGCCTGAGGAGGCTAAGAAGACTAATGCTAGAGTCTTCAGGATGGACGCCAAAGAAGCAGTGCTAGACGACAACGTTATTACAGGTACTTTCCTTGTAAATGACGTCTTTGCTAGAGTACTTTTTGATTCAGGCGCTGATAAGTCTTTCGTTGATAACAAGTTTTGTAAATTGTTGAATTTACCTGTCAAAACCTTAAGCGTAAACTATGAGGTAGAGTTAGCAGATGGTACCATAGAAACCGTCTCAACTGTGTTAGATGGATGTGTTATATCCATTAAGAACCATTTTTTTCCTCTGTCTCTACTTCCCTTTAAGTTGGCCGGTTTTGACATAGTTCTGGGTATGGACTGGTTATCTCATAACCAGGCCCAAATCGTATGTAACATGAAGCAAGTGATAATAAAGACTCCGTCTGGTGAACCACTTACCATTCGGGGAGACACCCAGTATGGGCTGCCTGAGCAAGTGACTATACTCAAGGCTTCAAAATGTTTAAAGAGGGGTTGTGTCATCTACATGGCACAAGTGATTATTGACGAGCCCAAACCGAAGATAGAAGCCATCCCTGTCATCTCTGAATTCCCAGAAGTTTTTCCGGAAGGACTACCTGGTTTGCCACCAGATAGGCAAGTGGAATTCGGGATTGATATCATCCCCGGAGCAGCACCAGTTGCTAGAGCACCTTATAGGTTGGCGCCCACAGAGATGAAAGAATTGAGGACACGGCTAGACGAATTGCTAGCCAAGGGTTTCATAAAACCTAGTTCGTCTCCTTGGGGAGCGCCAGTCCTGTTTGTCAAGAAGAAGGACGGATTGATGCGTCTGTGCATCGACTATCGTGAGCTTAATAAGGTCACGATCAAGAATAGGTATCCTTTGCCTAGGATCGACGATTTGTTCGATCAATTGCAAGGAGCAAGTTATTTCTCAAAGATTGATTTGAGGTCAGGTTACCATCAACTGAAGGTTAGAGATGAAGACGTGCATAAAACAGCATTTAGGACTCGTTATGGTCATTACGAGTTCCTAGTGATGCCTTTTGGGCTCACTAATGCACCGGCCGCGTTCATGGATCTCATGAATCGCGTTTGCAAGCCGTACTTAGATAAATTCGTCATCGTTTTCATCGACGACATTCTTATCTATTCGAAGAATCAAGCTGACCATGAGAAACACCTTCGATGTATTCTCAAGCTCCTGCATCAAGAGAAGCTCTATGCCAAATTCTCCAAGTGTGAATTTTGGCTACGAGAAGTCCAATTCCTTGGACACGTGGTTAGTGAGCGTGGTATCCAAGTGGATCCCGCTAAGGTTGAAGCAGTCATGAACTGGCAAGAACCAAAGACGCCTACTGAGATTCGTAGCTTCCTGGGATTGGCAGGATATTACAGGCGTTTCATTGAAAAATTTTCAAGGATTGCTGCACCCCTAACTTCCTTGACCAAGAAGAAGGTTAAGTTTGTTTGGGGCCCTAAGCAGCAAGAATCCTTTGATATCCTGAAGCAAAAGCTGAGCAACGCCCCAGTACTGACATTGCCAGATGGAATAGAAGAGTTTGTGGTTTATTGTGATGCTTCACACACTGGCATGGGGTGTGTGCTTATGCAGAAAGGCAAGGTGATTGCCTATGCTTCAAGACAGTTAAAGGTGCATGAAAAGAATTACACCACCCACGACTTGGAGTTGGGTGCCATTGTGTTCGCACTAAAACTGTGGAGGCATTATCTTTATGGAATCAAATGTGTGATCTATTCTGATCACAAGAGCCTCCAGCATCTGTTCAATCAAAAGGAGTTAAACATGAGGCAACACCGTTGGATGGAGACCTTGAATGACTATGATTGTGAAATCAAGTACCATCCCAGCAAGGCGAATGTAGTCGCTGATGCCTTGAGTCGAAAGGAAAGGATGAAACCCATCCGAATCAATGCCAAGCGCATGGAGATAAAGAATAATTTGATTGAAAGGTTGTTAGCTGCACAGAAGGAAGCTGTGTTGGAAGCTAACTATCCTAATGAAAAGTTAGGAGTAACTGAGGAGCAGTTAACTCTTAGCAAGGACGGAATTTTACGATTGAATGGACGAATATGGGTTCCAATTTGTGGGGGACTTCGTGATGTTATCCTCCAGGAGGCCCATAGTTCCAAATACTCCGTTCATCCTGGAGCTGATAAGATGTACCAGGATCTAAAGGCAAATTATTGGTGGATAGGCTTAAAAAAGTCTGTGGCCACCCATGTAGCTAAATGCTTGACATGTGCGCAAGTCAAAGCCGAGCATCAAAAGCCGTCAGGCTTGCTACAACAGCCTGAACTTCCTACGTGGAAGTGGGAAATGGTAACTATGGATTTTATCACCAAGTTACCCAAAACCAGGAAAGGAAATGATACAATATGGGTTATAGTAGATAGACTGACTAAGTCAGCACATTTCTTACCCATCAAGGAGACTTATAGCTCCGACATGTTAGCCCAGTTATACGTTGATAAGATTGTAGCCTTACATGGCATACCTGTGGCTATTATCTCTGATAGAGATACTAGATACACGTCACATTTTTGGAAGAGTTTCCAACAATCTTTGGGCACACGTTTAAATTTCAGTACGGCTTACCATCCTCAGACTGACGGTCAGAGTGAGCGTACTATTCAAACGTTGGAAGACATGCTACGTGCATGTGCGATCGATTTGGGTGGTAGTTGGGATAAGAACCTACCATTAATCGAATTCTCCTACAACAATAGCTACCATACCAGCAATAAGGCTGCACCTTTTGAGGCCTTATACGGTAGAAAGTGTAGGTCGCCCGTTTGTTGGGCGGAAGTTGGAGATGTCCAGTTATCAGGACCAGAGATCGTGTTCGAAATGACGGACAAGATTGTCCAGATTCGTGACCGTCTCAAAGCTGCCCGGGATAGGCAGAAAAGTTACGCTGATCCTAAGCGTAAGGATTTTCACTTCGAAGTAGGTGACACAGTCCTACTTAAAGTGTCACCCTGGAAGGGAGTGATGCGGTTTGGTAAGAAAGGCAAGCTAAGCCCGAGATACATAGGACCTTTCGAGGTTATCGAACGTGTCGGGTCAGTTGCCTATAAGTTAAACTTACCGGAAGAGCTCAGTGGAATTCACAATGTGTTCCACATCTGCAATCTGAAGAAGTGCTTCGCTGATGAATCACTGATTATACCACATACAGATGTGCGTATAGACGAGAGCTTGAAATTTGTTGAAAAACCTTTGTCGATTGAAGATCGACAGGTAAATAAGCTTCGAAGGAAGCATGTACCTATTGTAAAGGTCAAGTGGGATGCCCGTAGAGGTCCCGAATATACGTGGGAGGTTGAATCCACGATGAAAGAAAAGTACCCTTACTTATTTCAGTAAATCTCGGGTCGAGATTTATTTTAAGGGGGTGAGGATGTAACACCTCGAAAATTCACGTCCTATAATGTGTTGACACGTGTCATAAAGTTTGAACGTGTGAAAGAATGTTATAAAAGGACTAAAGTTGACGAACATGGAAAGTATGTGATTATACGGGTTCTAAATGTCAACAGTGAATAAATATACTTCATAATAACCCTACATGATGTTTATAACATCAAACGAATAAATCATGGATCATACGAAGCAAAAAGTGAGAGATTACAAACTACAGGGGTTAAATGTGTCAACATGTTTAAAGATATACCTCTGAGTGACCTTTTGACAAACCCGAAGCTTTGTAAATGTTAATTATGCTCACTAGAATACACGATATAAATTTCATAGAGTTTCGTTATCGTATGAGAAAGTTATGGTCAAATTCGTGTGCGAGGGGTTAAAGTGTTAACGTTGAAAGTTAAGACTTTTCGGGTTAACCGGAAGTGTCCAGAGACTTGGCAAAGTGGGTATATGTCCTAAAGCCCTTGTGGGTAAATATAAGGGGGTAAAAATGCAAGAAATAACCTTGGTTACCCTTTCGTGAAGCCAAAGGTCAAGTTGCAAAACAATAGAAAATTGAAAATCTGAAATTAGGGGCCATGCGGCCCGCGTGAGGATATGCTAAACCGGAGGCGGGCCGCGTCAGGCGCCCAGAAGCAGAAAAGCGTGACAGCCTCCTGCAAACGCGGAAAACCGATCCTTTTTCGACATTAATGCAATGTGGGCGACCCCTAAACTGTTCTAGAGCACTAGGACACCTGTTGGAAGGCCATGGTCTGTTGTAGACTTGTTTGTCAATCAATTGTGGTGCTTAAATCCACTATAAAAGGGCCATGTAATGCAACATTGTTCCACACACCATTCTCTTGCAACCTGATCAATTCTGGAGCTCAAGTCTGCTCTCAACTGATCATATCTCGTGCATAGGACTCTTGTAAGTGTTCTAATCCTTCTTTAATTGAGTTTAGCTTAGTTTATTAGCTAAAAGTCAAACCGTCGTAATTACGGTTTAACTTCGAGATTAATTAATGATGGCTCAGTCAAATCTCGAATCAAAAGTAGATATAAGTAGGTAATTATGTGGGTAATAAACCCTTAAAAGGGTTCCCCCTGATTACCACTCTAACCAGGTCAAAAATCGGGTCAAACTAGTTTATAAAAAGTCAACAGGATCCTTAAAATGCCATTTATGCATAATTAACATTATAGATCATATACAACCTGTTGGATCATTGTTATAACTTGGTAATAAGTATAAGAACATGTCTAAACATGTTCAACCCGACAATTTCCTGTTTAGACCTGGTTCGGAACCGAAAGTCACATAGTTTGACTTTCACTTTGACTTTCAGTTCTGACCCGTTTAGGCATGTTTTAGAAATTCCTCAGAGCTTTAATTGGACTAGGTTACTTGTTAGAATAACCCTCTGTGATGTTACACCTTGGTTCATTAGTTATCCAATTAATATGCACGTTTCCGTTAATTGCTCATATGTTGACCGTTATGCCCTTATTACTTTAAAGCGTGATTTTTGGAAATGTAAAAGAGTAGAAACTTTAATTACTGATATATAAACTTGTATGCAAAGTTTAACATCAGTTTGAATTGTAGATTAAGAGTTATGCTCATTATCGCAAAATGAAAGCTTTATGTTAATAAAATGGCGTAATTAGCGTATAGCCTAGTTAAGCCTACTTTTTGATATCAAATCTTTTACCCACTGATGTAATATATTATTTTGGGATTTTTAAAGATTTTTAATTAATTTTAGGCTGAGCATAACTCATAGTCGTAGGCTTAACCCGGTAAATGTCGGTTTTGCCCTTACGGGCCATAAAATGAGTTTTACATATCTAAACGACTCCAAACCTTTTGCTACTAACCACATATGATAAATAAAGTATTTTAAGCCTTCTGGAAATATAAAAATATCAGATTTAAGTATCGAACCCGGAAATGGCCTTTAATCGCCTTTTTAAGCGTTTTTAACGCATAGTATGTACTAGAAGTATTTTAAACATACAAGGGTTGATACCTACTGATATTTGAGGCAAATTATAATGTTTTAACAGTAAGCAAAGGTTGATAAACTCAGACTTCAGTTTTGAGCTTTTCGGCTTATGTGAAATTACCAAAATACCCCTACGGGGCATAGTTTGGTTAAAATTGATAAATTTCACATATATAATTTAACCTACTGATATAACTTAGTAAATTGAGCATATTTTCTGAGTACATCAGACCTGTAACTCAGCTTGTTACTTAAACTCTTTTATAAACTTTTAAATGACCAAACTACCCCTACGGGGCCTAGTTTGTGTTTAAACACGTTTCGGGCATAATGAAAGACATCTTACTGATGTCACAACATATTTGAGGCATAATTAACTTAGGAAACCTGTCTATAGCTCTCATGAATACCCGTCACGCTTATTACGCGTACGGTTCGGTTTATGTAACAAGTTTACATAAATTAGCCGAAACGGGTCAAACCTTAACGGTTTTATCTCAAAATCCAGAATGTGAATAATAAACCCATATTAAACAAGTCTCTGAACTTGTCGGGTCTAAATCACATTCTATCCGGTCTTCGCTTAATCGTGCGTACGAACCGTATCTTTGAAACTAGCCGGTCTAAGCATAAGCTTAATTAAAGACCCGTTAGGATTCTAATAGGTTATTATAAAACCTTCGTTCCAGATTAGGAGGACCAGTAAAAGCTACTCGCATTTTGCTTATTGTGAATTATACATTGCTCAGGTAAACACTTTTAACTTATTTTCCCTATACGGGCTTGGGTTACGGTATATAGTATACCGCTTGATCGGGCATCGAATTCTCCACCGTTGAGTGGGTAATTGAATAAATTGGATCGGCTCGTTTAAACAGTCTTGTTACTTAAAGCCTTTGGGGGGTTAATGACCATGTCCCGGATATCCTCGGCATCATTTTACGAAATGGCCACGACTTAAGCGCGGGGTGTAGGCGTACACCCGTCAGTGCACAAAAGAACATTGTGGTGTGTCTATTGATCTTTAACCCGGACAAGATCCGGGCTACTGAACGCACAAGGAACATGTAATTCGTTCACAAGATTATAATATTAGATAATTCTCACAAGTTAAATAAAATGTTTATGCCACGTGCATCCAAACCAAATTTTCAATCATTTTCCAAAATGAGTCAGTTGAATGTATTTACCAGTGTAAACTGACGTATTTTCCCAAAAAGATTAAATGCAGGTACTAAGCGAAATTGGCTGGGATTTCTCCTTAGCATCATTAGAAGTCTCGCAAGCTTAAGATGCCTGAAGTCTGTTGAACCATAAATATTATTTTTATTTCGATCCTTCTGTGGATAAACTTCCGAATATTGTGACAATTGATATTACAATAATAAATTCGGTTGTATCATATTTTTAAATTTGCTTCCGCTGTGCATATTGATTATTGTGTTGTTTGACTATTATGTTGCCAACCACGTCACGATACTCCCCCACCGGGCCCACCGGTGACACGTGGAAATCGGGGTGTGACAACGGAGCATCGGGAAACGAACGGGATCAACCGGAAACGCGAAACAAAGAAATCAGAAAACGAGGATTAGGAAAGTAGTCGCCGACACCCCTCAGATATGCACGTCCGGAGTTTTGGCTCATAGAGAGCGTATTAGGCTGTCGAAAGAAACGTGGCTTACCACAAGCCGTCGCCGACGCCCTCTACTGATGCAAAACGTTGAAACTTGAATTTGAATGTCTGGGGACCGATTATATCACTAGTTTTTTTTGTGTTTTTCAAGGAGTTACGCATTTTTGGAGTTTGAATACCTCTCTTGGAGCCAAGAACACCCTGAACCTCAATTCCAATCCATCCCAATCATCCACCATCATCGGAATTCATCATTCATCATCACAATCCTAAACCTAAACCTAATCATCATCATCCATCATCTCACCAATCAATCCATCATCACCAACAACCATAAACCCTAATCATCATCCATTCCATCATCAAGCTTCAAGATGTTCGTGTTCGAGTTTAATTAATCCGGTGATCAAGTTCGTTGGTCATGAGCGGCTAATCCTCTAAGGCTTCACCTCGGTGTAGACTTTTGTAAGGTTTTAGGGTTTGCTTTATGTTTATTAGTTGATTTGTGACAAGCTGAGTTGTATTTGAATTGATTGATAATCGTCTTACATTTGAACTAGATTTGTGAATTGTCAAGTGATTATAAAATTTGACTTTGCAAAATAAGTCTGTGTATTTATGCCTTATTTTTCAAAAGGATTTACTTGTCCGAGGTAACGAAGTATATTGCGATTCGTTGTACGCATTGATAGCAATTGGCACCTAAGCCTCGTGATATCAAAACCATTAATGACAAATTCAACTAAATCAATCTAAAAGTGTGTAGCAACCCTAGGCTTTGCAATTGTTGAACCAGGTGTAAACCTTGTTCTCTAATTATAGTTTTAATCAAACAATCAAGTTTTCGTGCAATTGAAAGTGTCAAGTTTTTCTTAGTCAAGTAATTTAGTAACAAAATTGTCGGTTCAATCCGACATCTCTTTTCAAACAAATTAACCAACTTCGTAGCAAGCTTCATAAATTTTGTGACAAACCATTTATAATCAGTCACGTCCATATGCAAACCATAAACTCTCCGTAGATTGACCTCGTACTATTGCTAACTCATAGTTAAAGGTAATTCGGGTTTATAAATATTATCTTTGACCGGGGCGCGATACCCCAATCAACTATCCGAGCATTTTTCTAAAATGAAGAATAATTCAAAACTAACAATAGTAGAAAGTTATCTATAAGGAAAGATGTGCAAGTTGTTGATATGGCTAGAGATGAAAAGTAGCTAATGGTACATAAGCAAATAAACTAATGTACACGTGCAAAATATATGCGTTCTTATGCTAGTGGGTATGGGGAAGGGTCGTCGAGGGGCGTTCACACCCCCTGGTCCGTCCCCATCGCCTTCATCCTCCCAAAGCCACTCGTGACAATTTTAAAAGTAAATTGTCATTTTAGTCTATGAGGTTTGACCCAAAATGTTACTTTAGTCCAAATAGTTTATTTCTCGTCATTTTAGTTCAAATAGTTTTTTTCTGCCATTTTAGTCCCTGACTTTTGTCTTTTTCTTTTTGTCATTTTCATCCACCACCACCTCCCACTACCCACCCCATCACAACCTTATATCATTTTCACCACCTGCCTGCACCGTCACCACCCACCACCATTTCCACCACCACCGGCCGCTTTTCCGCCACTCACAGCATCAACCAACACCACCGCAATCATCGTAAACCGGCAACCACTGCCATCATATTCAATGTAAATCGACACACCACCATCCTTATATCATCGCACCTGCAAAAAAAATGTGATTTGATCAAATACCTCTAAGTTAACTGACTTTTTTTAATGGAGTTAGTGGGTTTGATGAAAACATCAAAAAACGACAAAAGTCATGGACTAAAATGATAGAAAAAAAAACTATTTGTACTAAAATAAATGAAAAAAAAAACTATTTGAATTAAATTGGCATTTTAAAAATCAAACTTATTTTTAAAATATTATATTATAACAGAAGAATTTTCAAAAGAACTTATGATATTGTTGGGTACAAGTTATGACCAAAATCTTGTCCACAAAACACTATGCTTATCTAAATATCTTTTTTTGTAAAACTACAAGTGAGAAGTCTCGTAAGATCCATTTACTTATTCGTTTTTAAATGGTTGAGTAAACCTAAATTATTACATACGTTATTAGTTTTAGAAAACACAATTTCTAACTCTAATAACCTATTGCCATTATTATAAGAAGACATTTTTATAAATAATAATAATAATAATAATAATAAAACATTATTTATAAAAAATATCTAAAGTGTTGACTGATAAATTACGTTTGAATATCAATATCATAAAATATGGAACAGAATCAGGAGAGAATGCCTCAAAGTGTGAGAACGGTGAGAACGATTCTCAGCCACAAGATCTTAGTGGTTTGTGGCTGAGATTGAAGCGGTGGCATTTTTGTAAATAATAGGGGTCTTGGAACTATCAGGAGGGGTAAAATAGAAAGATGCAATCAAAGGTGCACATGCTACTCACATGCCTTTTTTCCCCATCATATTTAAACAACAATAATTTTTTTATACGTGATTATTTTTCAAAAAAAAATTACACCATAAAACTCAGCGTTTTTTTATCTTTCCAATTAGTATACTATTGATATACTTTTCGAAAAAAATTAACTGGGTTTTATGGCGTTTTTCTGAACTGTGTGTTTTATGGCGTTTTAAACTAGGTATTTTCATGCCGTTTTTCTGAACTAGGTGTTTTTATGGCGTTTTAACTAGGTATTTTCATGGCGTTTTTCTGAACTGAGTGTTTTATGGCGTTTTCAACTGAGTTTTTTATGGCGTTTTTCTGAACTGCGTGTTTTACGGTGTTTTTACAGTACAAATTATGATTTTTCTGAGCTCAAAAAATATTAATTTAGGCGGATGGCTCAAAAAATGGGTTTTTTTTATGTAGTTTTAATTAAATACTAGTTAAATACTTGTGTTCACACTATAAGTTACACTTTGGACCCTGAAAATATAGCTTATGGCGTTTTATCTAGTATGAACCTAATTAAATACTTGTGTTCACACTATAAGTTACACTTTGGACCCTGAAAATATAGTTTTTTTGTTATGGCGTTTTAACTATGAGCTGACTCAAAAAATGGTCTTTTTGAGCTGTTGTAAATTATAGCTCAAAAAATAGTTTTTGAGTGTTTTATGCCTTCAAAATAAATGATTTTTTTGAGCTGTTGTAAATTATAGCTTAAAAAATAGTTTTTGAGTGTTTGGTGTTTTTCTAAATTGGGTGTTTTTATGGCGTTTTATTTGAACACCTAGTTCATGTGAGTGAGTTTTTTTGACAATATTACCCCTTGGTGTAATTTAACATCAATGTCACATGTCACCACTAAAATCGTCTCACAGTTTTTACCGTTCTCCCTAAATCCTGACACTATAAAATCTAATAATAAATAACGTCAGTTTCGGTTTTATTTAATCACCTATTTGAGATTCCATTCTACAAACATAGGTTTGAATCTAATCTGCCAACTGTAGATGTGTGGACCACGGAAGATAAAAAAAGGTGGGTAATTCCCTGTTCGAAGTTGAACCTTATCCGGATCATCCTCATGCCGCAAATTTTGAACACGTCTCAAACACATACGCACCCCTAAGACTAGGGCTGTAAACGAACCGAACGTTCAGCGAACAGTTCGTGAACCGTTCGGCGGGAAGTTCGTTTATGTTCGTTCGTTTAATAAACAGAGGTCTCGTTCGTTCGATTGTGTTCGTGAACGTTCGGTAAGGCGTTCGTGAACGTGTTCGTGAACATTCGTTGATTTGCGTTCGTTTATGTTCGTATGTTTGTGTTTTAATTGAAGATCATTGTACTTTCTTATATTTTATTTGTACTTTTCATATTATTAAACTTTTATCTATTTTATTTCCCTAACAATTAAACTAGGAAACCCACTTTTACCTTGTTTATGCATCATTTCCCTTTCATTTCTCATTGTTTACATCTACGAAGACAATCGACCTTCGTTCCACAATATGGGATTCAAGTTCGAGTGCTACTCTCTGGGCCATATATCTTTATCCTTCGTCGCATTCACCAAATTTATTTGTGTTCGTTTGTGTTCGTGAACCGTTCGCGAACACGCTCATTTCCTTAATGAACGAACACGAACATAAAATCTCGTTCGGTAAGTGTTCATGAACCGTTCGTGAACACATTTATTTCCTTAACGAACGAACACGAACAAGGCCTTGTTCGTGTTCGTTCGGTTCGTTTACAACCCTACCTAAGACAGAGGGAATGATATAAAGCTTCTAGGGGCTTCATCATATCATCTTAGTGTTATATCACCGTCACGTTACACATGGGACTTTAAAGGTCATTTCTTTAACTTGCATGCAGTGTTTTAAAGCCTTCATCATCATTACCTAATTATTATTTTTTATTTATATATTTAATGTTTTTAAATTAAATGCCAATTTTAATAACTAGAAAATTAAAAAAAAAACATAATTTCATTAAAATAAAAGAAAACATTACAAAGTCCTAAAAAATAAAATGGCATAATTTAAATAAAAAATACAAAATCACTAAAAAATCACTCGTCGTCTCCTCGTTGTTCACGATAAAACCATAGGTGCTCGGTTAGATCAACTCGAATGTTATGGTGTATGTTCCTGTCACGTATCTTTGCTCGGATAACTTCTTTTTCAGCGTATGTGAGTAGTGGGTTCGTCGGTTGGTTACTTTTATCATAACTTTCTCAACAAAATGCTCTGCCCGAGTCCTCCAATATCATGTTATGCAAGATGATGCACGTATACATGACGTTTCTCATTTTATTTTTTTCAAGTATCCTCGACGGCTGGGCGATGACACACCGAAAGCCCACTCGATATCTTTTCTTGCTAACTCTTGTTTCTTCTTGAAATACATTATTTTCTCGTCATCCGGACACGAAAGAGTTTTCAAAAACGTCGCCCAATCCAGATAAATAACGTCTGTGAGATAGTACCCATACTTATGCTCCACGTCGTTTGCATAGAATAAAGTATCTGGTGCAACGCCATCTATGACATCGTCGAAAAGATTCGAATGTTGTAAAACTGTGATGTCATTGTTCTCACCGGCCATGCCAAATCCATAAATCTTGAGACGCGACCGCTTGTAATATTAGGGTAGGACCATCGTGGTCACCACGATAGTTTTGCCCTTTCCAAGCGGTTGGACATGTCACCCACTCCCAGTGCATGCAATCGAGACTACCCAACATCCCAGGAAACTCGTGTGTCCGCTGATAGGCCTCATATAAAAATAGAACGTCGGTAGTGATTGACATCCTCAAATATCGCCTCCCGTACAGAAAGATAGCACCTAATAAAATAGTGTTAATAAAAAATAATAATAATAACAGTAAAAATAATAAACTGTAAATAAAAAAATAATCATAATAATAACAATAATAATAATAATAAACTGTAAATAAAAATAATAATAATAACAATAAATAAAAAATACCTTCACAAAAATTTTCAAGACAATCACGACAACTTCTTGCAGACATCCTTAAAGATTCATCCAACGCATCACTCGCTGTGTCGTACGCTAGTTGCCTAACTGCCGCTAAGGACTTCTGTATTCCAGAGAAACCAATTTTACGACTAGCACTTTCTCTTTGTGTGAAAAAAGGGAATTCGCCCGCAAGATCATTAGAAATTTTTAGGAAAAGACGACGGCTCATACGAAACCTACGCCTAAACTGTACATCATCGTACAACGGATTTTCACAAAAATAATCTTGCATTAAACGTTCACGAGCACCTAAACGATCTCGTTCAAGAGCCGGTTGTCTGGTACGCGATGTAGAGGATTGGGCTTCTTCTCGCAAATAATTAATCGTCTCCTGCGTAACTGCAATAATCATATCGTCAAGAACACCGTCGGATGAAGAGCTCGACTAATCGGATGACATTCTTAAAAATGATTGGATAGAATTTATGTGTTTTTTTGTGATTGGTGTGTATTTTAATTTGTGATTGGTGTGTGTTTTAGTTTGTGATAGGTTTGTATATATATTTGAAATAAAAAAACTTTTTTTTTAAATTGAACGTTGCATAACGGTCATCTTTGACCTCTCACATCGAAAATCCCATTTTTCTTCCGTTAACACAGTGGCGAGGACATGATACCATCCCCCCCTTTAATTTCCTCGGTGTGGTCTTTGGCGCCCCAGGGCGCTATAGGGGCTGAGTTGGCGGGGTGGCGTTAAGCCACATCCCCTGGCCTAATATCTTGTTCTGGTTCCACCTTTCAAAATTCAGTAAAAAAAATGTAAACGTTGATTAATTCTAATATGGCACGAGTGAGATTTAGGTTGGACCGAGTAACCTAGAGCCCCCATCTTAAAATCGGATAAAACCTATTTTTTGTACATTGCGTTTTACAAAAGAATGAAAAAACAACGTTTTTCCATTGTGTTTTACAAAAAAAAAAATGAAAAACCACATTTTTGTGTAGTTTTTGTTCATTGCGTTTTAGAAAAAAAATACTTTTTGTGTTTTTAGCCAATTGCGTTTTAGAATAAACACTTTCTTTTGTGTTTTTAGGCAGTTGCTTTTTAGAATAAGCATTAATCGAGTTAATTGCTCGGATAGTCCCTGTGGTTTTCCATTTTTTCACCCTTAGTCCCCAACTTTCTAAAATAGCATGTATGTTCCCTGTGGTTTGCTCACTTGTTACTCGTATAGTCCCCCGAGTGGATGATTGTTTGTTTGTCCAGTTAAATGTATGTGAAATGACAAAACTACCCCTTAGTATTTTAAAATAATAACTAAAACATTATATTTATCTATAATTCAAGTAGGTCCCACATTTTTAAAAATAAATATAATATATACTTAAACTCTACCTGAACCCACCCACCCCAACCCATCTTCCTCATCTTGACCGGCGAGATCCCATTCCGGTTGGTTGCCATCGATATGGGTTCCAATAGTTATCTAGCGCAGCCTCTATCTTACCAAATCACAAGATCATCACCAAATCTTACCAGATCATGACATCATCATCAAATCGGAGTTTCAGTTCATCAACAGAACTTCAATGAGATTTAGACCACCGCAAGACCACATAAAAACCCTAGCACTGTCGTCATCTTGCGTCGTACCCACGACCGTCATCCATGTATCAGGTCACCGTAAAATCGAAGGTTTTTTTGGAACCCTAAATCCACCATTGTCACAGGCATCCTTCTTCTTCAACCCTTTGCCACCATTGTTACGCCCATACATTACTTTAAAACCGATATTGACCTTTTTAATTCTGCCGTCATTGCCTCTTCATCATCATCACCGGAGTTGAGTATCATGTTTACCATCTTTGATGGATGCTTGTGGTCCGCCGATTTGCTTCACCGGCTATCGCGGATATGGCTGACAATCCCTGTTTTCTCTCATCTCTCACTTGCAATTTGATTGTGAGGTTGATATACACTAGAGAATAGAGATGAAGAAGATGGTACTTTGCCAGAATAGGTATGGTTGTCGGACGGAGATGAAGATTGGGTGTAGTGGATTGGAGTGGGGTGGGGTGGGGGTTGGGTGGCGATGGTTTCCGACTTTCTTCACAGAGAAGAAAGAGATGAAAGTGGGGAAGAGGAATAGGGTATGTGGGTTTAAAAGTGCACCCCACTTATATTTCTTAATTAATATTTAATTTGTTTTATCATTAAGGGCAATTTAGTAATTTAACATTGACTTAACTGATTAAACTAACCTCCATTTACTTTAGGGTCTATCCGAGTAACAAGTGAGCAAACCACAAGGAGCAAACATGCTATTTTTAAAAGGTGGGGACTAAAGATGAAAAAATGAAAAACCACAGGGACTATCCGGGAAATTAACTCTTTTTTTATGTTTTTAATCCATTGTGTTTTAGAAAAAAAAAACACTTTCTTTTGTGTTTTTCTCTATTGCATTTTAGGAAAAAAAAAATACATTTTTATATGTTTTTTGTTCCAATGTGTTTTAGAAAAAACACATTTTAAGTGTTTTTAGTCCATTACGTTTTAGGTAAAACACATTTTTTTGTGTTTTTAGTCCATTGCGTTTTAGAAAAAGACATTTTCTTTTGTGTTTTTTGTCTATTGCGTTTTAGGAAAAATACATTTTTATGTGTTTTTGGTCCAATGCATTTTAGAAAAACACATTTTGAAGTGTTTTTAGTCCTCGCTGGTTCCTTATAGTCACTTATTTTTATTTTCATTTTTTAGAAAGAGAATTCAGGTTCTCTCACATTTTAGCGTTCTGGGGCCTTTATATATATATAAAAAAAACAATCGCGTTTAAGAAAAAAAACACTTTCTTTTGTGTTTTTTGTCTATTGCGTTTTAGGAAAAACACATTTTATGTGTTTTTTGGTCATTGCGTTTTAGAAAAAAACACAATTTGAAGTGTTTTTAGTCCATTGCGTCTTTAGGTAAAACATATTTTTGTGGTAGTGTTCGATATGTAGGAATGAGAAGTGGAATGGAATGAACTATTACGAGAGAATGAAAAAAGATGTGTTTGGTTGGTCGAGTTAATGGAATCACCAATTACATAAGG
Organism: Helianthus tuberosus; assembly: GCA_030545235.1. NCBI lineage: Eukaryota > Viridiplantae > Streptophyta > Magnoliopsida > Asterales > Asteraceae > Helianthus > Helianthus tuberosus. The sequence goes on along the minus strand of CM060369.1, from coordinate 166,444,535 downwards.
CATTTCATTCCCTCAAATCCATTCCATCCACTACCCTTGTTGTTTTATCATTCTATCCCTTATCTCACCCTTCATCACCAACACTGCCCAACACCAACACCACCGCCACCCGCCACCTTTACCACACTCCGTCGCCGACCATCACCCGTCACCCGCCACCGCCACCACTCGTCACCCGCCGCCACCACCACCCGCCACCCCCACTACCCTCCGCCGCCAACCACCACCGCCCGCCACCACCACCACCTTCTCTACTTGCCACCATTGGTCACCGCCACCACCACCCGTTGCTACAACCCTCTAGAGCCGCCACCGTCACCGACCACCGGTGTTACTGCCAACCAACGCCACCACCACCCGACCACCGCCACCACCGGCGACCGTAGACCATACTGTCGCCACCCTCCATCATCGACCACCGCCAACCACAGCCACCACCGTCCACTGCCACCACCATCGACCATCGTCACCACCCGTCGCCGCCACCACCGCTACCGCAACCACCCACTATCACCACCCATCGCTGATTTTATTCCTTCGTCTTTTCCTGCATACCAAACAACACAAGGTAGTGATTCATTCCATTTCCATACGGTAACCAAACATGACTATGGATTGGTAATGATCGATTTCATTCCTTTGTCCATTCCATTACCTTGTCCATTCCATTACCTTTTCCATTCCATTACCTTTTCCATTCCATTACCTCGTCCATTCCATTCCCTCGTCATTCCATTACATCATACCAAACAGACCCTATGTGTTTTTAGTACACTAGGTTTAAAAAAAAAAACAATTTCTTTTGTGTTTTTAGTCCATTGCGTTTTAGAATAAACACTTTCTTTTGTGTTTTTAGTCCATCGCGTTTTTGAAAAAAAATCATTCTTTTGTGTTTTTGGTCCATTGCGCTTTACGAATTTGGGTTATCGAAAACTTTTTTTTTAAAGTCTAACAATAGTGTGCTCATTTTAAAGATAAAAAAACGCTCGTTCTTATGGTGCAATTTTTGTAAAAAAAATAATATCGTATGAAAAAAGTTATTAACGTTTTAAAAACGGGGGGAATTAGATGTGAGAGAAACTATTGACTTGAGTAGACTAGAATACCCTAAGAACAACCCACGCGCCTCCTTTTTTATGTTTAGTCTCACCATTTAATTTTAGCTCTTGATTATTTAATAGATGGTCAACATTACTTTCTATCCTTCCTACATAAAACATATTTCTTATTATATCCTGACCCACGAAATATAATGCCAAATAACACGCAAAATAACAACTAACTAATCGACAATTAACGCCAAAATAACACGAATATAATCAACAATCATAGGCCAAATAATTAACACATAAGTAATCATACCTAGTCAGTGCCGCGGAGCCTCGTGAGTTGCGGGTCGCCGAGTTGGAGTTGCGTGGAGGGCAAGAAGATGACAGTGGAACTTGGGTGGATTGCGAATTCTGCGATAAACAAAATAGTGCCGCCCCGAATTCTGCTATGGACCCCCTTCTTAAAACATCTTCATAAAAAACCCTAATATACTCCTCCCTCATATACGCTTAAAACATTAGCCCCTCCCACATCGCCCCTCCCAGACGCCGCCGCTCCTCCTCCTCCGACCAGTTTTCCAGCGACCACCCTCTTCTCCTCCGACCAGGTGCTTCTTTTTTGCTTCTTGATTTAGCTTCTTAAACCTAATTTTTACTTCTTGATTTAGGTTTTTTTTTTTTTTTGCTTCTCGTTTGTTAGCCCTTTTAGACCTAATTTTGCTTCTTGATACATACAAAATATTGGTGTTAAAGTTCTTGAATGTTTATATTTCATTGGTGTTTATATTTATAGAAGATAATAACATTAATGTTGGATTTGTTGAACATAAGGTTCTTGAATGTTAAATGACTTCTATCTGTGAGATAAATTTGACAGCTATATATTTTCAGTTTATGCAGACATTATCAACTTATAAAAACAAACAGTCTTATATTTTCAGCTTGCGGAGCTTCAGACCACATCTTCAGTTGCAGACATGAAAACAGATGAAATCAGCTTGTAGACAGTTTTTGTCTGCAAAAACAAACAACACCTTAGATATGTTGTACTATATGTTATATTGAAATCGTTACACCAGATATGCTAATATTTAGATATTGTAAGTTTTGTGTTTTTTTACGTGTTATAGTTGTTGTCCGACTGAGTAAATTTTACTCAGACATACATATATCTTTTATGTACGTTAGGTTATAGGATTGTTTAGGATGAGATGGGAAGAGTCGAGGGAAATAAAGACTCACAATGATTTTTCTTAAACGAGATTAATTTGTTTTATTTTTTTATCATTGTAAAATTGTATTTTTTTTTATCAATTAATGGATTGAGAATTGATTCTAATTACTATTATAGTGACACGTTAGCCTAATCGGGATGGGGTGTTACAAATGATATTGATAATTATAAGTTAATAACAATTCAAAATCTAGAAAGGGATTTCATACTTTAATATTAGAATGATGATTTCAAACCACCCTCCTATGAAAGAACATATATGTTCATTGGTATTAGAAGAAAACCCTGATTAAGTTTTCATTAACATCAAATAACAACGTTTTCCACGTAACACACTAATTAAATTTTGATATGTAAAAAACAAGTTAGTAAGCACAACCAACACTTTCATTTTTTATTGTGTTATAGATTGATGAGCGTGAAATTGTGGGTGTGATCAAGAGCTCTTAAAACTAAAATTAGCAATGTTTTAAAAACTGGTAGATATCGGCCGGTTATACCGGTATTACCGTTTTCAGATGTAAATCCGGTACGAAACACTCCGGTAAATAAGTGAAACGGCATAAGGTTTGTACCGGCATTAAAATCCGGTATACCGGTTTGAAACGTAATACCGGTACCGGCCCACGGTTATTTTAGTTTGGGTTGTTACTTATTTTTATTATATATGTTACTTATCTTACGTAATTTTTATATATTATGATTATTCGTAACTAAAAGTCTTATTTAATATTGTATGAAACGAAAATAGTTATCCTCTGGTTGATGAGGATGGTGATAATAGTGAATTTCATCTTTTATGTGATCGTGAACTTGATGTATTCAATACTCAAATGACTTAAACATATCGTGCAATTTCATTTAAAAGAGCTTGCTGGAAAATTGAATGATTTTCGATTATCTTTTGGATTAATTTTTATTATTGATTTACTTTTGTATCATCTTTTAATATGTAATCATGCATTTTTGGATTAACTTCTGAGTTGATGTTGTAATTTATAAAATTATAGAGTTAACTAGTCAACACGGTTGAACCTCTCAGTACAACCTGGTTCAACCGGTTAAATCATTTTTTAGCCTAATCCGATTTGATTTAAAAACCAATTTTTAAAACATTGAAAATTAGTTTTGAGCTCGTATTTTCTTAAAGATTGTGAAAATAATTAGTTAAACAAATACGTTAGTAATCTCCCATTATATATGTGAAACCAATTATTATAACTAAACCACCTCTTTAGTCTTAATGCTACAACACCAGCCATAATTATACTTGGAAAGCTTTCCTAATGAGAATCAAGTTCCTCGTAACAAAAATTTAAACCTATTAGTGACTAGGGTTAAATATTATCTCTAACTAGGATTACGACCCGCCGCAATGCGGCGGGGATTATTTATTTATAACTAAGTCGATCTACGACCCACACGTTATGTTAAACCTGCCAAACGGGGTAAAAATAGACGATGTAAAAACGTCCACCCACACACGCACGTTGCGTCGTGTTAACTCGCAAAATATAGAACGAAACGTAAAAACGTTAAGCCAAAGTCGCACGCCGTGATGTGTTAAGTCACAAAATTTAGAACCAAGCATAGAGCGCAAAATTTGCGGAAAATGAAAACTATAAAGGACCAAAGTTGAAAGTAAAAAAAGTTATCAGGATAGATTGTAAAAGATAAAAAGTTTTGGGTTAATAGTAAAAAACAAATAGTTTTGGGTTAAAAGTAATTTATGAAATACTTTTGGGTGAAAAGTAAAAAAAATCAATTTTTTTTGGAAAACCCCCAAAGCCAACGTTACGACAACCATATGCATAACATTTTTTTCTTTGAAAAATCCCCAAAGCACACCCCGCGTTGCGGCGGGGCGTAAAACGGTGTCAAATACTACTAATGTCACACAACCGTCATCGACAACCAACACTGACTTGACCTATAATATGCGTATTGCGACGAACCTGTCAAACATGGAAAAATATAGGTAAAAACGTTGAACCACACATGCACGTTGCGTCGTATTAACTCGAAAAATTTAGAACTATACGTAAAACGAAAATTTGCGAAAGATGAAAAGTATAAGTGACAAAAGTTGTGAAGTTAAATTGCAAATAATGAAAAGTTTTGGGTTAAAGTTAAAAAAACAAATTATGTAGGTTAAAATTGGAAAAGGTACAAACCTTTGGGTAAAAACTAAAAAATCAAGTTTTTTTTTAAAAACACCCAAAGCACAACTTACAAGTCCTTATGCACAAAAAGTTTGCTAATTTATATAGGTTTTAATATAGGGTCCATGAGGTCTGATATAGTGAACTCATGAAATATCTTATTAGAATAAGAATGAAATATCTTATCTATTATCTATTATATATAATAAATGAAAGTCATTTGGGCCACTTGTCAACACCAGAGAGCTCCTAAATGCCCCTTTTCCCGCCTAACAGTGTTTTCCTCTTCTGTATATATTCTTTTGTCTGCTTCTCAATCCAAATTTCTTTTCCCTCTTCTCTCTCTTCTCTCTGGCGATTCAAAAACCAGATATGAGATTCCAGGTACCTTTCATCTAATAACCTAAAATCATATTGAATCTCTCTTATGTTAATCGTTGATATATGTATAGATCTGTATGTTTTTCATTTTATTGTTCAAAAACCAGATCTGCGATCAGGTACTCCTCTTCCTCATTCACTTATTAGGTTTTCTGACTATTATTTTCTTTGTTTTGCATATCTCATACTTTTTGATGGATGATCATCTGTGTTGTTATCGATTCGTCATCACTTTAACTTCTTCGTTCTTCTTTATCTTTTGTTGATCTGACCCTAAAAGTTGCAGGTATGTGGATTTATTTTGTTCTCATCGATTGTTTTTCAAACCGGTTGGAACCAGGTTCGATTCTCATCGATTTTACTTCAATCTTTTAAATGATATTTGATAGTTGTTAGGATTTAGTGCATAGTCAGATTTGCAAATTAGGGTTCCATTGGAACGAGAAGAATCCGAAAGGTGAGAGGACAATTACGGTTTCATGATGATTACGGTAACCCTGGTAACCCTATCGATTAAATGCTTACTAACGTGTTCATGACGATTACGGTTTTTTTATATGATTTTTTTTTTGGATTTGTTATTTGCTTTGTGAAATAGATGGTTTATATAGATTTTATTGGATTTGTGCTTTGCCACATTGGATTTAATTTAGGGTTTAGAAAGAGTAGCCATTGCAATTGAGGTCCGTTAAAAATATGTTTAGAGAACAGGATTACTTTAGCTTTATGGCCTTCTATCTTAGTGTTGATTTTGATAGAAAAGTTGCAGGTGTGTGGATTTATTTTGTTCTTTATGTTTTGTTCATCTTTGATCGAAGTTATTGTTCATTTAACCGTGTTTGTTGTTCATTTTGTTTGGTAGGTATGTGATTGGTCAACAACTGTGGATTTTGTTATCATCTTCTCCGATTGATTTTCCGTCGAATTTATTAAACTTTTGTAGCGATTATGATTACTTTCCTGTAGTCGATATTGATTCACTTCCAGTTATGTTCTTTGATCTAAACAGGTTGTTACATGTTGAAAAATTATCAGATCAATCGCCGGATTCCAAAATCTAATCCGGATTTATCGCCGGATTTACACGGTATTGTCTCTCTGCTTTCAGATCTAAACAACTATGCTTCATATTTTGTACTTTATTTTTCAATTCGTGTGTCTCTGTTATATAACCAGACAATTTTAGGGTTTTAGGGCTTATTATTTTCGTTTCCATATTCTTTTGAAGATGTGTTGTTATAAGCTTTTGTGTTATGAGAACTGGGTTCCGTTCTTATTTGTCAAGTGAGACATGCCTTCCTTTCAAGAATATGTGTTATAAGAGAAAGGTTTAAGCTTTAGTATATCGGTTAGTGTTACATGTAATAATCCTATCAATATAAAGGACGATGGAAGAACTAGACAACATGAATTAAGCTTTCCATGAAGGTTGGTTAATGGTTAGTGTTACATGTAATAATCCTTTTATACTTGTTTGAATTCCAATTTTAAAACATGGAAATATTGTTCTTCCTCCTGTTCAGATAGAAGAAAACTGCAGGTGTATGCGATTAGGGCATCACCGGTTACTTCATCACTGTTTGTTGATCAATAAAGTTGCAAGTTACAGGTTACTTTCCTTTCATGTTCAACCTTCGTTACTTAGTTAATTAGGCTATGCAGCTATGTGATTGAACATCATCATCATCAGTTAGTTTATCTATATAAAATTCTGACAATTTTGAAACACAAAATGACCGATCCGATCTAGGTCCGACGGATTAGCTATGTGAGGTACTGAAATATAATGATGTAGAAAATGATGACATGGCTTATACTTTTTTTCAGGAACTAAGGGCAAAAATGCAAGGACGTGAAGGTGCCTTGGAAGGTGCGTTAATTCAGTTAGTTTATTTCTGTAACATCTACACCGAGCAAGGTGCGTTAATTCAGTTTTTGAAAGTAATATCTCATATTGAAGACCATTATCATTATTATTATTATTATTGTTTTCTAACCAGTTGAATTCTAATCCAGATACATATTGCTGTTGATGCTTGCAAGAACGTCTTAAGAGGCTTGTATAGTAAAAAGATAGCCGACCATGAACTTGATCGGGTTCGTTATTTTACACACTAATTATATATTAAAAATAAATTATTGATCTGATTATTTAGGTATTATTTTGTATGTTGACAGGCCAAACGGACCCTGCTGATGAAACACGAAACGGAAACCAAATCAAATGCTTACTGGCTTTGGTTGATATCCCATTTGCAGGCTGCTTCTATCCATAGGAAGGTAATATTAGACTAAATAGACAATTTTATAAAGTTGCTGAATAAGTGAATAGACCAGCTTACCCCTTTAGAGTCGAAACATGTGAAATAATTCTGTTTTTTGTTTTCTTACTGTTTTTGGCATTTATTTTTCAGGATATTTCATGCATCAAGGATATTTCATGCATCAAAGATAGACCAGCCACCGAATGAGAGGATTACTGATGACATTCTTGTGCAACTAACTAACAGAGCTGACGACAAGAGTGTTTCTTGGTACTTAATCACATGAGGTAGTTCATGGTTAGTAAGAAAAAAACCAACAAGGCGATAACGTAATCAGGTTATCTTATTTAATTTCATCTTAAATGTGTAGTGACCTTTTTTGTTTTACATTAGTCTAGGTCTTGGCCCATATTACTGTAAGATACTGCAATTCAATCTGTACACGATTGGTTACCAATCTGACGCAGTTTGATTCTTTGTTGAATTGTTGATTTAAAATGTGAGTTTTGTAATTTTGACAATTGCGAAGATACATACCTATATAAAAGTACTTTATATTTCGTGTACGATATGAAGATATATTAATTTACCATATTCAGTTCGTTCTCGTAGCATGTATCAAGATAATGTAGCAAAATAACACATGCCTGCATATTAGTACTTGCACCATAATGCGAGTTAAATAAATATTGTTATGAATATGATAAACTTGTATAAATTCATGTTTCATGATAATATTTTAAACATATATCTCAGTAATAGGTAGTGTAATTACTTAACTATGTAATTAACATTGTGCAGAATATGTCGGCTGATCCACCATCAAATATGGCACCCTGTAATGAGACGGCTTCTCATGAGGCTAATGAGCACTGCGAACCCCACAACAGTAATCTTTTGGCTTCTCAAACAAACTTACCTATCGCTTATGAGACTTAGTGCTTCAAACAAACTTACCTATCAATAAAATATATTATATGCATGCAGGCACAGTTTTCACAGATGCGTCCAATTGCAATGGCTCCAGCTGGAGCTCCTCGCATGTCAATGTTTCCTCCTGGCGGTAAGATGTTTTAAACTCTTTTGTAATGTGACAAACAGAACCACAAAAAACACATTTATTATAAGAACATTTCTTTCTGCAGGTGATGATGGCGCTAACAAGAGACGGGCAACTCTATCCGAGCTTCGCTAAAGGTATCGTTTCGTTTATTCCAACTATAGGGGTGTTTGTTATTCGGTTTTAAACCGATTTAACCAAAAAGTGTTTAAAACTGAAACAAATTACATATTCGGTTTTGTGGTTTGCTTTTCGGTTTCAAAAGTCTGAAGCCGTTATAAACCCGAACAGAATTACATGTTTGGTTTTTCGGTTTAGTTTTAGAAGTCTAAACTAAAATTCTTTTAAAATTGAACAGAATTACATATTTGGTTTTTCGGGTTCAAAAATCTAAACTGAAACCGACCAAAACCAAACAATATTACATATTTGGTTATGTGATTTGGTTTTTGGTGGTTTTCGGGTTTAGAATTCTTAACTAAAACCATTTTAAAACCAAATTGAAATATATATTCGGTTTAGTTATAGAAGTCTAAACTAAACCTGTTTTAAAATTGAACAGAATTACAAATTTTTTTTTGGGTTCAATTTCTGAACCCGTTCAAAACCAAACAGTATTACATTTCGGTTATTTGGTTTGGTTTTCGGGTTCAGAGTTCTTAACTAAAACCATTAAACCGAACATAATTACATATTCAGTTTTTCGATTTGGATTTTGGTTTCAAAAGAAAATAAATAGACAGCGGTTAATAATTATTTAGCTTCTTTCATGTAGTCAAATCCAATTCAACTACAATTTTTGATAACCTCCTAATAATGGTGGGAGGAATTTTAGAAGCAAAAAACGAACTGAATTCGGAGTTGGTTTTGGTTTGGTTTTGTTGAGTTCGGTTCGGTTTTGGACTGTTTTTAGTTAGGATCGCTTCAGAACCAAGTGACCCGAAAACCAAACTAGAACCGAATTCGGAGTTGGTTTTGGTTATGAACTTTTTTTAATTCGGTTCAGAACCAAATAACCCGGAAACCAAAACGAACCAAACCCTCGGAGTTGGTTTTGATTTGGTTGAACAGAATTACAGATTTGGTTTTTCAGAACCACTGTTGGGTTAAAAACAGTGTTTGAAAACACTGTTGAATCAAACCAGTGTTGTTAAAACAGTGGTTTGAAACCACTTTTTGGTTAAAATAGAGTTTTAAACCACTGTTGGGTTAAAACAGTGTTTCAAGCCACTGTTGGGTTAAAAACAGTGTTTGAAAACACTGTTGAGTCAAAACAGTGTTGTTAAAACAGTTGTTTGAAACTGCTCTTGGGTTAAAACAGAGTTTTAAACCACTGTTGGGTTAAAACAGTGTTTGAAACCACTGTTGGGTTAAAAACAGTGTTTGAAAACACTGTTGAGTCAAACCAGTGTTGTTAAAACAGTGGTTTGAAACCACTTTTTGGTTAAAATAGAGTTTTAAATCACTGCTGGGTTAAAACAGTGTTTCAAGCCACTGTTGGGTTAAAAACAGTGTTTGAAAACACTATTGAGTCAAAACAGTGTTGTTAAAACAGTTGTTTGAAATTGCTCTTGGGTTAAAACAGAGTTTTAAACCACTGTTGGGTTAAAACAGTGTTTGAAACCACTGTTGGGTTAAAAACAGTGTTTGAAAACACTATTGAGTTATTTTTACCATAAAATGGAGTCGACAAGTTTTTTTAAGTATTTGAAGATTATGATATTTGAGTATAAAAACAGATTTCAAAATGATGGTTTTTGATAAATTTTTATGGTGTTTCATTGTTCTTATCTTCTGTGTAGATAGATCGAAAATTTTATAGTTCAAGATGATGTTTTGCTGGGTTTTGGATTTATCTTTTTTCGTTTTTTGGATTTATCTTTTGTTTTTCTGCATTTAAAATATATTTTTTAGTGTGTTTTGGATTTATCTTTTTGTTAATTAATCAAACTTGATTTGTTATTACCTTTAAAGGGCTTTAAATCGAACTTGAGAAGTTCTAGAGTACTTATGGCATCCATGGCTGTCACACCCCGATTTCCACGAGTCACCGGTGGGCCCGGTGGGGGAGTATCGTGACGTGGTTGGCAACGTAATAGTCAAACAACACAATATAATAATGCACAGCGGAAGCAATTGAAAATATAATACATCCGAATTTATTTATTGTAAACGAAGTCACAATATCCGGTGTTTATCCACAGAACGGATCGAAACAAAATAACATTTAATTGTTCAACAGACTTCTGGCATCCTAAGCTTGCGAGACTTTTATTGATGCTTAGGAGACAATCCAGCCAATTACGTTTAGTACCTGCATTCAGTCTTTTTGGGAAAATACGTCAGTTTACACTGGTAAATACATTCAACTGACTCATTTTGGAAAATGATTGAAAATTGGTTTGAATGCACGTGGCATAAATCATTTTATTTAACTTGGGAGAATTATTTTAATAATATAATAATCTTGTGAACGAATTATATGTTACTTATGCGTTCAGTAGCCCGAATCAAATCCGGGTTAAAGATCAATAGACACACCACTTTAAGTGAGTTATACACGGGAGTACGCCTACACCACGTGCTCAGGTCGTGGCCATCTCGTAAGATGATGCCAGGAATATCCGGGACATGGTCATTAACCCCCCAAAGGCTGTAAAGTAATCAAGACTGTTTAAACGAGCCGATCAAATTATTCAACTACCCACTAAGCGTGGAGATTTGATGCCCGATCAAGCGGTACGCTATGTACCGTAACCCAAGCCCGTATAGGGAAAATAAGTTAAAAGTATTTACCTGATGCAAGTATAAATCACAATAAGTAGAATGCACGTAGCTTTTACTGTCTCTCCTAATCTGGAACGAAGGTTTATAATAACCTTATTAGAATTCTAATGGGTCTTTTATTAAGCTTAAGCTTAGACCGGCTAGTTTCAAGATACGGTTCGTACGCACGATTAAGCGAAGACCGGATAGAATGTGATTCAGACCCGACAAGTTTGGAGACTTGTTTAATATGGGTTTGTTATTCACATTCTGGATTTTGAGATAAAACCGTTAAGGTTTGACCCGTTTCGGCTAGTTTATGTAAACTTGTTACATAAACCGAACCGTACGCGTAATAAGCGTGACGGGTAGTCATGAGAGCTATATACAGGTTTCCTAAGTTAATTATGTCTCAAATATGTTGTGACATCAGTACGGTGTCTTTCGTTATGCCCGAACACGTTTAAACACAAACTAGGCCCCGTAGGGGTAGTTTGGTCATTTTAAAGTTTGTAAAAGGGTTTAAATGTCTAACTGAGTTACAGGTCTGATGTGAACAGCAAACATACTCAATTTGATGAGTTTTAACTGTAGGCTAAAGCATGTATGTGAAACTTATCGTTTTTAACCAAACTAGGCCCCGTAGGGGTATTTTGGTAATTTCACATAAGCCGACAAGCTCAAAACTGAAGTCTGAGTTTATCAACTTTTGCTTACTATTAAAATATGATAATTTGCCTCTTATATCAGTAGGTATCAACCCGGGTATGTCCAATATGATTTTAAAACATACTATGCGCTAAAAACGCTAATTAAGGCGATTAAGGGCCATTATGGGGTTCGATACTTAAATCTGATATTTTTATATTTCCAGAAGGCTTAAAATAATTTATTTATCATATCTAATCAGTGGCAAAAGGTTTGGAGTCGTTTAGATGTGTAAAACTCATTTTATGGCCCGTAAGGGCAAAACCGACAATTACCGAATTAAGCCTACGACTATGAGTTATGCTCAGCCTAAAATTAATTAAAAATCTTTAAAATTCCCAAAATAATATATTATATCAGTGGGTAATTCGTTTGGTACCAAAAAGTATGTTTAATTAGGCTATACGCTAATTACGCCATTTTATTAACATAAAGCACCGTAATTACGCTAATGAGCATAACTCTTAATCTACAAGTACAGAGGCTTATACTATCATGTAACCTAACCCTAATGAAGCATTAAGGCATTTCCAATTCCATCTAACTCGGGCCAGAACTGAAGTCAACGTGAAAGTCAAAGTTTCGGGACTTTCGGTTCCGAACCGGTTCAAAACTGAGAGTTGTCGAGTCGAACGAGTTTAGACATGCCCGTACACTTATTACCAGGTTATATTAAGTTTAAAACAGTTTACACGCATTACGTATTGTTAATCATGCATTAAATCATATTTTATATTTCTGTTGACTTTTTCGGTCAACGTTTGACCCGACAAACGACCTAGTTAGGTCTGGAATCAGTACGTGCCCTTATAAGGGTTTAATACCCATATAATTACCTACTTAACGGTACTCTTAATTCGACCTACGACTGAGCTATCATTAATTAATTACGAAGTCGAACCGTATTTACTTCGGTTTGACGTTTAGCTAAAATACTAAGCTATAATTAACTTAGAAAGGTTAGGCAACTTACCAAGTGTTTAATGATGACTAGAGGGGCCTTGTAATCAGCTTGAAAGCTCCTCAATTGATCAGACTTGGATTGAGAATGGAATGACCAAAGAGTTGCAACTTATGTGGGTTTTATAGTGTTCATGGCACCATGAATTGATGACAACAAAGTCTACAACTCTCCACAATCGCTCAACAGATGTTGCTAGTATATAGGGGGTGCCTAGGGGTCGTTTATAGTTGATAAAAACCGGCCAAACAGGTGAAAGTTGCGCATAACAGGCTGTTGTAAGTTGCTGATTGCTGGGGGCTGCTTTGCGCACCGTAAGCACACATGCTTACGGTCCGTAAGCATGTTTCAGGGACCGAACTGTTTTGTTTGTTGATGTTTCAAAAAGGCAGCCTTTATTTCTGACTTTTGGGGCCTTATATTATCACTTTGGGACCTTTCAAATGTGTCTTATACAGTAACAAACCCCACCAATTGAAATTGTTTCATTTGAATACATATACAAGATCCGAAAATGAAGGTTCTCCATTGCTTTATCTTTGTAGGGTTCCACCAATTCAAGTTAGGAATAATTAAATGTTATAATTCACTAAACTTTATCATGTACAAGATGTTTTTAATTTATAAATTTTTGGGTCTTGGGATTTATATGAGATCGTTCAGAGGTAACATTTACATGACGCCATCTTTAAATCCTACCAAAACATTTTATTAAATCCGGGTTTACAACGCGTTCGTGACACGTGTTGTTATTATATTGAACCCGAAATTTTCGAGGTGTTACATCCTCACCCCCTTAAAATAAATCTCGACCCGAGATTTACTGAAACAAGTAAGGGTACTTTTCTTTCATCGCGGATTCAACCTCCCACGTGAATTCGGGACCTCTACGGGCATCCCATTTGACCTTTACAAAAGGTATTTGCTTCCTTCGAAGCTTCCTTACCTGTCGATCTTCAATCGACAAAGGTTTTTCAACAAACTTTAAGTTCTTATCTATTTGCACATCTGTATGTGGCATGACATGTGATTCGTCAGCGGAACACTTCTTTAGATTGCAGATGTGGAACACATTGTGAATTCCACTGAGCTCTTCTGGTAAGTTCAACTTATAGGCAACTGACCCGACACGTTCGATAACCTCGAAAGGTCCTATGTATCTCGGGCTTAGTTTGCCTTTCTTACCAAATCGCATCACCCCTTTCCAGGGTGACACTTTAAGTAGGACTTTGTCACCTACTTCGAAGTGAAAATCCTTACGACTTGGATCAGCGTAACTCTTCTGCCTATTCCGAGCAGCTTGGAGATTATTACGAATCTGGACAATCTTGTCCGTCGTTTCGAACACGATCTCTGGTCCTGATAACTGGACTTCTCCAACTTCCGCCCAACAAACAGGCGATCTACACTTTCTACCGTATAATGCCTCAAAAGGCGCAGCCTTTATGCTGGTATGGTAGCTATTGTTGTAGGAGAATTCGATCAATGGTAGGTTCTTATCCCAGCTACCTCCCAAATCGATCGCACATGCGCGTAGCATGTCTTCCAACGTTTGAATAGTACGCTCACTCTGACCGTCAGTCTGAGGATGGTAAGCCGTACTAAAGTTCAAACGTGTGCCCAAAGATTGCTGGAAGCTCTTCCAAAAATGTGACGTGTACCTAGTATCTCTATCAGAGATAATAGCTACAGGTATGCCATGTAAGGCTACAATCTTATCAACATATAACTGGGCTAACATATCGGAGCTATAAGTCTCCTTGATGGGTAGAAAATGAGCTGACTTAGTCAGTCGGTCAACTATAACCCATATCGTATCATTTCCTTTCTTCGTCTTGGGTAACTTGGTAATAAAATCCATAGTTACCATTTCCCACTTCCACGTAGGAAGTTCAGGCTGTTGTAGCAAACCTGACGGTTTCTGATGCTCGGCTTTGACTTGCGCACATGTCAAGCATTTTGCTACATGGGCGGCTACAGACTTTTTCAAGCCTATCTACCAATAATTTGCCTTTAAATCCTGGTACATCTTATCGGCTCCAGGATGAACGGAGTATTTGGAACTGTGGGCTTCTTGGAGAATTACATCACGAAGTCCTCCAAAAATTGGAACCCATATTCGTCCATTTAATCGCAGAATTCCGTCCTTGCTAAGAGTTAACTGCTCCTCAGTTACTCCTAACTTTTCATTAGGATAGTTAGCTTCCAACACAGCTTCCTTCTGTGCAGCTAACACCCTTTCTATCAAACTGTTCTTTATTTCCATGCGCTTGGCATTGATTCGAATGGGTTTAACCCTTTCCTTTCTGCTCAAGGCGTCAGCGACTACATTCGCTTTGCCGGGATGGTATTTGATTTCACAATCATAATCATTTAAAGTTTCCATCCAACGGCGTTGCCTCATGTTTAATTCTTTCTGATTAAACAGATGCTGGAGGCTCTTGTGATCAGAATAGATCACAAACTTGATTCCATACAGATAATGCCTCCACAGTTTTAGTGCGAACACAACGGCACCCAATTCCAAGTCGTGGGTGGTGTAATTCTTTTCGTGCACCTTTAACTGTCATGATGCATAGGCAATAACCTTGCCCTTCTGCATAAGCACACACCCCATGCCAGTGTGTGATGCATCACAATAAACTACAAATTCTTCAGCACCTTCAGGTAAGGTAAGCACAGGAGCGTTGCTCAACTTTTATTTCAAAACATCGAAGGACTCTTGCTGCTTAGGGCCCCAAACGAACTTTACTTTCTTCTTGGTCAGGGAAGTTAGGGGTGCAGCAATCCTTGAAAAATTTTCAATGAAGCGCCTGTAATATCCTGCCAATCCCAGGAAGCTACGAATCTCCGTAGGTGTCTTTGGCTCTTGCCAATTCATAACAGCTTCAACTTTAGCGGGATCCACCTGGATACCACGCTCACTAACCACGTGTCCAAGAAATTGGACTTCTCGTAGCCAAAATTCACACTTAGAGAATTTGGCGTAGAGCTTCTCCTGACGTAGAAGTTTGAGAATACAACGAAGGTGTTTCTCGTGGTCAGTTTGATTCTTAGAATAAATAAGGATGTCATCGATGAAGACGATAACAAATTTATCTAAGTAAGGCTTGCAGACGCGATTCATGAGATCCATGAACGCGGCTGGTGCATTGGTGAGCCCAAAAGGCATTACTAGGAACTCGTAGTGACCGTAACGAGTCCTAAATGCAGTCTTGTGAACGTCTTCGTCCTTAACCTTCAACTGATGGTAGCCTGACCTCAGATCAATCTTTGAGGAGTAACTTGCCCCTTGAAGCTGATCGAACAAATCGTCGATCCTGGGCAATGGATATCTATTCTTGATCGTGACTTTATTAAGCTCGCGATAGTCGATGCATAGACGCATCGATCCATCCTTCTTCTTGACAAACAGGATTGGCGCTCCCCAAGGAGATGAACTAGGTCGAATGAAACCCTTAGCCAGCAATTCATCTAACTGCGTCCGCAACTCCTTCATTTCGGTGGGTGCCAATCTGTATGGTGCTCTGGCAACTGGTGCCGCTCCAGGAATGATATCGATCCTGAATTCAACTTGTCTATCTGGTGGTAGGCCAGGTAGATCTTCAGGAAACACTTCTGGGTATTCAGAAATGACAAGGATGTCTTCTAACTTCGGTTTAGGTTCCTCCATAATCACTTGCGCCATGTAAATGACACATCCCTTCTTCAAACACTTGGAAGCCTTGAGCATAGTCACCTGCTCAGGTAGTCCATACTGGGTATCTCCCCGAATGGTAAGTGATTCACCAGACGGAGTCTTTATCACTACTTGCTTCATGTTACAGACAATTTGGGCCTGGTTATGAGATAACCAGTCCATACCCAGAACAATGTCAAAACCAGCCAATTTGAACGGAAGTAGAGATAGAGGAAAAAAATGGTTCTTAATGGATATAGCACATCCATCTAACACAGTAGAGACGGTTTCTATGGTACCATCTGCTAACTCTACCTCATAGTTTGCGTTTAAGGTTTTGACAGGTAAATTTAACAATTTACAAAACTTATGATCTACGAAAGACTTATCTGCGCCTGAATAAAAAAGTACTCTTGCAAAGACATCATTTACAAGGAATGTACCTGTTATGACATTATCGTCCTGCACAGCTTCTTTCGCATCCATTCTGAAGACTCTGGCATTAGTCTTCTTAGCCTCCTCAGGCTTCTTGTTGTATTTCGGGCAGTTGGTCTTGATGTGCCCCTTCTCATTGCAACGATAACACGTTGCGTCTTTCATCTTTTTGCAATCCAGGGTTTTATGGTCCGTGGACTTGCAAATTCCACAAGCAAAGGATTTTGACTGAGTCTGAGAGCTCGACTCCAGTCCGCACTTTCCATAGTGCTGTTTCTTGCAAGTTTTACACCTGGGCTTCTCATCAGACTTATGCCCATCCTTCCTCGACTCGGATCCCTTCTTGTTATCACCGCTCCCACGGTGCTTCTTGTTCGATCTACGCGAACCATCATCTTCTCGCTTCCTCTTCTCAGCATCCTTATTCCTCTGCGATCTCTGTCGGACCGCATCCAGAGTGAGGGATAAGGAAAGGTCAGTTACAGACCTGAAGGTAACTGGCCGAGAAGCTTTTACACTGGCCTTGATCTCGGGTTCTAAACCACCAATAAAGCGAGCGATCCTCTTTGGCTCAGGGGTTACCAGGTAGGGAACCAACCTGGACAGCGTATTGAAGCTTGTCAGGTAAGCTTGGCAGTCGAGGTTCTTCATCACCAATGATAGAAAGTCATATTCTATCTTTTCCACCTCATGTTGAGGGCAGAAATTATCTTTGATCAGGGCAATGAATTGATCCCACGTCATGCTATACAACGGGATTTTTCTGGAGGCCTCCATCAGAGATCTCCACCATGCCAATGCTTCACCTTTGAAGGACTGTGACACAAACTTAACTATATCCCCTTCAGCGCACCCGCTGATATCCACCACCGTGTCCATTTCATCCAGCCAAGTCATACAGTCGACGGCCCCCTTTTCCCCAGTAAAATCCCTGGGTTTACAAGACACAAAGTACTTATAAGTGCAACCCTTGTTACAGGGTCCTTGATGCAGTACTATATGCTGGGATGGGTCACTTTGACGGTTGGTGGACTGACGGTCATCCCCATCTTTCTTGGGTCCATTCTTTTTGGGAGGAGGCTTGTTATGAGCCTCAGAATGTGTCCTGGGCTTTGAATGTGATGCAGAGTGGGTCCTACTCCGAGTACCACTGTATTCCTCATACTGTCTATCCAAAGCTTGTGTGATAGCGCCGTCTATGATTGCTTTTAGTTCAGCACCCGTTAATGTAATCTGGGCGTTCTCATTTGGCGCCACTGGATGGCTATTGACTTCATTAGAGTTAGCCATTTGTATTGAACTGTTACAGAAAACAAGAACAATATTTTATTTGGGAGTTTATTATGGAATTACCCCTTAGGGTAACTCGTTAACCATGGTAAACAGAGACCATATTTGGTTAACTATTTAATCGTATTAATTTAGGATTTCAATTAAAATTTATCCTAAACATAAAACAATAACAATATATATTAGCACATAAGGCTTGGTCTCATGGACTATTTCATAAACTATGATTTCAGAGAATCAAGACTTTTAAGGTTTGATCCTAGTTCATTACCTTTATTAGACAGGGAGTCATAGCTACCACTGTCTTTTGGCTCATGTAGAAATGAGCAAGGCCCGTAGGCACTATATTACCACGTATGGTTAAATATGATCATCTTAATTGATGATGTAAATCCAGGATTCAGAGATCATTAAACTGGATTAGGAATCTTCTAAAGAATCCTTATTCATTTAAGAATGACATGTGATTTTTAACGAATCACTTCTGCCAGGAGTGTTAACATGTTTTAAGATGTTAACAGGGATTTGAATCTTTTAAACCGGTCTTACCCTTTTGGCCCGGTCTTATATTTGACACGAGGCTAGGTTTCACACTTAAAGATTCTTAATTAAATAATTACTTAGGCAGATTAAAAGGAATGATTTTAATTTATTTATTTCATTTATAATTTATTTATGCACAAATGGCAAACATGAAATTTATAAAAATAACACTCCATTAATTTATCACTATATTACATATCGCCCTAAACGGGTCTTTTACACATGAAATTTGCCCACGCAGGAGCTAAAACATACCAACATGCCCACGCAGGGGTCTTACAGAAGACATGCCCACGTAGGGGTCTTACAGAAAGACACAAGTCCTCGTAGGGACTAACACACCAACAATTGTCCACGTAGGGACTTAAACAAACATAAGTCCACGCAGGGACTAAACATACAACATACCCTCGTAGGGGTTTATGGAAAGATAGACCCACGCAGGGGTCAATACACACAAATAAACATACACACCCACGTAGGGGCTTAACAACCAAATATGCCCACGCAGGGGCTCAACAACAGCTGGGAGGATTTAATAATCCTTCTTGTTCTTTCCCTTGAGCAGTCCTATTAATCCCTGGAAGAAGGTCTGCTTCTCTTGGCGGTCGCGGCGAGCTTCCCGCTCAACCTGATTCAATCTATGTAGAATTTCCTCCCGTTCTGGGGGAGAAAATCGTGGCGGCTGCGACTGCGTTCTAATGATAGGCCTGGGAGGTATTGGGTACCCCTGATTCGGGTAGCTTACCCCCATGGATCTCCGTAGGGTCCTTGGGCATTGAGGGCGTTATAATTTGCTGCTTCCATATAAGGATCTGCCTCAGCGTATCCGTAGTTGTGGTAAGCTGGTGGTTCAAACGGGTTGTAATTACTTGGACCCGTGTACGCTGGTATTGGGTTTTCAAAACCCATGGGCGGTGGCTGTTGAAAAACTGGCTGCGAAGGCCCACCCATTTGTGGGTCCTCCCGATGAGGCGGGTAGTGACTTGCACTTGACTGTCGTGGGGAGCTAAAATGAAAGTCCCCTGGTCGCACCGACATACGGGCACCGGTTCTTCTACGCCTTGGCGGTTGAGGAGGTGGCGGTTGAACTGGTGGCGGTGGAGGTGGTGGCGTAACTGCCACAAACCGGTGATCCTCGGATGAATCTTGATGATGCGGCTGCGGCTGTGGCTCCTGTTGCTGCTGATGCTGCCCATGAGACGATGAGTGGTGTGATGGTGTATAATACCATGGGTGCTGATTAAAGAAGGCTTGGAAACTGTCTGGGCCACCATAGGGTGATCCGTGAAACGAAGATCCGTCCGAGATCTCTATCGGGTGGTTCGGAGTGCCACTCGCAGGCATGACGGGGTCCGTATCCTCGTCCATATCGTCTGCGTGATATCCTGAGAAGTGGTCCTCTGGACCCAGTGGGTTAAAACCCACGGGTTCTTGTAAGTAATCAACCGGATTAAACTGGCCTCTAAAGATAGGTGTGGGGTCCCCATAGGAATGATGGGACAAAGACCTCTGAAGTGGTATGTATGAGGGCAGAGGGTTATTAGGCTCGTCTTCCGATTGAGGTCCATATGAATTGCGGACCGGAGGGGTAGAGCTATGCGAAACAGATCGTCTCGCTGGTTCGAACAGGCTTCTCCTGTTCCGTCGTGGATTCTCGCTTTCTGCCGCAGTTGGAGCTCGTGTATTAGACGGCCCTGCTTCATGGTCGTTGGGGGCGGCTACCGGCCCCTTTCCGCGTCCTCGCGTGCGCAAGAATCTCGGAGGCATCTTGTTATTCCTGTCAATAAAGCATGAGATAACAATAACAAAAATATAAAATTTTAAAGGACAAACGAAAACCGAATAAGGTGGAATTTGTCCTAGGTTATAAGTCTAGACTCGAAAGTTTAGAAAGTTTAGAATGTGTAATTGTGTACTGAGATTAAACACAAAAGGCTAGTGGTTAATTCACTCAGAGTTGGCTCTGATACCAACCTGTCACACCCCGATTTCCACGAGTCACCGGTGGGCCCGGTGGGGGAGTATCGTGACGTGGTTGGCAACGTAATAGTCAAACAGCACAATATAATAATGCACAGCGGAAGCAATTGAAAATATAATACATCCGAATTTATTTATTGTAAACGAAGTCACAATATCCGGTGTTTATCCACAGAACGGATCGAAACAAAATAACATTTAATTGTTCAACAGACTTCTGGCATCCTAAGCTTGCGAGACTTTTATTGATGCTTAGGAGACAATCCAGCCAATTACGTTTAGTACCTGCATTCAGTCTTTTTGGGAAAATACGTCAGTTTACACTGGTAAATACATTCAACTGACTCATTTTGGAAAATGATTGAAAATTGGTTTGAATGCACGTGGCATAAATCATTTTATTTAACTTGGGAGAATTATTTTAATAATATAATAATCTTGTGAACGAATTATATGTTACTTATGCGTTCAGTAGCCCGAATCAAATCCGGGTTAAAGATCAATAGACACACCACTTTAAGTGAGTTATACACGGGAGTACGCCTACACCACGTGCTCAGGTCGTGGCCATCTCGTAAGATGATGCCAGGGATATCCGGGACATGGTCATTAACCCCCCAAAGGCTGTAAAGTAATCAAGACTGTTTAAACGAGCCGATCAAATTATTCAACTACCCACTAAGCGTGGAGATTTGATGCCCGATCAAGCGGTACGCTATGTACCGTAACCCAAGCCCGTATAGGGAAAATAAGTTAAAAGTATTTACCTGATGCAAGTATAAATCACAATAAGTAGAATGCACGTAGCTTTTACTGTCTCTCCTAATCTGGAACGAAGGTTTATAATAACCTTATTAGAATTCTAATGGGTCTTTTATTAAGCTTAAGCTTAGACCGGCTAGTTTCAAGATACGGTTCGTACGCACGATTAAGCGAAGACCGGATAGAATGTGATTCAGACCCGACAAGTTTGGAGACTTGTTTAATATGGGTTTGTTATTCACATTCTGGATTTTGAGATAAAACCGTTAAGGTTTGACCCGTTTCGGCTAGTTTATGTAAACTTGTTACATAAACCGAACCGTACGCGTAATAAGCGTGACGGGTAGTCATGAGAGCTATATACAGGTTTCCTAAGTTAATTATGTCTCAAATATGTTGTGACATCAGTACGGTGTCTTTCGTTATGCCCGAACACGTTTAAACACAAACTAGGCCCCGTAGGGGTAGTTTGGTCATTTTAAAGTTTGTAAAAGGGTTTAAATGTCTAACTGAGTTACAGGTCTGATGTGAACAGCAAACATACTCAATTTGATGAGTTTTAACAGTAGGCTAAAGCATGTATGTGAAACTTATCGTTTTTAACCAAACTAGGCCCCGTAGGGGTATTTTGGTAATTTCACATAAGCCGACAAGCTCAAAACTGAAGTCTGAGTTTATCAACTTTTGTTTACTGTTAAAATATGATAATTTGCCTCTTATATCAGTAGGTATCAACCCGGGTATGTCCAATATGATTTTAAAACATACTATGCGCTAAAAACGCTAATTAAGGCGATTAAGGGCCATTATGGGGTTCAATACTTAAATCTGATATTTTTATATTTCCAGAAGGCTTAAAATAATTTATTTATCATAACTAATCAGTGGCAAAAGGTTTGGAGTCGTTTAGATGTGTAAAACTCATTTTATGGCCCGTAAGGGCAAAACCGACAATTACCGAATTAAGCCTACGACTATGAGTTATGCTCAGCCTAAAATTAATTAAAAATCTTTAAAATTCCCAAAATAATATATTATATCAGTGGGTAATTCGTTTGGTACCAAAAAGTATGTTTAATTAGGCTATACGCTAATTACGCCATTTTATTAACATAAAGCACCGTAATTACGCTAATGAGCATAACTCTTAATCTACAAGTCCAACTGATGTCAAATTTTGCATACAAGTTTATATATCAATATTTGAGGTTCCTACACTTTTACATTTTCATAATTCACGTTTTAAGGTAATAAGGGCATAACGGTCAACATATGAGCGATTAACGGAAACTTGCATATTAATTGGGTAATCAACGAAACAAGTACAGAGGCTTATACTATCATGTAACCTAACCCTAATGAAGCATTAAGGCATTTCCAATTCCATCTAACTCGGGCCAGAACTGAAGTCAACGTGAAAGTCAAAGTTTCGGGACTTTCAGTTCCGAACCGGTTCAAAACTGAGAGTTGTCGAGTCGAACGAGTTTAGACATGTCCGTACACTTATTACCAGGTTATATTAAGTTTAAAACAGTTTACACGCATTACGTATTGTTAATCATGCATTAAATCATATTTTATATTTCTGTTGACTTTTTCGGTCAACGTTTGACCCGACAAACGACCTAGTTAGGTCTGGAATCAGTACGTGCCCTTATAAGGGTTTAATACCCATATAATTACCTACTTAACGGTACTCTTAATTCGACATACGACTGAGCTATCATTAATTAATTACGAAGTCGAACCGTATTTACTTCGGTTTGACGTTTAGCTAAAATACTAAGCTATAATTAACTTAGAAAGGTTAGGCAACTTACCAAGTGTTTAATGATGACTAGAGGGGCCTTGTAATCAGCTTGAAAGCTCCTCAATTGATCAGACTTGGATTGAGAATGGAATGACCAAAGAGTTGCAACTTATGTGGGTTTTATAGTGTTCATGGCACCATGAATTGATGACAACAAAGTCTACAACTCTCCACAATCGCTCAACAGATGTTGCTAGTATATAGGGGGTGCCTAGGGGTCGTTTATAGTTGATAAAAACCGGCCAAACAGGTGAAAGTTGCGCATAACAGGCTGTTGTAAGTTGCTGATTGCTGGGGGCTGCTTTGCGCACCGTAAGCACACATGCTTACGGTCCGTAAGCATGTTTCAGGGACCGAACTGTTTTGTTTGTTGATGTTTCAAAAAGGCAGCCTTTATTTCTGACTTTTGGGGCCTTATATTATCACTTTGGGACCTTTCAAATGTGTCTTATACAGTAACAAACCCCACCAATTGAAATTGTTTCATTTGAATACATATACAAGATCCGAAAATGAAGGTTCTCCATTGCTTTATCTTTGTAGGGTTCCACCAATTCAAGTTAGGAATAATTAAATGTTATAATTCACTAAACTTTATCATGTACAAGATGTTTTTAATTTATAAATTTTTGGGTCTTGGGATTTATATGAGATCGTTCAGAGGTAACATTTACATGACGCCATCTTTAAATCCTACCAAAACATTTTATTAAATCCGGGTTTACAACGCGTTCGTGACACGTGTTGTTATTATATTGAACCCGAAATTTTCGAGGTGTTACAATGGCTGCTTTAAAAGGGTACAACATGGTGACATACGCTCTTTTGGAAAAAAAAAAAAAAACACCCGACACTTTCATGATTCAACTGGTTTCAAACACTGCAAGGCCAAATGGTAGATAGAATTTATATTCCTTCACTTAATCATCAGTATTTTTGAGTTTTAAATCACGGGTTTTAGTAAATTTGGAATTTTGATTATCCAGGGAGCTATTAAGGTGATGGCAAAAGATCTCATTAGAACACGACATTAGAACACAACATCAGATCGTGAATCAGATTCTTGATGAGATTGGAGTTGACATTAATCAAGAGGTAATCAACTAATCATTAACTTTCGTATTAAGAGTTGGTCAATAATATTAATTATTTTGTTAAAAAAAAACGGGTATTTAAGTAATAATTTGAACTTGCAGCTATTCAACGCCCCATCAGGGGCTGTCTCTGCACCTGCTGCATGGAATAAGGTGGCACAGGCCGAAGTATCTGCAATTGATGACGGTGGGATAGACAGTGATCTACAAGCTAGGTTAGATAATTTGAGAAAAATGTAAGATACATGTGTACATTATTGACTTTGTATAGGCTTTTTGAAGAATTTGTCAACTCTTTGGGTTGGGTATAGCTGATCTAAATAACAAACTACGTTCGCTATATATGTCGTAGCGTCTACTTCTATTTCATTAAATACTATATATGATTTCAGTAAGAAATCTATCCATTGTGAATTTCACAGGCGCCAGTTGTTTCCAGCCCAGTTTCGTATGGATTATCTGATTTTCGGTGCGAAGTTGAGGAGGTTATCGCAGAGGTAATAATTTTGTAAACCCTATACTTCCATCATTCTTTCTTTCATAAGTTATTATGGTTTTAAATAACTATTTTGACAAAATCGTTATAGTACTGGATGAGCTGGCACCACATCTTTTAATAATTGCATGTTATGACTGTGAGGTATATAGTAACGCTTTTGAATGATTTATTACATGAATTGTATATTGAAAAAAAAAATTACATGAGACAAAATTCACAGGTTAATTGTAGAAGAGCAGCTGCAGCTGCTTTTCAGGAAAATGTTGGTAGACAAGGAAATTATCCTCATGGAATCGACATCGTGAATACGGCTGATTATTTCGCACTTTCTTCACGAGTAAATTCCTATCTTAATGTTGCCGTAAGTATAGCCGAATATGATGGTTACCTTTATCCATTCATGGATGAACTTTTATCCAACAAGAATTTTCACCGGGTATGTTCTTATGCAATATGATATTTCAGGAAGTAAATAACTAAATATGTTATTTCTGGGCATATAATTAACTGATGATACTACAGGAAAAAGGATGTAGCTGTGAGAAGGGGATCTGCATTGGCATTAGGGGTTTTTCCGTTTGAGTTTCTTGCTTCAAGATGGAAAATAGTGCTTCAATATACAACTGTTAGGTCAGGGGGCATTTGCCCATCTTAACACAAGCGAACAAGCCAGGAATAAAAACCAAGCTGAAAAGAATGAAGCCATGTAGGTCATCTTTAAATTTTTGTAAGTCATTTTGTTTTGTATTAAAGCTTATTAATTCTTTAAAAATCTCCCAAACAAATGACTGGCGTTTGTTCTGCTCAGTAACTCAGCAAACACAAAGTTCATCATTACAAAAAAGGATACTAATGTTGACGCGTTTTACAACAGTTTAGGTTAAAGGGAAATATGTCCACCATGTGATTGTCTCGTGGTTTAGATTGAGGAGCAAGAACATGGATTTGTGCGGAGATGCATCAATCATGGGTGCTAACCAACAAGATGGAAAAAAATCAGGCTCCCTTTTTATTCAACGTATGCATTTTTCTACACCTATGTAATTAACACTTTTAGTACATATTTGTTTAATTTTTCCATTAAAACTTGATTAGTGACAAGCTGTTCAAGGGACCAGGATATTTTGAAGTTATTTAGGTTTATCTTGCTTTTGTAAGTCACTTTGTTTCGTATTTATTTTATTTATACACGAATGATCGATTTGTTTGTATTATTTTATTTATATACTAATATTTAATGATATTTTATTTATATATTAATTATTAATGATTAATGTAAATAACTTTCTCGAGTCCGGGAAGCAATCCCGGGTGATTTCAAGACATTGTTGTTGAATCGAATGAGATGGTTGATGTAATGTGGTCGTATTAATAACAAATAGTAATTAATATAACTAAGTTTCCCGAGCCCGGGAAGCAATCCCGGGTAAAAACCTAGTATATAATAAATGAAAGTTATTTGGGCCACGTGTCAACACCAGAGAGCCCCTAAATGCCCTTTTTCCCGCCCAACAGTGCCACTGCCCTCTTCTATTTATATCCTTCTTTATTTACTCATTTAGGGCTTCTTGCTTTCTTTCTCTCTCTGCTCTGCTCTATTTCCGATCGATGTTTATCCTCTCTCATGTTTATCCTTCTTCTTCTTCTCATATTCATCTCCTCAACAACGTACGGCAGAGGTTACTTCTATTGGATACATCTTCGTTTGAAACCCTAAATCATGTACCGTCCACTGGTTGAAGAAGAGAATAATCATGTAAGATCTACTTTTTTATCTAGAAATTTTATTTCGTTTTATCTGTTTTGTCATACTGAACATGATGAACCCTTTTCTACCCTCAGAAGAAGAAACAGATCTCCTTATCGTACTCGATGAACGCTTTTGTACAACCTCCTCTTAATCGGTGACTCTGGTATGTTTGGTTTGTTGTATCATGTGATTACGAGCAGATTTATTTTGATATGTTTTGTACTTTGTCTTTCCAAACCTTTTTTGTTGGATTATAGAGTTTGTTGATTAGAAGCAACCTCTGCCGGACGGTTGTTGAGGAGATGGAAATGGGAAAGGTTATACCAGGTGTGTTGATAGGTGATACCAGTGCAAAAGTTTAGGACATCACCAAGGTAACTTAAATTGGTGTGATTTATTTTTTTTTGGTATTTCTAACGTTTTGATTTACTGTTTATTGGTGCATTGATTCATTTGTAATCCTTTGCAGATCTCCCGTCATCTCAATTTTAGCAATTAAACGTAGTTTTGTTAATCACTATCGGTGTTTTAATTACTAGCAGTGGTTAAAAAGTTTCCATCAGCTATTTGACTTAACAATAGTTTGCGTTATTTATTCTAAATTCATCAGTTTTTGTAGGTAAACTGAAGTTTCCACCAATAGGCACTGCCCAGCTAAGTTTCCTACAATGACAGTGGTTATAACAAGTTAATATGGCACATCACTGATCTGCCTAACAAGTGTTGGATATAAGGATGGTTGTACATAAAGTTTGATGAACATCATCCACTGTTCAATTATGAAGAACCACTGATCAAGACCAAAGTCCAGACAAGCACCGATCAACTAAATGTGAAACACTCTCCAACAACAGTGGTTCCTCATCAACAAAACATCTTCTATGTTTGTTTATGTTAACAGTGTTTATTCTATCTTTGTTTATGTTAATAGTGTTTATATGTAATAGAATTTATACTATCACTTCAGTGTTTTGATCTCTACTATTAATTGAACAGTTGTTTCATCTTTGTACTAATAAAATTCCTATACACTTGGATGAATATTAAGCACCTCATCTTGATTGTTTGAGTATAGTATTCTTGAAATTGGTTCAAACATTTGATTGTTCAAAATATTCCACTGCTGAAATACAACCACTGTTTCTTCAATCTCCATGTTGACCACTGATTTGACCAAACATCAGTGTTTTGAAAACTGGTTGGTATCCACTGATCGGAAAAAATACACCAACTTTATTCTCATCAAAAAATTTAAAGTTAGATTAAAAAAAATTCTTGATGACAATTTGTTTCAAACAAATCACTATTTTAATGCTGATTTCTTGATCTTTTGACATTTGATTAAGCAAATTTTGTATTTCAAATTGACGGTTATTATATGTTGATTAAAGTTAAAATAAAATTTAAAAAAGTCATTATGGCATTTGCTATCAAATCAAGTCAGTAGTTACTGACAATATCAGTAATTTTGAAATTGGTTCAAACATTTGATTGTTCAAAATATTCCACTGCTGAAATACAACCACTGTTTCTTCAATCTCCATGTTGACCACTGATTGACCAAACATCAGTGTTTTGAAAACTGGTTGGTATCCACTGATCGAAAAAATCCACCAACTTTATTCTCATCAAAAAATTTAAAGTTAGATTAAAAAAATTCTTGATGACAATTTGTTTCAAACAACTCACTATTTTAATGCTGATTTCTTGATCTTTTGACATTTGATTAAGCAAATTTTGTATTTCAAATTGACGGTTATTATATGTTGATTAAAGTTAAAATAAAATTTAAAAAAGTCTTTATGGCATTTGCTATCAAATCAAGTCAGTAGTTACTGA
This sequence comes from Helianthus tuberosus, assembly GCA_030545235.1. NCBI lineage: Eukaryota > Viridiplantae > Streptophyta > Magnoliopsida > Asterales > Asteraceae > Helianthus > Helianthus tuberosus. The sequence continues at coordinate 166,416,266 of CM060369.1, read as the reverse complement.
CAATATCAGTAATTTTGAAATTCAAAATATGTAAAATGGTAATTTAAAAGACTTTGTTTATATATAACAGTGTTTTCCGCATCAATGTTTTAAAGACTGTTAGGTTGTTAGATGTCATCACCTCAGTGTTTTATATGAAACCATTTTTATGGCATCAGTGTTTATATGTAACAGGGTTTAGTACTTTTGTTTATATGTAACACTATTTATCACATCAGTTCAGTGGTTTGATCTGTATTATTAATTGAACAGTTGTTTCATCTTTATACTAATAAAATTCATATACACTTTGATGAATATTAAGCTTCTCATCTTGATTGTTTGGGTATAGTATTCTTGAAATTGGTTCAAACATTTGATTGTTCAAAATATTCCACTGTTGAAATACAACCCCTGTTTCTTCAATCTCCATGTTGACCACTGATTGACCGAACATCAGTGTTTTGAAAACTGGTTGGTATCCACTGATCGGAAAAAATAGCCACTGCTCACTTTTACATTGTTGACAACCAATTACATAAGATTTCCACCAACATTATTTTCATCATAAAATTTAAAGTTAAATTAAAAAATAAAATTAAATTCTTGATGACTATTTGCTTCAAATCAAATCAGTAATTAATGCTGATTTCTTGAGCTTTGGACATTTGATTAAGCAAATTTTGAATTACAAATTGACGGTTATTATATGTTGATTAAAGTTAAAATAAAATTTAAAAAAGTCATTATGGCATTTGCTTTCAAATCAAGTCAGTAGTTACTGACAATATCAGTAATTTTGAAATTCAAAATATGCAAAATGGTAATTTAAAAGACTGTGTTTATATGTAACACTATTTATCACTTCAATTTAGTGGTTTGATCTGTATTATTAATTGAACAGTTGTTTCATCTTTATACTAATAAAATTCATATAAACTTTGATGAATATTAAGCTTCTCATCTTGATTGTTTGGGTATAGTATTCTTGAAATTGGTTCAAACATTTGATTGTTCAAGTATTCCACTGCGGATACACAACCTGTGTTTCTTCAATCTCCATGTTGACCACTGATTGACCGAACATCAGTGTTTCGAAAACTGGTTGGTATCCACTGATCGGAAAAAATAGCCACTGCTCACTTTTACATTGTTGACATTCACTGATATTGACCATCAGCGGTTTCCCTAAAAAATAGTCAGTGCTCACGTTTTTGTTTTTGATGTTGTTAATTAGTGATACATTGAAATTATCAAATGAAAACTAGAATTACAATCAAATTATCATTTTACCTAATCTTTACATTCCAATTACATAAGAGTTCCACCAACATTATTTTCATGATAAAATTTAAAGTTAAATTAAAAAATAAAAAAAAATCTTGATGACTATTTGTTTCAAATCAAATCAGTAATTAATGCTGATTTCTTGAGCTTTGGACATTTGATTAACCAAATTTTGAATTTCAAATTGACGGTTATTAGGGGTGAGCAAGTTTAGGTCCGGACCGAAAATAACCGAGAACCGAACCGAAAATTACCCAACCCGACCCGAACCCAAGTACCTAGGTATTTAGATCGGTTCCAATTTTTCATATAAAATCGGGTCGGGTCGGGTCGGTTCTCGGTTCTTTTCATGGTGAAACCCGACTTTGACCTATGCACCGGAACCGACCCTATATTTAGGGTAGTGAATCGGTTCTGTATTTTATGTTTGATCGGTTCTCGGGTCGGGTCGGGTAATGGTCGGGTCGGGTTTTTCCTTTTGCTCACCCCTAACGGTTATTATATGTTGATTAAAGTTAAAATAAAATTTAAAAAAGTCATTATGGCATTTGCTTTCATATCAAGTCAGTAGTTACTGACAATATCAGTAATTTTGAAACTCAAAATATGCAAAATGGTAAGTTAAATTTTTCGTTCTCTCTCTTATTTTTTTTTTCCTACAGTGCATATCAGTTCTAATATTTAATTATTTTATTAAAGCAGCATATAAGAATATACACTACTTTTACCTTTGAAATTAAATCTGAAATTTATGACGTCCAATAACAGTGTCAAACCATAACAGTGGTTCAGCATCAACTTTAGTTATTCTATGTTTCTTTTTATTTGTTTATGTTAACAGTGTTTATATGTAACAGTGTTTTCCGCATCAGTGTTTTATAGACTGTTAGGTTGTTAGATGTCATCACCTCAGTGTTTTATATGTAACCATTTTTATGGCATCAGTGTTTATATGTAACTGTGTTTAGGAACAGTTTTGTATTTCACATCACTTCAGTGGTTTGATCTCTACTATTAATTGAACAGTTGTTTCATCTTTATTTTAATAAAATAAAATTCCTATACACTTGGATGTTAAGAGTGTTTAAGTGTTTATATTTAACAGTGTTTTTCGCATCAGTGTTTATAGTCTGTTAGGTTGTTAGATGTCATCACCTCAGTGTTTTATATGTAACCGGTTTTATGGCATCATTGTTTATATGTAACAGTGTTTATCGCCACAGTGGTTTATATGTAAGAGTATTTATCACATCACTTCAGTGGTTTGATCTGTACTATTAATTGAACAGTTTCATCTTTATACTAATAAATAAGGTAACACAAAATACACTTGGATGATTATTAAGTTCATCATCTTGATTGTTTGGGTATTGTATTATTGAAAGTGGTTCAAACATTTGATTGTTAATGACTATTTGTTGCAAATCAAATTAGTAATTAATGCTAATTTCTTGAGCTTTGGACATTTGAGTTAAGCAAAATGTGAATTTCAAATTGACGGTTATTGTTTCTTAATTAAATTTAAAATAAAATATAAAAAAATCATTATGAAAATTGTTTTGAAATCAAGTCAGTAATTTTGAAATATTGAAATTCTTAATATACAAAATGGTAATTTAAAATTGACGTTCTTTCTATTTTTTTGCCTACTTTGCATATCATTTCTAATATTTTATTACTTTAAAAAAGCAGCATATAAATATATACACTCCCTACATTTGAAATTACATTTGCCACTGCATTCAGTTAAAATTTTTATTGGATAATCGGAAAGCTTGAATTTCAACCTTGATATTTTTTAAGAACATCCATGCTTATTGTATTATCATATTACGTTTAGCAATACTTATATTTTGCTTATTCTTTTTTTTTATGTACAGTCTTCAAATGGAGGTTGCAAAGGTTAGCATGCTTAACGATCTTAATACATTCTCAAACAACTATTCGATTAGAGTGAAGATTGTTAGCATTTCGAAGAAGATGATGAATGATAACAAAAATGAAATATATCGTCTTGATATGATCTTCATGGATGAGATGGTACCGTATATAGTTGTGTTATAATTTTTTTGGGCATATGAATATCCAAATGAATATAACACCTTTTTTATTTAATCGGATGTTTCATATTCTTAGGGAACTATGATACAAGCCAGCTGTTTGCATAAGATGCTAGGAAAATTCAAACACTTTCTTCAGTTGGATGAATGTCTTCTTATCACCAAACCTTCTCTTGCTACTAATAAGTCCTCTGCTAAGTATACCAAGAGAAATGACAAAATATCACTTTATTTCTATACTTCTGTTGAGAAATGCTTTGACTGGTCTGGACCGAAATACCGTTTTAATTTCGTTAACCTCAAGGATGTTGTTAAAAATAAATTTGAAGTTAATACAGTTATTGGTATGTAAATCACTACATGATATATATCTATTGTTTTGTCTTATTGTTTTTTTATTCTTATCACTTCTTAATGCTGTTATTGGTATGTAAAACACTGTTATTAGCACTTTATGTTTTATATTTGGCCAATTAGATTATGTGTTAAATTATAGTTCTTTAAGTCATTGTTCCATTTTCTTGAATTCTATCTAATTTTTTAAAGAACTTCAATAACAAATAGTGGTTTGAACATCTGTTTGCCTTTTGGTCAATAGTTAATGGAAACCTATGTTAGGTTCAACAATGTTTTGAAGAGGAAAACTGTGTTAGAAGACAGTAGATCTTAACAAGTTAAACATCTGTTAAGGCTTAAATAGATGTTTGCCCTTTAACAGATGTTTGGCCTTTTATATCAAATGTCTGGACTTAAACAGTTGTTTGACCTTAAACACATGTTTGAACCTTAAACAGATGTTTTGCCTTAAACAGAAGTTCTTCTTCTATATCAGATATTTGGACTTAAACAGATGTTTGACCTTAAACAGATGTTTCGCCATAAACAGATGTTTGGTCTTAAACCAAACATTTGTTTAAGCTCAACATCTGTTTGACTATTTGTCAATATCTTATTGACTTTTGGTTAACATCTGTTTCAAATTTGGTCAACATCTTATTTTGTAAAAGAGGTACAAAAACAAAGATTTTTTCAAAATCTCAAATCACCCTATCATGTAAGTGCATTGATGTAAAAGTGGAAATGATGTTATTCATATGGTCCTGTTGTGCTTTTGTTTGTCCTCTAATATGAGTTCATGATATAATGCGGTGATTTCAAGACATTTTTGTTGAATCGAATGAGATGGTTGATGTAATGCGGTCGTATTAATAACAAATAGTAATTAATTAATCTAAATAACTTTCCCGAGCCCGGGAAGCAATCCCGGGTAAAAACCTAGTTAGAATATAAGAATGAAAAGTATGGATGGGTCTTATTATGCCTTGAGAAAATTTCACTTTTTGTCCTTTATGTTTGTACTGAATTTTAAAACGTGCCCTTTAAAAGTTTTAGTTTCAATTTATGTCCAAATAACACATGTTTTATAACATTTTATGTCCTTTACACCAAACTGAGTTAATTTACTCAGTTAGGTTTATTTAATCCATGGGTATAATTGTCATTTGAAGTTTGATTGCAGTTGTGTCCCCTTATCTTCTTCAAAAACATGCGCACACCAAGAATGATCTGCCTCTCTCTCCTTCTCGATTAAACACCGGCGACCGGAGCCACATCTCTGGCGACCGGGTTCCTCCGGCGAACCACACACACACAGCCCCCTTACCTTCACTCACACACCCGTAACCATCTGAACACCCCTCGATCACCGGCAAACCCCCACACCCCCTCGTTCTTTTCTCCCTAAAACCCGACCGGACTCCGGCCGGTGAAGCCGGCGGAGCCGGTGACGTTGATAATGATGAGCGATGATGATGATAGTGTCGTTGATGACGACTGACGCTGATAATCGAGGATAATGATGGTTGACAGCGGAGGCGGTGGTGCGGCTCCGGTGAGTTCCACGGCAGCGGTGACTGAGTGGTGGAAATGGGGGTGTTTGACGGCGGCACTGTGACTGAGTTTCGGGTAAGCCCTTCAACACCCCTTTTTTCTTCTCTTTTTCTCTTTAGATCCGACACGATCTATGAATTTTTCTAGCACATTGGGTGGTGTTTCAGGTAATCACGATGTTGAAGATGATGATGGTGGCAGTCCGACAGCGGCGTTGGCCGCCGGAGCCACGGCGACGGCTGCCGGACTTGAAGGGGAGAAGGCAGGAGATTTGGGTTGTGTGCTAGGATTTCTTAGAAATTGAAGAAGATAAGGAGATAAAAGGGATGTGATGCATTTATTTATAAAATACCATTTTTGCCCTTGCCTTAAATAAATCTAACTGAGTAATTTAACTCAGTTTGGTGAAAATGACATAAAGTGATATAAAACATGTGTTTTTTGGACATAAATTGAAACTAAAACTTTTAAAGGGTACGCTTCAAAATTCAGTGCAAACATAAAGGACAAAAAGTGAAATTTTCTCTTATGCCTTAGAGTTAAGGTTAAATGGGTATTAAAAGATTACCAAACAACAAAAGACAATATGCACATTTGGTTTGTTTTCCTTATATATACATAGAGAAATCTAAAGCACCAATAGAACCGTTGCCATTAGGTATTTATAAAACTAGAGTATCCATTTCATTATTTCTTAACTACATGTATTGATGAAGACAAGGAGTCGCGAATCATTGGAAAAGTTTAAGCAACAAATGTACAATAAAGATAGGCTATACAACCATATTAAAAAGATCAAACCCTTAGGGCAAAAGTGTCTAGCTATATGAATATCCATACCTTGATGAAATTACTCTATTCAAATTATTAAGATAAGTTAAACCTCAACAATGATACAATCCCACTCATACATCAATAGAAGACCACCATGATACAAAGCACATTATGCTTGCTTAAAACAAAGAATATCATACGATTGCTTATCTTCATTTACTATTCGCATCAAGGACATGTTACATTATTACCATTCATGATACACCAATTTAGGGCTGCAAACGAACACGGACAAGACGTTGTTTGTGTTCGTTTGTTAAGACATATATGTGTTTATGAACTATTCATGAATACTCACCGAACGAAATTTTATGTATGTGTTCGTTTGTTAAGGAAATGAACTTGTTCGTGTTTATTTGTTAGTTTTAGGCAAAGAACGTTAATGAAGGCCAATGAGCACAAACTAATATTCATGAACACAAATGGAAACAAACGAACACAAACAGACATTCATGAACAGAATACATAATACATTGAAACTTATTAAATATTTAATTTGTTGGAATATATAATACAACGAACTAAAAACACTAATGAACTATCGTACACAAACAGACACGTTGCCGAACATTCACAGACATAAATGAACGAACACAACCTCTATTCATGTTCGTTCATTTAACTAAATGAACGAAGTTTCTTATTCGTGTTCTTTGTTTAATCAACGAATAAACACAAACGAACTAATCGTCAAACAGTTCACAAACTGTTCGTCGAACGTAATGTTCTTTTGATCAATACTGAAGGGCTCATCTTGGACATTAACATTACTTAAAGGCCTTAAAATGTAACTTCCCATTTATTGCAACATTTTTGTCCTTTTTAAACAAATTTTTGTCCTTTTTAAACAAATAATAATTGACAAAGAGAAAAAGGGAACACCTTAGAAGTCCCACTCCTAAAATATCTACAAACTGCTTGCGTCTATATCTCTAGATCACCATTAACCAACAACAAGAATCTCTCATTTTTTCTTCGCTTTTTCTCGCCGGAGCTCTCTCGTCTACCGTTGTTCTAACTGAACCGTCTTTTTATTTTATCCATGGCTAATTGATGTGCGATCACTTTTAACCGTTCGATTTCTCGATTGAAGAGCTTTTGGATTAAGAAGTGTCGTAACGAGCTGCGATCGGTGACGGAAAGCTTTTTCGCATATTTTTGTGATCATTTTGTTGAGGTGAGGCGGTTATTTTGTTACTGTTTTTGATTTGTCGGTTAATTGATCACGGCTTATTGATTGTTATATGTGTATATAACTATATATGATGTTGATAATCTCGATTTGAACGGATTTTTGCTGATTGCTTATTATATTTGGTTGAATTATGATTTCGGTTTCTTCATTATTGCGTGAGTGTATGATGTTGATGATCTTAATTTGAATAGATTTATGTTGATTGCTTGTAAAATTGGTTGGATTATGATGTTGATGATATCAATTTGAACATATTTATGTTGATTGCTTATAAAATTGGTTGAGTTATGATGCATCTATGAAGTTGATGATGTCAGTTTGAACAGATTTATGTTGATTGCTTATAAAATTTGGTTGAATTATGATTCCGGCTTCTTCATTATTACATGTATCTATGATGTTGATGATTTCTTTTGAACAGATTTATGTTTTGCTTGTTTATAAGATTTGTTGAATTATAATTCCGGATTCTTGATTATTACATGTATATATATTGTTGATGATCTCAGTTTAAACAGATTTACTGATTGTGTATAAAATTGGTTGAATTATAAGAAATGATACTTTTTGTGGCATGCAACTATGCATATATTTATTTGATTCAATTCAAACATGAATTTAGGGACGGTTGGTTCACCTTTAGAAACGCATTAAAAAGTGTTGATTTGTTCATTTTTTTAAAATTTGATTGGAAGTTAAAGTAACTTAACTCTAGTTCCGATTTAAGATTTGATTTGTTCAATTCAATAGTCATCTGTCCTGATCAGAAAATTGTTAAGTGCAAACTTAATCCTCCATATATATATATATATATATTTGAACGGCAAAGTCTCTCCCCAAGAGGCACAAAGCCTCTACCAGACTACCAGCCGACCAAAGTGGTGATGGCTAATCCTCCATATAATTGAGGAATAGGAAGATATCCACACCTATCTACCATAATGGCAAAAGAAAAAAAAGACTCGAATCGTCATCTCAACTACTATCTCATAAATCTGTCGCATGTAGGTTCTAACAACTTAAATGAGGCGTTAGATCTCGCATTAAACCAGATTGTTGTCAAATAGGGCATGCCATATGAGAATCATTTATTATGTGATCATTATTAATTCGTGACATTTCAATAATGTACTACTGTACTATGATGGGATGTGATCAAACAAATATATACATAATACATCGATAGTACCACTTTGGTTCGTGGGTGATGCATGTGATAGAAAATAACCTTTGTATTTACATGGAGTGTGTGTGTGTGTATGTATCAAGATTTATTAACTTTTAATTGGTTTAGTACTTTAGTATACTGAATTAATATTGGTATGTCGGGATTCGGTAACAGGAATGATGAATTATCTACAAGGACCAGTTGTGTGCCCCTCTGTACCGCAGAAGCAAGTAGGGGTTCATAGAGTTCCTGCAGTTAACGGGTCATTAGCAAAGGCGAAAACTCTTAGAAGTGGGATATGGGGATTTAAAGGCTTCTATCGTCATCCTGTTCATATCCATTGTCAACCAAAGTCAAACACCATTACATGCACTTTTAGTTCATCCTCAAATGGCAATGGTAGCATGGCAGAGAGTTTTAATGAGAATGACTCTGATTATGTGGATTCCAGTGTAGTTGAAGCTGGTAAGACAATTTTAGTAATATTAAATAATCCATGTTGTCTTCAGGTGAATGTTTCTCATTTAATGCTAGTGTATTTATTGTTTTAGTAAAACAATACTTACCATTTTTTATCAAAAACAAACAGCAATGTTATCATTTTGGTATATCCATTATTAAGCCTGCAAACGAACCAAACGTTTCGTGAACCGTTCGGTGGGAAGTTCGTTTGTGTTCATTCGTTTATTAAACCAACGAACAAAAACAAGAAATTTTATTCGTTTAGTTAAATGAATGAACATGAACAGAGGCCGCGTTCGTTCATTTATGTTCGTGAACGTTCGGTAACGTGTTCATTTATGTTCGATTGCGTTCGATTATTCATTAGTATTTTTAGTTTTTATATTTTATTCAAGTACTCTAAAATTCTGAAAAATAAAATATTTAACAAGTGTCGGTGAAACGAGAGAACTCATCCCAAAAGACTAGTCTGGTGGGTGAGAGAGCACATTTGGTATATAAACCCCACATTGGTTGCCCATACAACCGATGTGGGACAAGTCCCATACCTTGCAATGCTATTAGTCCATAACAATCGACCCTCCTTAAAGGTCCAATGTCCTCATTGGTCACGGCCATGTTGGTCACGGATGGCTCTCTCCAGGCCACCACTCCGAGTTCTGGCTCTGATACCAATTATAAGTCCCAAAATCGGATCAAACAATGATATCGCAACTAGTTTGATTGGTGGCGGAACAAGAAAGTAGATGAAACAGATTTGATGAATACCAAAAGCTTAACTTGCATACAATATGATTGTCAGATACAAGTTTGCTGCAAATAACTCAGAGTCAACAACCAAAACCTGAATGATCAAACAAGTGTTTATAAGGGAGCTTAAGCCCACAGCTCCCCCTAAACCTAAGCCCTTTTCGCCCCACCAAGCCCATTCCATAAGCCCAAAACAATCACTAAACATCTAGCCCACAACACTAATTAATAACTCATGTAATCACTAAACATCTAGCCCCCAACACTAATTAATAACTAATGTATAAACCTTTAAGGGCCTAACAGTCAGTGTATTACATATTTTGTTCATGAACGCTTGTTTGTGTTCGTTTGTTTCCATTTGTGTTCATGAACATTAGTTTGTCTTCATTTGTGTTTATCAACGTACGTTTTCGTTCGTTGCCCAAAATTAACAAACAAACACAAACGGACATGAAAACATTCATTTCCTTAAAAAACGAACACGAACATAAAATTTCGTTGCTGTAAGTTTTCATGAACAGTTCGTGAACACATATATTTCTTAACAAACGAACACGAATAAGGACTTGTTTGTGCTCATTCGGTTTGTTTGCAGCCCTGTCCATTATTGTCGCTCGTCTTACGGTTGGTTTTCTATGCAGTTGAAGTGAAGAGCAGCCTAGAAGGATTTATGATTAAGATGAGGGACGGTAGGCATCTAAGATGTGCTCATAACAATCCTCAAGGTGGTAAAACTCCCGATTACGCCCCGCATCCTGCGATTGTATTGAAGATGGAAGATGAAACCGGCCTATTACTTCCAATAATTGTTTGTATGTATATATTCTTATATGTTTCTTGGAATTACATGCGTAATGACTTGCTAAGATCGTTTGTGTTTTCTTGCAGTGGAGATGCCTAGTGTGTTGCTCATGGCAGCAATTCGCAATGTTCAAATCGTACGCTGAATCCTTACCGTTGACTTTTAACTTTTTTTTATTGCCTTTTTCATGTATATTTATTTGCTAAAGTAATAGAAATGCTTGTCTTGTGTTTCAGGCTAGGCCAACTATGTATCAAGTGGTGCGGGAAATGGTTGATAAGATGGGCTATAAAGTAAGGGGCTGTTTGTTCTTTTCCCCTCAGAATGTTTACATTGTGTTCCCGAGCTTCATTAAAAGAGAGAAAAGAAAGATTTATAAGGAAATAAATCGAGCTTCATTAAAAGAGAGAAAAGAAAAGATTTGTAAGGAAATAAATTTTAGTTGTGTTCCAGAGTTTCATTAAAGGAGAGAAAAGAAGGGAAAATGAGAGGTTTTTTGCCTAAATTTAATCTTTCCAATTTGGAAAGAAATGGAGAGAAAAGAAAATGAGGGAATCATTTCTTTTCTCTTCTTAACTTAACTCGGGAACACAACGTTAAAGTATTTGAATTACAAACCTTAAATATTTATTATTCAGGGTGAATTTGAATTATATGGAATTTATTTGAATTTATCCGAATTCGAGTTTCAAATACGAATCGAATCTAATTTCAAATCGAATACGAATTCTGGTAAAAAATTAAAAATTCAAAAAAATCAATTCGATGAATTTGAAAATTCGTTATTTGATTGGATGAACACCCCTAATTCGGGCCGGGTCAAAAGTAGACATATTGGGTCAACTCACACACTTATTATTCGTTTTCTTTTCATGGTTATTATAAATTATTAATGTTAGAAAGATGTTTTAAGAAACTATATTATTAAAATGATAATCTTTTTTTAAACGACTATTAAAATTATAATCTGATTTCTGAAAAATAGAACGGTTTTTAGATTTAATTGTGGATACATTTTGGGTGACTTTTAACCCATTTGATGTGTATCGCTTCCATTCCAACGAATTATATAGAGTTTACTGTTTGACCTGCTGGGGACAAAGTATAACCTGAATCCAATGTTTTAAAATCCGGTTTTTTAATCATACCGGATTAGGCACAAAAATGGTTTAATCGGTTGAACCGGGTTGTGTCGGGTGGTTCAACCGGGTTGACTAGTTAATTGTATAATTTCATAAATTACAACATTAACTCAAAAAATAATCCAAAATTGGATTAAAATGGAAATCTGGAACGAACGATTGGGTGATGGAAGTCTGGAACAAGTCACGAATGATGGAGTGATGAAGCAAGTTTTGAAATTTTATCGATGGAGATAAAATATTAAAAGTTGTTAGGTTAAAGCTAAGAGTAAACATGGAGATAGGACGCTAATAGGTAAAATCCTAACCCAAAAACATACCTGAGACAGTACCGGTATAACGGTTCAAACCGGTATACCGGATTTTACCGGCGGTACAACGTCTATGCCGTTTCTCCTACTTACCGGGGTTGTTTCGGACCGGATTTACATCCGAAAACGGTAATACCGGTATAACCGGCCGGTATTTACCGGTTTTTAAAACATTGCCTGAATCAACCCGTTTTTCTATATACAGGTCGGGTTACCATGTACACCCACTTTTCTTCCCCTCTAATGTAGGTGGTCTTATGTTGTTTTTGGTATTTTACAGCACAATGGAGGGATAAGCTCACTCAGCTTCGATCCAAGAAGAACCGAGCATAACATGTAATATAGCCACTTTCTTTTGTTCATCATCAACTGTTCGTCGCAATTTTCCTTGTGTCGTTATATGAGTTTGTGTCGGTTATATGCCTAACTTGCATGTAATAGTTTGCTGTATTTCTGTATTTGTTGCAGGAGGATGGATCTGTACATAATTTGGTGTCTGGTAATTATCATTGTGCGTGTTTCTTTAGTTGAAAATATGTATTAAGGTTTGTAATGTACATATGTGTTGTAAATTGTAGCGCGACTATCGCCAACATTCCTGTTTCATTCTACTTGTTGAAGCAAAACTAGTCACATATGTATGGTCAAAACTCCTCCTTAAGCCTAAGCCCGAGATTGAGTCGGTTCCAAAGGCTAAAACCGTAGCAAAACCGATAGCAGCTTTCAAGCCTAAAGCAGATTCAAAATAAAAAGAAAGAGTTAAATGTCATTTTAGTCCCTGTGGTTTGGATCATTTTTGCCAGTTTAGTCTAAAGGTTTGAAACGTTGTCATTTTAGTCTAAATAGTTTTAAATGTTGCCATTTTAGCCCACTAGATTAACTCTATCCCTTTATTTTGTTAACTACAAGGGCATTTCGGTTATTTTAAATGTAATTCTGTTAACTAAAAGGACAATTCGACCATATAAAATGGCAATGCTTGAAACTATTTGGACTAAAATGGCAACGTTTCAAACCTTTGGACTAAACTGGCAAAATGACCCAAACCACAAGGATTAAAATGGCATTTAACTCTAAAAAAATGGACGCGGTGACTCCTAAATAATGTTCAAGTTTCATATCTACTTTATATAGACTTAAAATTTTGAACAATTTAAAATCTGCAATCAATTTCCGGACATGCAAACCGGCCCATGCCGGACCACCCAGACCTAGCATGTAAGAGGTAAATCGGCCCCACTTAGCAGCAAGGCGACGGAGGGTGGCAACCTCAAGGATTGTGTAAACTATAATGAATTGAAGCACAATAACAGAAATAGCGACAAAACGGTGGAGAAAATCTTGTTTAACCAAAACCAAGAAAAATCCCCAGACCCCTAGATCTTACTAAATGTAAGATCACAAAGATACAAGATCAACAGATCTACTGATGATTATCCACATATGATCATCAAGACTCATACAACACAAAATCTCTCAAATACAAAAAAAGAGATCAACAGAAACAACATAAATAATAACTCTAACAAACCCTAATACAGAGAGAATAGAAAGTCTGGACAAGTGAGAAGTGAGAATGAGGCGAAGGTGCTGTTTGTTTTTGCAGACATAAAATGTCTGCAAGCTGATTTCATCTGTTCTCATGTCTGCAACTGAAGATGTGGTCTGAAGCTCTGAAAGCTAAAAATATAAGACTGTTTGTTTTTAACAACTTTGTACTCAAAACCTCAGTATCACAAATTTACATACTTGCTGCTCGGACTTCTCTTGCCGTCACGGAATGATCAATAAAATAAATTAATCAATAACTTAACTAATAAGTAATAACCGAACCAAACAATAAGATAGAATGAATTTATAAAATAAAACATAAAAAAGTCCCTCTTAGCCTTAAATCTCTCTTACCCACCATTTCTGCTATGCTTCAACAGGTATTGTCTCAATTTTGGTTCAATTTGTGTTTTTTTTTCTTGTTCGTAACTGCTATGCTACTTCTAAAGTTAGTTTGGATTTGCTTATTTTTCAAAATATAATTCATACTACTTTGATTATTGTTTGATTTTGGCCCTAATTTGGTGATCTGTCTGTTTCCCCCAAATTATGCTTCACGTTCCCTGAATGTCAAAATGTTTAATTTTGATGATAAATAACTGTTAAATACTTTCAGATTGAAATGTTTATGACGACTTTAAGAAAGTAGAAGGAATTAGAGCTTACCGGAAACCGGCCGGACTTTTACTCCGGTCATCGGAGTTTAGAGAGAGGAAACAGAGAAGTTTTTGTGATGTGCGGTGTTTGGATTAGGGTTTTATATATTTTTGAATAGAAAAAAGAGGAAGAAGGGGTTTTGTGAAGAAGTTTGAAGCAAAGGTTCCATAGCTTTTTTTTAAGATGAAAGAAGCCATTTTTAGATCTGTTTAAAAAAAAACAAGGGTAAATTACTTTTTGAGTCCCTGTGTTTTATGGGTTTTAACTAGTTGAGTCCAAAAGCAAAAAGTTTAACGACCTGAGTCCCCATAAGCAATTTCTTTAACCATTTGAGTCCAAATTTCTAACACCATCCATCAAGTTTGTTCACTACAAGGGCAATTTAGTCATTTACATACAAAGTACAACTCTTATATGCACAAAGTATAAGGAACAAGTGTCTAATGCATAAATATTTTAATATTTTAATATTATATAAAATAAATCTTTATATATAATGGTATCCACACCTGCATAATTTACTCAGACCTGTTCATCTCTTCTCTCTCGCTTATCTAGACCCTTACGCCACCACCGTTCACACCACCGCACCACCACTGCACCACCACCATCCCCACCGCACCTCCACCACTATCACCACCTTTCGTCCGTCAACCACCACTGCACCGCCTGCAAACCGCACCGTCAACCACCACTGTCAACCACCGCCTGCATACGAGACCTCCACCACTGTCAACCACCGCCTGCATACGAGACCACCATGTCTCCGTCGCCTCTCCCTCTCCACCTATCCAACAAAACCCTAGAAAAAGAAACCCTAATTTTTTATTTTCCCCAAATTGTTTACTACAAATCAGCAGGCGTCGGATGATGATGAAAGTGAAGCTACTCCGGGTGATGATGTTGTAGAAGAAAGCATACATTAATTAATATAGAAAGATAAGCTGATAGTTGAAAACAGGGATGAACTTGCAATGTATGTATGATTAAACATTTATGATCATCTGGTAGGATGTTTTTAGAGGGAGAGGCATTCTCCGGCTGTCGAGGATGGTGGTGCAGAGGGTTTTGATGGTGATGATGGTGTCGCAGCCGGAATGGAGCTTGGACAGTGTAGTGGTGGGAATCGTATACAAGACTTTTCTCAAAAAGTAAACCCTTTATTCTAATTGCTGGGAATCGTAGCTCCAGAGGAGTATTTCGCAGCCGGAGATGGAGCTTGGACATGAGGGTTTTGATGGTGATGATGGTGTCGAAGGTGGGGCTTTGATGGTGAAGATCGGTGGTGGGTGTTGTGGTGGGTGTTGTGGTGGTGACGGTGTAGTGGTGGTGGTGACGGTGGTATTGATGGTGTGGCGACGGTGGTGTTGCTGGTGTAGGTGTGGTGGTGGGTTGGAGGTGGTTTTGGTAGAGAGAGAGAGAGAGAAAGTTCTGGAGGTAATGGTGAAGATAAAGACTGTTTATGATCTGGACATATATATATATATATATATTTAATAATAAAATGGTTTTTTTAATATAAAAGGGTGTTTTGGTCATTTTAAAAAAAGTTAACTGAGATTATCTAACTGAGGTTGAAATTTGGACTCAAATGGTTAAAGAAAATGCTTATAGGGACTCAGGTCGTTAAACTTTTTGATTTTGGACTCAACTAGTTAAAACCCATAAAACACAAGGACTCAAAAAGTAATTTACCCAAAAAACAAACAGTCTTCAATGTCTTATGTCTGCTCGCCTGCAGACATAGACTCTTTGCAGACGTTTTAAGCAAAAACAAATAGCACCGAACAGTGATTCTCCAGGTCATTTATACTAGCTTCTTTTCAACTTACACTTTGAACCCTCATCTATGGATGGAGATGATCGCAGTCCTCCATTAGTTATATAACCAGTCCTTTATACCACAATACTTAGAATATACAACCCTTCAATATCATAAATAATCCAGAAGAGTCCCTCAGCTTTAACCTGTAACACTTATTAACCAACAGTATTAACCACGTTACAAAATATAATATAATATAAAACAATCTATATATATATATAAACATGATAAATAAGGGCTTAGGTGTCATGATATAAGGGCTTGGAAGATGAGGTGGCATCACCATAGGGCTTCTTGAAATTGGTTTTGGCTCCAAAAATTCGGGTCTCTTTTTCTTGATACGGGCAGACGCGGGATCCGGGTTTTCAACCCGGATATAAATACCTTCTAAAACCAGCTTCTTTTGTATTCCCTGTTCTAAACCCTAGCCTCCCATTCCTCTTCTACATTAGTCATCGCAGCCATCACTAAATAAGATTAAGATCTCGATCAACCATTACAGGTATGTTCTTGATCTTCGGGTCCGTATTTTCATTCTTGGATATCCAGCTTTTTACTCGATCTTATAAACAAATAGACGCACACATCAAAAACCCTAAAAGCTCCCACGTTCTTCTTCAATCGCTTGACAAAGGATTCCAAAATCAAACCGATTCACTTCCAGGTATGTCGATTCTGTAGATATTGATTCTATACTTTACATTTGTTTATCAGCTATTTTTTTTCTAAAATTTGTCTGTTTCATCGCCCAAGAGGAAGATGGTGACGGTGGTGGTCACCTGAAGAGGGAAGACGACAACGACATGGGTTGATTTAGGGTTTCTCCATCGGTGGTATTGTGATGGTTGTGGTTCTAGGCAATGGTGAAAGGGCGGCGGCTAGGGTTCCACCAACACATAAATCTGACCGATTTTGGTTTCGGCAGGTACTGGTAAGTCATAGCCAGGTCCCTCCTCCGTTCCGCCTCCACCTCCGTCAGAGCATCAGCTCCTAGAATCTCCGACTGTACACGCTCCTTCCGCTCTCGAAAACCCCTTTCACATCGCATTTTCAGGTATTTTTTTCTTCGTAACCTTCAACTGTATATGCAAATTTGAATTTTCACATATACTCGTGTTTTGCTTAACCAGTTATTAAGGATATTTGACACCACACACTGTGATTCTTATTGCTAGATTGCCTTGAATGTTGTTTAGACGAAATTTGATTGTAGCTACCAGTTTTTCCTTTTAGTTTCCAATGACTGAAGCCAAAAGGAAAACAAAGTTTATAAATTGAATATCTTAGTTAGTATGCTCATTTCTACTTGCAATTGGACGGACGGGTACTTGACATGTATGCTGTGGATCATAGTTTGTTTACTAGAAAGCTCATGCATAATATTGGATTTTGCTTCCTGTGTTTTCGCTTCGCACTGTTAATTTTACCGATTTTTTTTGTAGTGTATAGTATTGGATTTTTCGTTATGCGGTTGATTAGAACATAGAAAGAAAGTTAGGTTTCCAGGGTCTTTGTTTTTAATATGCATTTCTTGCGCCAAATAACATCTAACAGCTTTGTGAAAAAATAGGTCACTTGTAGAGATGAGTTGTATCGCATATATGCGATTGTTTATGCATATGCATATGTATAATTTGTATGTGTCTGTGTGTATTATACATACGTTGATTAATCAAATATATATTCTTGTAACTGTTCCATGTAGATAACAACTGTTGAAGAGGCAAAAAAGTTCTATCCACTATTCGGGCTTGGAGCCAATGTTGCCTTAATATTCTCGGGTCGTACGGTGAAATACTTCTCAAATATGCGAAAACATCTGGGTCTGGGAGTTGATGGATGGGCTATTTCTTTAAAATACATGATGAGTATTGTGGTGTTAATGGGCCTAGCAATTTGCAGTCTTTATTGGTGGGTCAATACATTTGTTCCTCTTCCTACCCGTAGCAAGAAGAAGAAGGTAACATTTCATATCTTTATAATTTTTCTTTTTTAAATAAATATCTGATTATTCAAAACATCCTGTATTTTTAAATTTTTTTCATTATTTGGGGGGTCAAATAATTGTTTATTTAATGTTAAATAAGTAAACGTCAATTGATTTTTTTTTGTGCAGGAGAAGGCAAACATGAGCACAATGGAAAGTTTTAAATTCTTAGCTTCGTCACTCCAGGTAAGAAATCCAGTCGTTCTAATCTAATTTTATATACCCTTCCGAATGATTTGAAATACGCGGACCGGATCGTTTTTAGGGCGTTCCGAGTCGGAGTTACCAAATTCGCTGATAGTGTTAAAAAGATGCGGCTGGTGTAATAGAAATATTAGGGTTTTTGTGTTGTTTAGTGAAGAAGAAATAAATAAAAAGAGAAATAGATTGTGTGTGCGGCTGTTAAATCATTTTTAGGGGCTTAGGTTTTTTTTTCTTATACGTGGGAAAACATTTTAGGTGTTTAGGTTTTTTTTTGCTTATTCGTGGAAAAAGTGATAAGGTTGCCTTATATTGACAGCTAAGGGGTTTCAATAATATCAAATAAAAAAATAAATGTGTGTTTTTCTTGAAAGGTTTGGATAAAAAAAGTTACAGATGGATGATGACAGATTCAAGAATTGTCAAAGAATATGTAACATATTGTCATCTTCTACTTCAAGATATCATATTATCATCTTCTACTTCTACTTTAGAATTTTAGAACTTTATATTTATGTTTATGTTTTCTATTTGGTAATATGAATAATGGATTTTGGTTAGTTGAATTTAGTAATTTTTGTTTTAATTTGTGTATACAGAACCGGACTCAATGGTACACCGTACCGGATCGTACCGAAATGAACCTACCCCCTCCGTACCGAATTCGATTAGAACGATTGGATGTGGATGTGCATGCGAAACCAACTGAGAAACCATCAGAATCAAGTCCCATGACAACATGTGACTCTTGAATCTTTTTATTGTTCTTTGAAACCGTCAAATGTTGCTGTAAGAGGTAAAAGTCAATTCATGTATGTGTTATATTGTTTTAGGTCATACATTCAGAGCATTGGATGCGAAACCATTGTGTATGTGAGAAGTGTTATTATTTGCGGCTTTTTCTCAAATAGAAAACGGGCTTACTGTTACTGATCTCTGTTTATACAGCATTGCAATGGGCTGCATATACACAAAGGCAAAAAATTACCCAAGGGAACCAGCAGCTCACGTGGCAATAAGTAAGTTACTTTTAAGGAACACGCAGATAAAAGTGTATTATTTATACATGTTTTTTTGTTACTTTGGTTATATAATACTTGTACTTGATTGATATTTACCAGTTGATGTTCGGGTAATGTCATACCAGATTTCAAATGTAAGTTGATAATTAAGATGAATTGTTACAAGTTTGATAAAGAATAGCCAAAACAGAACTAAAGTCAATGTTTTTTCTTATTTTCAAATAAGACTCTTCTTGAAATGGGCAAATATAATAATTGGGTTATCCTATTTTTGAAGACACATATTAAGTGAAGGTCTTTTTTCTTTCATCATTCTAACACATGTCTGCACATTATGAGGTTTTTATGCATTTGAGTCCACCTCTCATTTAGCGTGTTTACAATTTTGTTATTGGATGTTGCAGTCGTGTTGGGGTCTCGGGTATGTGGTGGCTACTCTTTTTATGTACATATTATTTAAATAGTTTACAACATCTTTTGGTCTTTTAATATACAGATTAAATGCCTTACATTTTAAAAGACGACAAATATGAGACAAAGTACAAGACTGACTTAAAAGGTACAGTACCTAGGCAATGCTACTTAGGCAAGCTTAGTATTGACACCAAAGTTTATATTATATAGTATCGACACTAAAGTTTATATTATATACATAAACACTTATAATTTGGTTGTTGTTTTTTTTGTAGAGGGAACTCAATTTACTACGGGAAAGGTTTTGGTAACTCGAAGGATATGCATCTTCAAAGGGACTCGACTATCTTTAAATTGTGTATCCACTGTATCACTAATTTATGTAACATGAGACTTTGTACTTTATTTTATTTGTATACTTAATATTTATCTTAATAGTTTTCTCCAACCCGGGTAGCACCCGGGTGATAACCTAGTTATTAACTATAACCATAAGGTATAGTTTTTTAACATTCCTCCTTCATTCATATTCACATGTTATACAAATCTATCAACCCTAGTTTTCTACAAAAAATACTAATGCTAAACAGAGTTCAGCCCTTTTGTAAAAATATAAGCTAATTGTTGCTCAGAATCTACCTTTTCTGGTATCACTAAGCCATTAGCAATTTTTTTTTCTTAAAAATGAAAGTCAATCTCAAAATGTTTAGTTCATTCATGAAACACAGGATTTAAAGAGATTGAAATCGCAGGCTTGCTATCAGAACACAACCTCAACGGTAATTCACATAACACATTAAGTTCACTTAACACATTCCTAATCCATAACATTCCACACACAGCGGAACACATATCTCTATATTCAGCTTCAGCTGTAGACCTGGACACAACACTTTGTTTTTTACTTTTCCAGGAAATTAGAGAATTTCCTAAAAAAATGCAAAACCCAGTTATCGACTTCCTATTGTTTATGTTTTTGCCCAATCAGAATCAGCATAGCTGATCAATTCAAAATTATTACTTTTTCCTAAAACACAACCCTTTACCAGGTGACAACTTTAAATATCTAAGCAGTCTTAATGCAACCTTTAAATGCAATTCTAAAGGTTTGTGCATAAACTGACTAAGATACTGAACAGTGTAACTAATATCATGCCTTGTTAACGATAAGTAAATGAGCCCGAGTGCAATCTCACCAAGTGAATGTAAATCAAAACGCAACCATATTGATGATGCAAGTAGAATGGTTGCAGATCGGTTGTTTACAAGAAAGGACAATGACATTCAGTGGCGCAGGATATGAGGGGCCGGGGGGGCGCCCGACTCCCCGAACTTTTTGCGAAGTAGTGTTACGTATCTATTTTTCGTATAGAAATTTTTAGGTTTATATGTATTCACCCCCCCCCCCCCCGGTTTAAAAAAAAAATTAGGTATATATTTTTTTGGACCCCCCGGTTTAATTTTTTTTTGGTATATACGTTTTCGACCCCTCCTGTTTTATAAAAAAATATTTATATAGCCCATTAGGCATTAGTTAAACCTGTTGCTGACTTGCTGCTAACCGGTCAAAAAAAACCCAAAAAAAACCATTATAACTTAGCCCATTAATTAAAAGCCCAAAGAAAACCCATTATAACTTGAAGTCTTGAATAGCCCATTAGTTAAACACTTAAACCTGTTGCTACTTGCTGCTGCTAACCGGTCACAAAAAAAACTGCTTTTGCTTGCTGCTAACTGGAGAGTGGAGACGAGGACTCGAGGAGAACAGAAGAAAAAAACGCAGGTGCGGCTGTGGGCTGTCTTCTTCGTTCGACTAATCGACTTCGAGGAGACGAGGTATGTGTTTTTTTTTATCTTTAGGTTTAAATTAGGGCTTAATTTATGTGATTTAGGTTTAAATTAGGGATGAAATTGGACCGATTTTTTGCCATAAACTTGTTGAAATTAGGGATTTAGGGGTGAAATTAGGCTATAACCATGCTAGATATTAGAAAAAGAAAATGCCTTGTTGATGGTTAATTAGGCTATAACCATGATTTTGTTAACTTGTTGAAATAAATTAGGGATTTAACTTGTGTTGTTGACTTGTTTCTTGTTAGATTACGCTATGGGGAAAAACAAAATCATAACTTCTTTTTTTAAAAGAAAGAATGAAGAACAAGTTGATGGAAACAATGACATTAAACGGCAAAAAGCTTCAACAAGCGAACCGGTTAATGAAGCGAATAATGAACCGGTTAATGAAGCGAATAATGAACCGGTTAATGAACCGAATCAAAACATTCCTCAAAATCCGATTAACATTAATGAAGTGGATGTTAGTAGTCTAGAAAGAGATCCCGCTAAGAGACTTGTGGAAATATCCGGTTAATATAAGGGAGCAAGTAAGACTAGCTTATATGTCATTAGGAGTGTATCAAATAAAGCTTGAATGGTATAAGCCTAGAGGTTGACATACCAAGCTTGTGCCTTACGAGGACAATTAGGAAGAACCGGTTAAGATTAAAAACCACAATTGATGTAGTTCGTTGGTTGACATACCAAGCTTGTGCCTTACGAGGACATGATGAATCTTCCACTTCTAAGAATCAAGGTAACTTTCGTGAATTGCTAAAACTTTTAGCCTATTATAATGATGATGTTGCAAAGGTTTTGGAAAATGCTCCATTTAATTGCAAGTATACATCTTCCGATATTCAACAAGAAATTCTTAGTATCATGGCAAATAAAGTCCGTAACCATATACGTAGTGAAGTGGGGGATTCATGGTTTTGTGTCATGGTTGATGAGTCACGGGATGAGTCAAAAAAAGAGCAAATGGCGATAGTTTTAAGATTTGTTGATGTTGAAGGGGTGATACGGGAAAGGTTCTTGGATTTAGTTCATGTTACGGATACTTTATCAGCGACCTTAAAAGTAAATTTGTGGAATACACTATTGCATTACAAATTTGATGTTAGTAAAATCCGTGGTCAAGGCTATGATGGTGCTAGCAATATGAGAGGAGAATGGAACGGGTTGCAAGCACTTGTTCGGGAATATTGTCCTTACGCATATTATGTTCACTGCTTTGCTCACAGGTTAATTACTTGTTATTTTTTAACTCTCTTTCTTCGGGTTTACTAAAATACTCTTATGGTTATTAAATTATATTATTCTTTTTTGCTCACAGGTTACAACTTGCCTTGGTTTGTGTCTCAAGGGATGTGACTCCAGTACACCAATTCTTCTCAAACTTAGTTTTCATAATTAATGTGGTGTGTGCTTCAAGTAAGCGTCATGATGAGTTACAAATAGCGAAGGCAGATGAGATTAAAAAGTTATTAGAATTGGGTGAAATCAAATCTGGAAAAGGACAAAATCAGGTTGGGACATTACGAAGGGCTGGTGATACACGTTGGGGTTCTCATTTTAAATCTATTTGTAGTTTGGTTAACATGTTTGATGTCACCCGTGCTGTTCTCAAGGGAATAATTGAAGACGCGTCTCATGCTACTGGTTCTCAACGTGGAGATGCTAATATAGCTTACAGTTACTTGCAATCATTTGAATTTGTGCTTGTTCTTCACTTGATGAAAGAAGTAATGAGTAAAACGGAAACACTTAGTCAAGCATTACAAAAGAAATCCCAAGACATCCTTAATGCAATGGAGTTAGTTTCTGCAACAAATGTTAGTCTAACTAATTTTAGAAACACTGGATGGGATTCTTTACTTGAAAAGGTTCGGTTTTTTTGTGAAAGGCATGACATAGACATGCCTGATATGAGTTCTCCATATACTTCTACTCGGTATCGGCCTCGTAAAAAAGATCTTCATGTTACATTTGAACATTATTACCGGGTAGATTTGTTTACAGAGACATTGGACAAACAACTACATGAGCTGAATAGTAGATTCAATGAGCAAGCGACAGAGTTGTTATCTCTTAGTGCGTCTTTATGTTCAAAAAAGATTAATATTGATCAGATTGTTCTTCTTGTTGAGAAGTATTATCCTAACGATTTTACAGAGAAAGAAAGGAATCTATTACGTGGTCAATTGGATAATTTTCAAGTTGAAAGAAAAAATAATCCCAAGCTAAGTGAGGTATCAACTCTTTCTGATCTTTGCAAAACTCTTGTGCAATGTCAGAAAAATAACACGTACAAATTGGTTGAAAAAGTGTGTCGGCTAATCTTGACGCTTCCAGTTTCGACTGCAACAACGGAAAGAGGATTTTCAGCGATGAAAATATTTAAGACTCGACTTCGCAATAAGATGTCGGATCAGTATCTAGCAAACAGTATGGTGATTTACATAGAAAAGGAGATTGCTGAGAGCTTCGATTCGGAGTCCATAATTGACGAATTCAAAAATCTTAAAGGAAGACAAGCAGAACTATAATTCTTTATCCAGGAGTCCAGGAGAACCGGCCACCGGGTACCCACCTTCCTCTTCTTTTTAATGTTTTCGTGTCTTTGTTCAATTGTTTGTTAAACAATGTTTACGTTTTAATGTTTGAGAACGTATTTTATTTGATATTAATATTTGACCCGATCCGACCCGAATCGAATCACCGACATCCGACCCAAACATAGAATTTTTTTTAGGTCCGGTACCTTCCACCCCCCCGAACATTTTTTTCAAGCTTCGCCATTGATGACATTATCATATTGCCCTACAATCCCGACTATGATTTCCCATTTAAATAACTATTAATAAAAAAAACCTATTATCTTGATATTATTTGACTTTGTTTTGGTTTTTGTAGAAGACATTCATAAAGAAAAAAAAAACTATTATCCTGATATTATTTGACTTAGTTTAGTTTTTGGTGTTTGAAGAAGACATTAGGTGTTTTCAGTTTTGGGCATGAAAACATATGTACTTGCTATTATCTTGATTCTATAAGGAATAGCACAATCAATCCGGTGTTGAGGCAAATTATTGATGCGTAAGTAATATACATTATCAAAAAATTATATTATATTATTATGATATATTTCTTAATTTTTTAGGGCAATGGCCTTGTATGCTATACAAAGTGTCAACTCGGTTAAGGCTAAGGTGAGCACTTATTTCTTATTGAAAGAAACATATCAATATTTTAATTTAGGTAGTGTACATGTGTTGAAATTGTAGCTTTAACTTCATAAACTGAATTGGAATCTTTAATTGTGTAGTGTCCATATCAGACAGGAGGTACCGAATGTGGCTATTATGTGTTGAAGTTCATGAAAGAGGTGGTTGAAGAAGGAATTGAAATACTTGCCAATGACAACGTAAGTACTATTTTCTAAATGATTACTTTTGGAGTATTATTAGTTTGTTAGCTAGTTAGTTGCAAAGCTTTTTTTAGATCACTGACTTTAGTTTATAATTTTGGGGATTTTGGTGAGATTTGTGTGTTTGATTTGCATATAAAAGAAACTGAGTGAAAAGATAACTAAATAACCGGATGGAATAAGAATATAATTGTGTGGATATCAACTTTGTTTATCATATCAAAGTGCATATATCTAGGCTCTATAATTTTGTTTATGTCATTAATTGTTTTTCATATCAAAGTGTATGTATTTAGGTTTTTTAATATTTTCTCAGGTTGGGGAAGGCAAAGTGGTATACACGGATGAGAATATTGATGCAATACGTGAAGGGTGTTTGAGTTATGGGGCAACGTTTGTTTTTAAGTGACTATTTTAGATGTTGAAGTATGTACGCCAAATAATTGTTTTGGTTTTTGTGTATTTTGTTATGACAGATTTATATATTCTTTTGGTTCTCTAAAGAAAATTTTAAATTCTAAAAAAAATTAAACAATGAAAACCATGACACGCATGAGTAATTAATGTGTCATAAGCGTGTGTCATTAAAGTGTCATAAACGGGTGTTATTAAAATGTGTCATAAACACGTATCATAAATGCGTGTCGTTAAGATGTGTCATTAAAACATGTCATAAAGGTGTTTTATTAAATTGTGTCATTAAGGTGTGTCATAAAAGTATATAATTAAAGAGTGTTATAAATGGATGACACGTAAACGCATATGATCTTCAATATTGAATAATGAGACATGGGCCTTTAATTGGTTTAATGACAAGACATGGGCCTTTAATTGGTTAAATAGTTAGACATGGCCTTTAATTTTAATGCATGGGCCCTAAAAACTAAAATAAAATTATTGGATAAAACCAATGAAGTCCAACTAGAGGTGCTCAAACCGGTTTTTTTCATAACCTAAACCGGTTAACCGGTTGTAGGAGTTATTGGGCCAAAAAAAAAAAACCGGTTACGGTTAATAACCGACCGGTTAATAACCGGTTTTCAAACTGAAAAATATTAACCGATAATAACCGGCCGGTTAAAATAAACCGGTTAACCTATGAATCGGTTAAAAAAAACCGGTTTTTTTCGGTTATTTTAAACAAAACCTGCAGAATTTCTATAAAACCTACAGAATTATTAAAACACATGCAGAATTAACAAAATAGGTGCAGAAATATAAAAAAAACCCTGCAGAACTATAAAAAAACTGCAGAAGTATAAAAATATCTGCAGAATTATAAAAAAAACCCTGCAGAATTATAAAAAAACTGCAGAAAAATAAAAAAAGCTGCAGAAATATTAAAACAAGCTGCAGAAATAAAAAAATAGCTGCAGAAATAAAAAAATAGGCTGGAAAAATTTAAAAACTTGTTTAAACGCACAAACGGACAAAAAAAATACGTTTTTTTTTTATTTTAATAGTTTTTCAAGTAAACATTACATTAGAAGACATGAAAATATCCAATACATTTTTCTTAACTAGTCTAGAATGAAAGTTGTCGTCGTGTCGTTTCTTCATTTCTTCGTTTAGTCGCTTCGGGGGCTAGTAGAGCGTACGGATTCATCGTACATGAGTTCGTCATCGGAAAGTGGTTGCGCCCGTCCTTGATATACTTCAACTTCATGTAATTGTTCTTCCACGTCAAGCTCGCCTTCAAGATTAGAAACATGTTGTATACGTTCCACGCCATCCAAGTAATCTTTCAAACAAATGCACATTTCCATCGCCTCCGGTGTGAGTCTTGTTCGCCGAATAGATAGTACCCTTCCACTAAGAGAAAAAGCCGACTCCGAAGCTACCGTAGAAGCTTGGGAGCTTAGTAGATCACGTGCCATGGCGGCTAAAACGGGATAATGCGGTTCTTGTATCTTCCACCAAGCCAAAATATCAAAGTGGTGAAACTCGTCCGGTGATATGGTTGCTAAAAAATCGGTATATTTATACCTCCCGAGTTCATTATTTGAGGCACCTTCTCGAGAACGTTTACTATTAACATTTCTTAACGAATTATAGAAGTTTAAGTCCGCATTTTTTCTCGACGACTCCGAGCTCGCCGCCATGTTTTGGTGTAACGATGACACGTTACCATATATTTGAAAGTAATGATCAAAAAGATTGTTTAAAGAAGTGTCAAAACGTCTTAGTGCATTTCTTGTAAAATGTGGGTCTTCGTCATTTAACCCCAAATCCGAACAAATATCCGATATCATCATCTCAACACCCGAATAATTTATAGTCGGGTTCAAGGTGGCGGCACATGCAAAAACCGGCGGCATTTCTTGAAAATATTTTTTAAACTTTTCTCTCATTGGAACAATCATTTGTTCATAAATGTCACCTTGGAATTCAAAATCGTTTACTTTTTGTGTCATCAAAAAGAGTTGTTTAAGAACCAAAGAACTAGTGGGATAATAAACTCCCGATAAAATCATTGTGGCGCTTCTAAATACTTCAAGTAATTGTGTTAACGTTTCAATACACCGCCAACCATCGTTATCAAATGCTTCCACCAACCCGGCCGTTGCAAGACTATCGTGGAAAGATTTTAATGTTTCTTTTTGCATTATCGCGCTATCAAACATTTTCCACGTAGAGTTCCAACGGACGACCATGTCAAAATGTGCGCTATAACATTTCTTTTTTAAAGTTTTACACCATTTTCTATAATCCGCATATCTTTTTCTACTACCTTGAAAAACGTCACGTAACATATCTTTAAAAAGTTCTTTAACTTCTTTAATGGACTGGACATTTAGTCCGTCTTGCACAACCAAGTTAATGATGTGCGCAACACATCGGCTATGATAAAATTCTCCACCGCAAATCGGATTGTATTTTATTTTTAACATTTGCACCGCGGTTGTGTTGTTCGACGCATTATCAAAAGCAATAGAAAATATTTTATTTTCTAATTTATAAGTTGTGATAACATCGTCTAAGAAATGAAATATATTTTCGCCGTGTGTGGATAACCAAATAAATCGAACGCGATTGTACGTTTCATCATTTTCCACGAATTGGGATCGATCCAATGCGCGGTAACACAAATGTAAGAATCCGGTAAACCAAATGGAGCCGACCATACGTCGGTTGTTAAATTAACACCGGTATTTAATTTTTGAAAACCTAAAATCATTTCTTTTTTAGCTTTTACCCACAACTTTAAACAATCGCGTCTAAGAGTTGAACGACTTACGTGAACGTAACGTGGTTGAAGTGTCTCTTGAATCAACTTAGTCAAGCGCGGATTGTCAAAGTGATCGAACGGCAACGATTCTTGAATAACAAATTGAGCCATCCTTAGACGAACCCCCTCCGGGTCGAAATTCCAAACACCCATACCCCGTGATATTTGCGCTTGATCATTAGCGGGATTTGTTTTTAACGACTTGCAATGCGACGTCACATGTGCTCTCAAAGTAGAGTTCGATGACGGCGCAAGAAAGGTCCCGCAATTTTTGCACCTCGCCTTTTCTTTTCCATTCGACATCTCGCATAAATCAAAATTGACCCATAGTGTCGGGTCCCTATTCGTGCTCAAGATCTTCTTCACAAACAACTCACTAGAAGAACCAACATCGGCCGTAGCATGACCACTCGAACTCGCCATTTGAAACGTATTAAACTTATGTTCGTATTTGTAACTTGTAAGTGTGTTTTTGAGCTAGAATTGAAGTGGGACTAAACATATGCATCCAAGTCTTATTTATAGATGTTTTGTGGGTTAAAAACACAATCATTCACGTCCAAAACGGTAATAAAACGGTAATATTACCGTTTTTTTCAGCCCCCAACGATCACAAACAGGTCTGCAGCCTTCTGGTTGTTTTTTCCCAAAATCAGACCGGTTAACCGGTTAACCGGTTAACCGGTTATTATCTTGTTAAAAAAACCGGTTATTAATAACCGGTTATAAACCGGTTACTACGAAATTATCAAAAACCGGTTACGAACCGGCGGTTATTCAAAAACCCAAACCGGTTATTGAGATACCGGTTAAAAACCGGTTTCGGTTAAAAAACCGGTTATTTTGAACACCTCTAAGTCCAACTGTGTTTTTATAAAATCAATGGCTTCAATGATAAAAAAAACATTGGGGTCATTCAAATGTCCCGATCTTCCTTATATGGCCACTGATTCGTATGCTCTTCACCCAAAATTTCTTATTGTAAGTTCTATATAATATGCGAAATGCAGTGGTATCGGATGAACAGACCTTCCTTATATGGCCACTGACTCGTATGCTCTTCACCCAAAATTGTTGTAACAAATACCTCCAATATCAGATCCTTTGTGCCGAGAGGAATCAAATTAGAAATGTGAATAGACCTGAAAACATTAAGGGTATAAATTTTTCAAAGGAGGTAAAACGAAACTTGCAGGTTTGAGTCGAGTGAAAGTTGTCCGGTCAGCTTAGACCATATGTTATGGGGTCACGCCCCTGCTCACGTGGTTTTAAATGCGCGTTAAACACCCCTCCGGGCGTGACCCAAGGGTAAAAGGGGGCATCAGGTGTAAGGCGTGAGCTCGGTTGCAAGAAAAAAAAAGTATGCGTTAGACTGCAGGGTGTGGGGGGCTTGGGTTGGGGCCTTTGTTGACATGTGGCGGAGGTGGGCTCTACATGGTGTGGCTTGGTTGGGCGTGACATTTTTGGGTGTGGGGTGGCGTGGCTTTTTTGGGTCAAATATGCCCAGCCAATCCCAGCCATCCACGTCATCCCCCCCCCCCCCCCAACCAAGCTTCATAGCCACGCCAGCGGGCAACGACGCAACCCACGCTGGCCCGGTGTGGCTGAACCGACATTGCTTAGCTTCCCCCGCCCCAACCCACACCTCACGCCCCACGGTCTTAGTGTATAAGAATAAATTGCCCAAACCAATGACAAAATTCCACCTCACTTGTTGTTTGAATTTTTTTTAGCTTTACTTATTATATATTTTAAATGTTATTTTAATGGGTATCGGATAGTAAAAACTTGTGAAATTATAACACACAAACATGAAAAAAAAAGTGAGTGAAAACTTATGCCTACGTGACAATGATGTGGAGTAAAAATTATGAAACCATAACCCATAACCTTAGAGTTGAACCCGAAAACACATTCAAACTTTAACCCCTTTTTGTAATTCTTTGTAAAATTGTGTTTTATAAAATAGTTGGTTATTATATGTCAAAATTCGAAGTCAAAAGTGTGTTATATTTCAAAGTAAGTTTCTTAAACACATTTAGATTTTTTGATGTCACTATTTAAAGTTTGGTTCTAGTTCAATCGGTTAACTCATTCACATCTCACACTCTATATAACTCTCTCTCTCTCTAAAATACGAATATAGCTTTTCTTATATTTTGCTTCCACGCCGCATTCTTCATTTTACTCTCTATCTAGATAGTAGTAGTAATAAGGATAGTGATCAAATAGGAAGTTTATTTTGGCTAGAAAGTGTAGGAAGCAATATGATTATAATATGATTATGACATGTGGCAACATTTAAAATAAAGAGAAAGGGTATTTTAGTCAATCCAACCCTTCTTCTTCCTTTTCAAAACCCAGTAACTTCAAAACCCACCATTTTCAAAACCCACCATCTTCAACCATTTCTTCACTTTCTATCTCAATAATCACTACATTATAGTGCGATTTTCGTCACCAATCAATGATTCAAACACCCGATCAACCTGTTCTTCAGCTTTTTTAAAGAAAACCCAGTTTAATTTCATACAAAATCTCGTTTTTTCTGGTGATTTTGAAGATAATCACTCGATCCGTTCGATTCGAGCGTTGATAAGTGTTTCACTCATTCAAAATTCGTCAATTGTTGAAGAAATCACTTCGATCCATGTAAGAAATTCTTTAATTTCATTTTTACGATCTGGGTTTTTGATTTAGTCATTGCGTTTTATGATCTTGGCAGGGGTCCGGGGGCAGCGCCCCTGGTAGCAGGGTCCCAGGGGCGGCAGCCCCTGGCGGGGTCCAAGGGGCAGAGCCCTTGGCTGGAAAACTGCAGGGGCTCTGCACAGTTAGATTTTTTCGATTAAATTGCTGTAATAAAAATGCATCAGAAAATTTAATTTTCTGTAAACTGCCTCTGGAAAACTGCATTGGTTCAGACAATTCACAGCTCAGACAATTCACAGCACAGACAAAACTATTGTTATGGTTCAATGCGTTTTAGAGAGAACACTTTCTTTGGTGTTTTTAGGCAATTGCGTTTTAGAACTAAAACATTTTTATGTGTTTTCTGGCCATTGCGTTTTAGAAAAACACATTCTTGAAGTGTTTTTAGTAATTGCGTTTTAGGTAAAACACATTTTTAGGTGTTTTCAGTCCATTGCGTTTTACAGAGAACAATTTATTTTGTTTTTTTAGGCAATTGCGTTTTAGAATGAGACATTTTAAGTGTTTTCTGGCCATTGCGTTTTACAAATAAGACATTTCTTTGTATTTTTGGTGCATTGCATTTTAGGTAAAACACTTTTTATGTGTTTTCAGTCCATTGCGTTTTAGGAAACAGACATTTTAAGTGTTTTCTGGCCATTGCGTTTTAGAAATAAGACATTTGTTTGTGTTTTTGGTGCATTGCGTTTTAGGTAAAAACACATTTTTATGTGTTTTTAGTCCATTGCGTTTTAGAAAGTACATTTTCTTTTGAGTTTTAGGCTATTGCGTTTTAGAAATAAGACATTTTTTTGTGTTTTCTGGCCATTGCGTTTTACAAATAAGTCATTTTTTTGTGTTTTTTGTGCATTGCGTTTTAGAAAAATGTCATTTTTAGGTTTTTTTTTCCATTGCGTTTTACGCAACTTGGTTTTAGAAAAAAAAAATCGAAAATATAGCAATAGTATACTCGTTTTAAAGATAAAAAAACGCTCGTTTTTTTGGTGAAAATTTTATAAAAAAATAATGTCGTTTGAAAGAGTTATTAATGTTTAAAAAATGGGGGGGGGGGATTGGAGGAGAGAGAAACTATTGGCTTGGATTAACTAGAATACCCCTAAACAAACTCACGCGTCTCTTTTCTTCCCTTCAATTTCCCTGATTTAATCTTAGCCCTTGATTAACTAAATTGATGGTCAAGATCACTTCCTAGCCTTCTTAGCCAAATAAACTTTCTATCATATCTTCACCCGTAGTAATAACTCTATAAATAGATGAGTGTTTAGGAAAAATAAAAAAATAATAAAATAAGTGCTTTTAAGTAAGACATAGATAGAAACAGAGAATGAGAGGTGTGATGTTCTTAAATTAAAAAAGAAAAGTTTATAGAAAATGATGTTTGTTAGTTAAATCTATATATATATATATATATAAATAAGATGGATTTGGGTTAGGTGGCATTTGTATTTGGCCATCTTGGCTGATGTGGCAATTTAGTTTAGGAGGGAAATCACATTTTGGTTCTACAATCACTATTTCAAGATAAAAAACACGGGATCCGTTTGTTATTCGGGTCGAAATCCTGAATTCGGGTCAAGCCTGACGGATATTATATATTTCCTTTTTTTTTCTCATTCTTCTTGCACACACTTTACAAACCCTAGAAAAACTAATTTGCAGCCTCTCTCCCACCGCCATCACCAAGATCCTCAGTTCCAAACCATAGCCAAAAACCTCTGCAACATCATCTTCTTCACACAAATCAATCCTATTAACCAATCAAAGGTATGTTTCTATGTTTTTGATTTTATTGTTTCTGATTTCTTTGTTTTACGATTGTAATCTACACAATCGATCCTAAATCTGCTTTATTTATGTTATTCAATTCTATAGAAACTTGATTTTATAAAGATTGCTTCGAATGCTATTAACTTCTTCTTTGTCCTAAAATTTGTAGATCTGATCATAAAAATTGAAGGTATGTTGTTTTAATTTGTTGTTTATCTATTGTGTATCTTTAATCAAACGATTGAACATTTATCTTTTGTTTTTTTGCAAACAAAATCAAGATCAGAGGTTTTATTATCATCATCTACATTTATCAAAGTTACTGATTTTTGTTGATTTTGTTTTTCATGTGGAACCCTAAATCTTGGATAAAATCGGACTCCGATCATTCGTGAAACAACAGAGGTTAGTTAAATGTTATAGTTGTTTTCTTTTTTTTTAAGTTTGTGTAGGTTTGATTTTATCCTTTCTGTTCGGTATTTTTTTTTAAAATTAATAACATATGTTCTAAATGTTTTATGGTTTGTTTTTGTCATGGTAAACCCTCAATCTTTTGTGACAATCGGACTCGAATTGTTCGTCGACCAAAACAGGTTAGTTCAGTTATGTTGGTGTTGTTTGTTTTTTGATATGTATAGTCTTTCTTTTTTATTTTTGTCTTTAGGCGTTAATTTGAAATTTTATGTGATTATCTTTTGAAGTTCTTATGGTTTGTTTTGTGAGTTATAATTTTTTGTATTTAGTTATAATTTTTGTATTTAATTAGTTTTTAATTCTTTAAAGATGTCTTTAATTTCTTTTTTAAATCTGTTTTTGTTTCTATAAATAGATTAGTGTTGTTAAAGATGATTTTTGTATTCGAAATTATGATTCGGTTTCTGTAAATAGACTTTGTTTCTATAAATAGATTACCGTTATATTTTTTTTAAACAATGGTTACTTCCTTTGCAGTTATGGATCATGAAAACAACGCTCCTTAATTGTTAAAGTTTATTGAGGACTATGATTCTATATTTTTCGAATTGTTCGTCGACTAAAAACAGGTTAGTTCAGTTTTGTTGGTGTTGTTTGTTTTTTGATATGTATAGTCTTTCTTTTTTATTTTTGTCTTTAGGCGTTAATTTGAAATTTTATGTGATTATCTTTTGAAGTTCTTATGGTTTGTTTTGTGAGTTATAATTTTTTGTATTTAATTAGTTTTTAATTCTTTAAAGATGTCTTTAATTTCTTTTTTAAATCTGTTTTTGTTTCTATAAATAGATTAGTGTTGTTAAAGATGATTTTTGTATTCGAAATTATGATTCGGTTTCTGTAAATAGACTTTGTTTCTATAAATAGATTACCGTTATATTTTTTTTAAACAATGGTTACTTCCTTTGCAGTTATGGATCATGAAAACAACGCTCCTTCGTTGTTAAAGTTTATTGAGGACTATGATCCTATATTTTTCGAATTGTTCGTCGACCAAAAACAGGTTAGTTCAGTTTTGTTGGTGTTGTTTGTTTTTTGATATGTATAGTCTTTCTTTTTTATTTTTGTCTTTAGGTGTTAATTTGAAATTTTATGTGATTATCTTTTGAAGTTCTTATGGTTTGTTTTGTGAGTTATAATTTTTTGTATTTAGTTATAATTTTTGTATTTAGTTAATTGTTAATTCTTTAAAGATGTCTTTAATTTCTTTTTAAAGTTGTTTTTGTTTCTATAAATAGATTAGTGTTGTTAAAGATGATTTTTGTATTCGAAATTATGATTCGATTTATGTAAATTGACTTTGTTTCTATAAATAGATTACCGTTATATTTTTTTAAAACAGTGGTTACTTCCATTGCAGTTATGGATCATGAAAACAACGCTCCTTCGTTGTTAAAGTTGATTGGGGACTATGATCCTATATTTTTGGTATGTTTCTTAAGTTTTCAGTTTTGTGCACACAGTAAGTTATTGCAACTTATATGTTTTTTTTGTTTCGATTGATAGGAAATACCGTATGATTTTGCAACCTTATTGTGGGGAGAACAACTTCCATATGTCAATGTCTTAAAATTATTGATGATGATTTATCGTGAGTCATTTATTTATAATTTTTGTATTTAGTTAGTTGTTAATTCTTTAAAGATGCCTTTAATTTCATTTTTAAAGTTGTTTTTGTTTCTATAAACAGATTACCGTTATTAAAGATGATTTTTGTATTCGAAATTATGATTCGGTTTCTGTAAATAGACTTTGTTTCTATAAATATATTACTATTATATATTTTTTAAAACAATGGTTACTTCCTTTGCAGTTATGGATCCTAAAAACAACTCTCATTCTTGTTAAAGTTGATTGAGGAATATGATCCTA
Source organism: Helianthus tuberosus (assembly GCA_030545235.1). Classification (NCBI taxonomy): domain Eukaryota; kingdom Viridiplantae; phylum Streptophyta; class Magnoliopsida; order Asterales; family Asteraceae; genus Helianthus; species Helianthus tuberosus. Next base: position 166,381,412 of record CM060369.1, on the reverse strand, counting down.
TATTTTTGGTATGTTTCCTTAGTGATTTGATTTTTAAATTTTAAATTTGGAAATCAACCATTATTTTAAATTTAAATTTTGAAATAAACCATTATTTTGTTTGATTTTAAATTTACAATTACGAAATCAATTATTATTTTAAATTTAAATTTGAAAGTTTTCCATTAATGCGTTTCATTTTAAATTTCGAATCTGTAAATTGAATTTAAATTCGAAAGGTTAGACTTTCCTAATAAGTTTGCTTGATTTACGGGATTGGATATTAGTGATTTAATTTTCAGATTTTAAATTTTAAATTTTGAAGTCAATCATTATTTTAAATTTAAATTTTGAAGTAAACCATTATTGTGTTTGATTTTAAATTTTGAATGCTTTGAAATCCTGATGTTTTTTTATGAGATGCTTTGACTATATTATTTGTAATTTTAGAGATGCTTCGAGTCTTCGACTATTGTTTTGTACTCGAGTTGCATATCTAATTCAAACTGTGTTTTGTAATTTTAGATGATAAACTTCTTTCAGACTCCTTCCCCTACAAGGAACTCTTGAATGAGATCCTATAAGAAGTTGAAGGAAAGGTATATCTTGCACCGTTCTTTATCTATATATATATATATATATCTATATATCTTGAATGAGATCCTATGGGAAATTGATCTCTATTCGATTAGCTGATGTATATTCTTTTCCTCACCATTTTGTTCCGTTAATCAACTCACGTGTGCTCTTATGTTTGATACCGGATCTTATTCCAGTGATTAATATCCGCTTGAGTAACCCAATCTGAGTCTGATTTTTTTCGTTAACGATTCGGATAAACTTTCCCGAATTGGGTTTTCTGCAAGGCTAATCATCTAAATTAATTTGTTATTTTTATAGTTTACCATTGCATAAGTTAGTATAATTTGTTGACAAAGTTTTGTTTTGTGGGATAGTAGTCATAAATTGAGTAATATTCAAGGTTTATGTGTTTTTATTTTGATTCATTAGGTGTTTATTTTGGATGGTCCGGAGTTTTTGGCTGCAAATATGTTGGACAGGGATATGCTTGCTATGGCTGTAAATTGGTACCATGTTGGTTGGTTTTGTTTGGCAAGGTTAGACTTTCCTAATAAGTTTGCTTGATTTACGGGATTAGATATTAGTGATTTTATTTTCAGATTTTAAATTTTAAATTTTGAAGTTAATCATTATTCTAAATTTAAATTTTGAAATAAACCATTATTGTGTTTGATTTTAAATTTTCAATTTCGAAGTCAATTATTATGTTAAAATTAAATTTGAAAGTTTGCCATTAATGTGTTTGATTTTAAATTTCGAATCTGTAAATTGAATTTAAATTTGAAAAGTTAGACTTTCCTAATAAGTTTGTTTGATTTACGGGATTGGATATTAGTATACTTTGTTTATTGGGTTTTAACTAATAATTTGATTGACTCGGTTGTTAGATTTGTGACGATGCGTCGGACAAACAACATTGGGAAAATATACAGCCTTGAGCCTTGGTAAGTTAACACATTAGTTAAGGTTATGAAGTTTTTTCATGGCACCGACACATTATTGAGTAGTAGCGCATTAGGTTAGTGATATTAAAATTTGTGCCTTGAGAAATTTTGTATATTGATTGATGTTTGAAATTGATTGTGAGGTCTTTGATTGTGCATTGTATTGCTGATTGATGTATGAGATTTTGTTGAATGGCATAAGGTATTAGATAAGATGTGTTTGAAGTTGTGAAGATGAATAAGTGAGACATGTGTAGCAGATATTAGTGAGTGCACAACACATTAGTTAGGGTTTTGAATTATTGCTACAGGTTAGTGATGTTAGAGATTGTGTTTTGAGAAATGTGTAGATTGAATTATGTCTGTGTTTGATTGTGACACCTTTGATTGTGCATGAAATTGCTGGTTATATGAGATTTTGTTGATTGTAGACAAATAAGTTTGAACAGAACTTATTAGATTTGAAAGTTTTCCATTAATGTGTTTCATTTTAAATTTCGAATCTGTAAATTGAATTTAAATTTGAAAGGTTAGACTTTCCTAATAAGTTTGCTTGATTTACGGGATTGGATATTAGTGATTTGATTTTCAGATTTTAAATTTTAAATTTTGAAGTCAATCATTATTTTAAATTTAAATTTTAAAGTAAACCATTATTGTGTTTGATTTTAAATTTTGAATGCTTTGAAATCTTGATGTTTTTTTATGAGATGCTTTGACTATATTATTTGTAATTTTAGGAATGCTTCGAGTCTTCGACTATTGTTTTTGTACTCGAGTTGCATATCTAATTCAAACTGTGTTTTGTAATTTTAGGTGATAAACTTCTTTCAGACTCCTTCCCCTACAAGGTACTCTTGAATGAGATCCTATAAGAAGTTGAAGGAAAGGTATATCTTGCACCGTTCTTTATCTATATCTATATATCTATATATCTTCAATGGGATCCTATGGGAAATTGATCTCTATTCGATTAACTGATGTATATTCTTTTCCTCACCATTTTGTTCTGTTAATCAACTCATGTTTGCTCTTATGTTTGATACCCGATCTTATTCCAGTGATTAATATCCGCTTGAGTAACCCAATCTGAGTCTGATTTTTTTCGTTAACGATTCGGGTAAACTTTCCCGATTTGGGTTTTCTGCAAGGCTAATCATCTAAATTAATTTGTTATTTTTATGGTTTACCATTGCATAAGTTAGTATAATTTGATTTTTAAATTTTAAATTTTGAAATCAATCATTATTTTAAATTTAAATTTTGAAGTAAACCATTATTTTGTTTGATTTTAAATTTACAATTACGAAGTCAATTATTATTTTAAATTTAAATTTGAAAGGTTTCCATTAATGCGTTTGATTTTAAATTTCGAATCTGTAAATTGAATTTAAATTTGAAAGGTTAGACTTTCCTAATAAGTTTGCTTGATTTACGGGATTAGATATTAGTGATTTGATTTTCAGATTTTAAATTTTAAATTTTGAAGTCAATCATTATTTTAAATTTAAATTTTGAAGTAAACCATTATTGTGTTTGATTTTAAATTTTGAATGCTTTGAAATCCTAATGTTTTTTTATGAGATGCTTTGACTATATTATTTGTAATTTTAGGGATGCTTCGAGTCTTCGACTATTGTTTTTGTACTCGAGTTGCATATCTAATTCAAACTGTGTTTTATAATTTTAGATGATAAACTTCTTTCAGACTCATTCCCCTACAAGGAACTCTTGAATGGGATCCTATGAGAAGTTGAAGGAAAGGTATATCTTGCACCGTTCTTTATCTATATATATATCTATATATCTTGAATGAGATCCTATGGGAAATTGATCTCTATTCGATTAACTGATGTATATTCTTTTCCTTACCATTTCGTTCCGTTAATCAACTCATGTGTGCTTTTATGTTTGATACCGGATCTTATTCCAATGATTAATATCCGCTTGAGTAACCCAATCCGAGTCTGATTTTTTTCGTTAACGATTCGGATAAACTTTCCCGAATTGGGTTTTCTGCAAGGCTAACCATCTAAATTAATTTGTTATTTTTATGGTTTACCATTGCATAAGTTAGTATAATTTGTTGACAAAGTTTTGTTTTGTGGGATAGTAGTCATAAATTGAGTAATATTCAAGGCTTATGTGTTTTTATTTTGATTCATTAGGTGTTTATTTTGGATGGTCCGGAGTTTTTGGCTACAAATATGTTGGACAGAGATATGCTTGCTATGGCTGTAAATTGGTACCATGTCGGTTGGTTTTGCTTGGCAAGGTTAGACTTTCCTAATAAGTTTGCTTGATTTACGGGATTAGATATTAGTGATTTTATTTTCAGATTTTAAATTTTAAATTTTGAAGTTAATCATTATTCTAAATTTAAATTTTGAAATAAACCATTATTGTGTTTGATTTAAAATTTTCAATTTCGAAGTCAATTATTATGTTAAATTTAAATTTGAAAGTTTACCATTAATGTGTTTGGTTTTAAATTTCGAATCTGTAAATTGAATTTAAATTTGAAAAGTTAGACTTTCCTAATAAGTTTGCTTGATTTACGGGATTGGATATTTGTATACTTTGTTTATTGGGTTTTAACTAATAATTTGATTGACTCGGTTGTTAGATTTGTGACGATGCGTCGGACAAACAACATTGGGAAAATATACAGCCTTGAGCGTTGGTAAGTTAACACATTAGTTAAGGTTATGAAGTTTTTTCATGGCACCGACACATTATTGAGTAGTAGCGCATTAGGTTAGTGATATTAAAATTTGTGCCTTGAGAAATTTTGTATATTGATTGATGTTTGAAATTGATTGTGAGGTCTTTGATTGTGCATTGTATTGCTGATTGATGTATGAGATTTTGTTGATTGGCATAAGGTCAGGGGCGGTTCTTTGTAGGTGGTTGCCTGGGCCGCGGCCCTGCCACGTTTTTCGCCCAGAAGTTCAAATTTTCCGCGGTTCGTTCGAAATTTTTTATACCCCCTATGTTTTCCTATGTTTGGCCCTTCCATATTATTTTGGATAAGGTGTTAAGTGGTTTTTTATTTTTATAACCCAACCCTATTGAACAATAGCCCATAACTCCATAAGCCCAAAAAAAAAAAACCCAATTAACCCCCTCAATTCCTCAAACGTTCACACTCATTGCAGCGACTAGGAATTAGGGTTCACAAATCACAGACTCATTGATTCAGACCTGCTGCCCTACGCCCCTCGGCCCCTGCTCGAAGTCTGCTGCCCTTGTTGGATCGTCGTTTGACCCGACTGAGTCGTTCCGAAGAGTTTTATATCCAGTTTAAAGGCGGAATCAGTAAACCGGACACAGATACAGCTTATACTCTTTAATCTGTTGCTTTGATTGATAATAACAGTGTTTACAACCTGACAGAAAATTGGCAGCACTTCGTTATACCTTCAGAAGTCGCGTACCAAATGAAATGACAACAACCCTATATATAGACAAGATGATTTCGCTTGAACTAGTCCTGAAGCGAAATCATTGAAGTGAAATCACATGCCTTGAAGCGAAATCAAGTAATGTTGATTTCGCTTGAAGAGATTTCAAGCGAAATCTTCACATTCAACATGTCTAAACCCTAATTAATCCCTGTTGTTTGTACTTTCAATCACTCTAGACACAAGACTTGATTATGACGTAATCAACAGACATATAATGCACCAACAGACTCCCCCTTGGATGTTGATGAAGTCTTTGGCTACAAGTCTTTGTCTTTAACAATCTTCAAACCTTGTGAAAACTCTCTTCAATCTTTATCATCATCAGGCTCCCCCTTTCGTCAAGCTTCCGTGCTTTTAGGGATCGACACCTCTCTTTTCAGCTACAAGCTCCTCCTATCTTTCAGCTTGTCTTCAGACTCCCCCTTAGATTCTGTTCTCGGGATCGTAATCTGGATTAACATCTGCAATTTCTCAAACATTTATGAGTAACAACATTTTGAGTTCTCAATCAAATTCTCAACTCTACTCCCCCTATCAACAAACTATATAGATATAGCAGCATTAAAGAATCCAACTTCCTCACAGTTTATCATCCAAGTCCAACTTAATGACCTTGGAGATATCACAAACTGTTTTTGAAATTTTGATTTTAATTCAAGTTTCAATTTAATGAACTTGTTTTATTTTCAGAAACACAATCAGCTTATTTAGATTTTGAAACTCAGCACTCAGATATCGGTTGTCGAAAATAAAGCAGAAATCAAAATCTTTTTGTATTTTCTGAAAAAGTAAAGCAATAAAGAAATATGTACAAACATATTTACATACAATATTTTTGTTTGAGAATGCGTTAGAGGATCATATCAGTTTATAACAAGTCACAAGTACCGTTGAGCTTAATTTCACAGAAAGAATTAAACAATTCACTTAGATTGTCGATATACTGATCCACTTTAAATTCTCACACAAATTTCAACTGATTCAGGATACGAATTAGGTATTTTAAGAACTTAAACTCATTCATGTGTCCCACCTCTTGAATATACTCCCGTATCCAAATCCCAATATTCAGTCTTACAGGTGAGTATACCTAGATGATATCTGTCAGGGGTTAAATGCGAGGGCCGTGAGAGCTCAGGTCGATCTTTCGATACGCAGAGAGATGACGGCTTCGACTTTTCGGTGTGTCCCCTTTAGAGGATCTTTTTTACAACAGCCATGATTAGCATTTTTCAATGTTTCATCATTTTTTAGCTGAGGGTGGTGCTATATTTCAAGCAATGCAGAAAGTATTCTCCGGGGACTAGGTCAGAAATTCCTTTCAGCAGAAGTCCCGGGATAATACCCCAGATATCACTGAGTATAAAGACCTAGTATCTCAGAATAAGGGACCTTTCAAACGAGATTTCAGGGGTTACCTATATATCCAAGTAGTGTTCCCCACGAAATAAGCAAGTTTGAATTTATGTTTATATCCCAAAAAAATTTACTAAATGTGCAAAAACCTATCGACACATCCACAGTGAGATCGTTTAACACATTTAAACTATCCATATCTTTAGCATACTGTAACTGTCTACTGATGTACTATCATCTCCTCTTTTTACGCAAAACTCAATTTTTGAATTTTATCATGTTTTTGTCATTTTCAAATTTTCAAATGTTTTTGTATTTTCTAACAATATATCTCCCCCTAAAATGCAAAACCATATAAAGAAAAATTTGACAACCAACACTGATAGCTTTGTCTCGCCATCCATTTTCTGCTTCTCATGCACTGATTTGCAGAAAATATAACATACCCCCATGATTTACAACCCATTGATTTTAACAGTTTGAAAACCGTTTTTCAATCTGATGAAAGTAATCATGTTTGTTCAGCCGTGAGGGTTTCGGCGTATTCAATCAACATACATTCAAACAAAATTAAAAACAAACATATTTTTGGTTTTTCAAATTTTAACAAACTAAAAACATATTTTTGGTTTTTAATTTTTCAAGTTTTTAGGGTTTTGAAAATATTGATTATTTATATACAGAAAACAATCAAACTAAACTCCCTGTTCAACCAAACCAGGGTCCTGCAACCTCTTCCTGTGCCAGGTTGCTCCAACTGCCATTCTCACAGTCTTCAGCTTCATCGAGCACCTGCACATTCAAACTTTATCAATCATTTGAACAATTTAGCCCAGGTCTGTTGGACCTTAGGCATTTCAACACAATAATGTTCATTCAATTTTGGAAACTCTTTGTCATTTAAAACTTGTTCAACTTTGACTTCAACTTTCTCATCTTTTTCCAACTTCACTTGTTTCTTAACACTCCACATTTGACCTTCCGGAGTACCTCTTTTGTAAAAATTTGTCTCTTTTTGAACCTTTTGATTTTGAACAACATTTTTAGGTTTCCAAAACTCTTGAGGTTTTTTCATATCAACAGATGTTCTCCAACTCTGTGTAGTTCTCAATCTGGGTGTGTGAGAATTCCAGGTCTGTCTTGAATCGAACCTGTTCGTGTTTGATTTCAAATTTTGATTTGAAGCAAACTTGTTTGTATTGAACCTCCAAGTTTGTTTCGAATCAAATCTGGTTGACCTTTGTCTCACATTCTCAGATTTCTGTTTTTCAACATCAACAGGCTTTGGATTTGGACACTTTCGTGCAACATGTCCAATTTGATCACATTTAAAACACACTTTCTTTGAAACATCCTTGGCCTGTTGTTGTTTCTTTTTCATAGCATCAAACTCATCATTATACTGTTTCATTTTGAGTTCTTTTTCTTCTTCTAAACTACCTCCTTCAACAAAACTCATTTTTGCCTGAAACTTCGGCATTTCATGTTTGTTTCGATTCTGTTTCTTCTTAAAACCCAACCCAGCCTTCATGTTCTTCTTTTTGTAACCAGGTTTGTTATACGAACCTCTATGACTCTTACCAGCAAACTTTGAAATCTCGGATTTCTCAATCTCAACCATTTTGAAAACTTTGTCGACCTTTTCTGAAATCACATTCTGAATCGGGAAAACAACATCTAAGAATAGTTTGTCCGATCCAATCATGGTATAAACCAATCCTTTTGAATCATCATTCAAATTTTTCTCGGATTTTGTGTTTTTCAGATAGCCATCATAAAGATTTCCTTCATCTCCATTCTGTGATTCAGACTTACCTTTTGTAGACTCATCTTTCAAAACGCTTTCAACAACCTTACTTACCACCTCTGAATCATTAGCATCATCAGATTTGGAGTAAGTCACATCGATACTTTCAGGTAACTGGTCAGCTATGTTCAAACCCTTTGCCACCTTTTCCTCATCATAAAAAGTATAGTTGTTTCTCAATGGTGGTAGTACCTGATGAAATTCTGAACCAATACCCTTTTTGCAATTTTCAGTATCTTTGTCATCTGGTGTGATGTTGAAAATGCGTTCGAGAATGTACGAAGAGTTATGATAACTTTGAAGTTTTGTAACAATCTTTTCTTTTTCAGCCAAGACTTGCTTAAGATTAGCAATTTCATCAACACATTTGTTCAATTCAATTTGCTTTTCTTTAAACCTTCTTTCATACATTTCTTTAGTTATTAAAGTTTCAGACAATCTTTGATCAAAACTTTTGACTTGGCTCTTCAAAGTATCATAAGCTTCTTGTACTCTCTGACTCGACCATTTTAAAGAATCATACTGTTTTTGTAAATCTTGAAATTTAGATTCTTTTTCAACACAATCAACACATTTTGTAGAACACAGTTGTCTATAAACATCATTATCCTTTTCAAGACCTTGACATTTCTGTGTCAAATTTTCAACTTTTAATTTCAAAATTTCTTCTTTTTCAATCATTTCTTGAAATTTTATCGTGAAACCATTTTCAAGTTTGTTTAAATCATTTTCTTTTGTTTTTATAATGTCATCTTTTTCAGTACAGATTTTGCACATTTCTATGCAATTCCTGCACTTTTGTTCCTTTTCATCAACCAATTCAACATTCAATAGATCAGAAGATTTTCTAACCTGAGTCTCATTCAGCACCGATTCTTCTGTTTCAACTTTCTGATCTTCCTTCTTTTCTTCTTTCTGAGCTTCTTCATTCTTCTGTTCTTCTTCAGCTTTCTGTTCCTCTTCAGCAGCAGTCTTCGCAACAGCCTTTACTTCTTCAATCATCTTCTTCAATTCTTCTTCTTTTCTCTTCTTCATCTCTACCACCTTTGGTAGACTTGCTTCACAAACTTCTCTAATCTTCTTCTCCAAATCAGGTAGATATGCTTTATCAGATAACCTTCGTGTGTTGAAAGTAGCCTGCCTTGGAATCAAATTTATTACAGCTTCGAAATCCACTTTTGATGGGTCAACAACTGGATTACCCCGTGGATCCATGTAACATTCCAACTCTTCATTCCATCTTTTAGCTCTCTGGGCTTCTTTGAATGGTTCATTTAATTTTCCAATTTCCCATCTTGCATAATCTGTTTTCCAATATCTATCAGGATCAATATCAGCCACAAATGCATAACCAACAGCATCTTCTTCAGGTAGAACTTCTTGACTCCAGTCATACCCTTCATCTTCGTATATAACTGCAAGAGCCCTTGATTTTTCTTCTGATTGCTTTAATCTTGGTGGCTCAGACTTGTTCTGATGGTAAATCGCCTTTCTGTAGTAATCTTCATTAAATGGATTTTCAGAATCATCAGGAGCATACGCATTTCTACACTCGCGCTTAAAGTGACCTCTTTGTTTGCATTTGAAACATGTCACCTTGGATTTATCAAATCCCAATTTGGTAGACGGTCCACCAATTGACTTTCTCCCCGTGATCTCCATGAACCTCTGTGCCCTACGAACCGCACTGGCCATACACCATCTGATGTCCATTAGTTCCATTTCCTCGGGGTCTAATTGATCATAATCTTCTTTTGTCAAATTGGTATTCCCAATCTTCCCTGCAACGAGACTTTCATATGATTCAAGTACAGATGCCAAGAAAACCATCTGTTGTTTTGCCGACTCTTCACTGAAATTCTGCCCATTCTTCAGATCCACTGCGATATTACACTGAAACAAATTCTTTGAAGCAGATTGATCAGAAGTTGTTGAAGAAGATCCACTGTGAAAACCACTGTGAAGACTTTCATTGTTCACTGATCTTGAGCTTTCTGCGGAAAATGCTGTTTTTGGAGAACCAGCCTGTGGTACTCTGTAGTAAAGCTCTACATTCTGCTGATAAGCTGGATTGTTGACTTTAGATCTCTTTATCTCCAACTCATGACTTTCAATCAGCAAATCCACTTTCAAATCTTCAGGCTTGATTGTATTTTTCAACATTAGAGCAAAGTATTTCCACTCTTGATCATCTGGTAATGAATCAAACAATTTATCCACCAGCTCCTCTTCAGAAGGTAAAATTTCATGTCTGGCTAACTCCATTTTCAGATGCCCAAATCTTTCGATCATTCTACAAACCGATTCATTTTTCATACAACTGAATAAATCAAACTCTTTACGCAACAATTTCTTTTTGTTTTTGACAATTTCATTACTTCCTACACACTTTCTCCCTAATGCTTCCCACAAACTCTTTGAGGTCTTTTCTTGTTCAAGTAACGAGATAATATCTTCTCTCACTGACTGTTTGATTAATGTGATCATTTTATATTCAGCTACAAAATTTTTTGTATCTATGTCTGTGAAATCTTTTGCTTCTATTAACTCTCCTCCCTCTTTGACTGGCTCAGTGTATCCATTTGTCAGTTTTAACCAGCTTTCAGGAGCGAAAGCTTTTACCCAACCTTCAAATCTGTTTTTCCACCAATTATAATCTTCAACTTTCATTAGCTTTGGTGGCTTCTGTTGACTTCCGTACATGTTCTCAAACTTCAAATTTTCTGAAATCTCTTTTGAATATTCTTTTATCTCAGATCTTCTATCTGACGATTCGGACGTGAACGCATACATGTCGCTAAACGGGTTTATGAAATTATCATCCATCGTGAACGTACCTGACAGAAAAATCAGTAAAACACTTAGAAATTTTTCAAAGTTTTGAAACTTCAGCAGCTTCAAGCGAAATTGTTGAAGTATATATAACTTCAAGCGAAATCAGCTCAAAATAACACTATTCAAACGAAATCAAGAACAATCTATTTCGCTTCAGCTTCAAGCGAAATCCGAAAACAAATCTGTTCAAGCGAAATCCACTATTTCGCTTCAGGAAGCTTTCAAGCGAAATCCAGCATAAACTATTTCGCTTCAGGAAGTCTTCAAGCGAAAACGACTAAAAAGTAGATCTGAAGCGAAATCAGTCGATTATCTTCAAAATCTTTCAAGCGAAACCATGTTTTAGGTAATTTTTAATGAGTTTTAATCTGAATTTGAGTCCGAAACTTTGTAGGTTTTGTTAATACTTAGTTTTACACGTTATACTCGAAAATCAGTCCATTTTAACCGCTGGAACTAGCTCAGATCTGAAAAATACAAAAAAGAATGAGTAGAAATGAGAGAAATCGGTAGAATCAAGCTGTAGTAGTATGAACTCCTCGTCCTGAGCTCTGATACCACTTGTTGGATCGTCGTTTGACCCGACTGAGTCGTTCCGAAGAGTTTTATATCCAGTTTAAAGGCGGAATCAGTAAACCGGACACAGATACAGCTTATACTCTTTAATCTGTTGCTTTGATTGATAATAACAGTGTTTACAACCTGACAGAAAATTGGCAGCACTTCGTTATACCTTCAGAAGTCGCGTACCAAATGAAATGACAACAACCCTATATATAGACAAGATGATTTCGCTTGAACTAGTCCTGAAGCGAAATCATTGAAGCGAAATCACATGCCTTGAAGCGAAATCAAGTAATGTTGATTTCGCTTGAAGAGATTTCAAGCGAAATCTTCACATTCAACATGTCTAAACCCTAATTAATCCCTGTTGTTTGTACTTTCAATCACTCTAGACACAAGACTTGATTATGACGTAATCAACAGACATATAATGCACCAACAGCCCTGCGCCCCTCGGCCCGCTGCTCGAAGTCGAACCTGCTGCCCTGCGCCCCTGCGGTCCAGCTTGACTGCTTGAAGTTGAAGACGCAGCCAAGTGCCAGCCTGCTCGAACTCGAACCATCAGATTCAGAGGTTTGTAAATTATAATATTGCTTCAATTTGATAGAATTAGATAGAAATAGAATCTGAATTGTTTCATTGCTTCAATTTGATTTGTGTTTTTGCTTCATTGCTTCAAATTGATTTGGGTTTTTGCTTCATTGCTTGAATTTGATTGTGGGTTTTTGCTTCATTGATTCAGTTTGTTAGCTGTGGTGTACTGGTGTTTTAAATTATTGGACCTTGGTGAAATTAAATCAGGAAAAGGATTTACAATGAAAGAGAAATTGCTGAAACGTTTGATTCGTCCTCCGTAATTGATGAGTTTAAAGAGCTTAAAGGTCGTCGAGCTGAATTGTAATTTCTATTTCAGGTACTCATGTTTTCTTTTGCATCTTTATAAACATTTTAGGTCTTTTGTTATAAAAAACCGTTGTTATGTTTGAAAATGACAATTTGAATTATTAAACGAGAATCTGACCCGACCCGCTGACCCGAGGCGACCCTACCCGACCCGCTGACCCGAGAATCCGACCCGACCCGCTGACCCGAGGCGAATTGCCTATGGGAACGACGTGTAAACTCACGCGAAAATTAATTTTTTTTGTGGCCGTGGCTTTCGGCCCCAGGACATTCAACTGGCAAGATCCGCCACTGCATAAGGTATTAGATAAGATGTGTTTAAAGTTGTGAAGATGAATAAATGAGGCATGTGTAGCAGATATTAGTGAGTGCACAACACATTATTATAAAAAATAAAAGTTTTTTTTTTTGTTTCATGGGTCGTTCAGAGAGGCAAGTTTCTGCCTCCGGTTCTTGCCCGAAGTTTCTGACCTTACTCGCAACCCATTGACTACAACTTTCAATTCAAAACAATTATAAAAAAATACGTTCTAAAACATGTATTTTTATTTTATTTAATGACATAATTCGATTAATATAAAGTAAATTTTTCTACCCGCGAAGTTCGCGGGTGATAACCTAGTTATATATATAGAAAACTAAATAGTCTTGTATTTTGTTATTAGACCTTCTGTAGTCGTAAGTGATATGGCGCCACCCCTCCCCCGGCCAGTGGCGGATCCAAGATTTTATTCTAATGGGTTTTTTTTGGTAAATTCTCTTTAATTCTCACTAATTTTTTCTACATTCTATAATGGGTTTCTTTTGGTAAATTCTCTTTAATTCTCACTAATTTTTTCTACATTCTATAAGTTTCTCACTATTTTTTTTCATTTTTTCCAAATACACTGGTTCCTAGGAACCCATAAATGTGGGCTGGATCCGCCCCTGCCCCCTGCCATAGCGCCAGCAAACACCGCCCGGGGGCGCCATATCCAGGTTTTAGGCCCTGCTCGCAAAAATTATAACGGCGTGAAGATTAGTCATTCTCTCTCTCTCTCTCTCTCTCTCACACACACATATAAATCAAAGGGGTATAACCCCACTACACATCCATGTGATATAACCACCCTCTCTTACGCAACTGCCACATATCGAATAACCCAACATGATGGGGTGACCACTACACATGGCCTTATAGTTCTAAGTCCATGTGTAGTGTTGAGGCCAAGGGGGATTATGTGACAAGTGACAAAATGTGTAAGAAAGGAGGTTATGAGGGGTTATACCCCTTCAATTATACATATATGTATGTATATATAGAGAGAGAAACCAAAGTTGGCGCCGTTATAAATATCACGGCCATGCTCCATAACCCCCCATAACGTAGGAGGGTGTTCCGGGGCACCATGGGGCGTTATAGTCTAATATGACGTTGTAGATATACTTAGGAAATCTGAAGTCGGCAAACGTGAATCCACCAAGACTTACAGATCTGAACCAGAAAGACCCCAATCAACAAGATCTAAGTATATTGACAAAGGTCCAACACCAAGAACGGAAAACCCCCAAAAACTCTGAAACCCTAACAATAACCGAACAATCGGAAAGATCTCAATCAGCGGAAGCACCCAAGAGCTCCTAGAGCTCTGATACCATGTTAAAACAGGTATCAAGAACAAACAAATCTGAATCAAAGATTTATTAATACTGAATATACAACAACAGGTACTACAAGAACTGAATCAACACTTTCTCTACACTCTTCTCACCTGCAGATTATCAACATGATAATCTGCACACACAAACGACCTGGAAACACTCAGTGAATCAAAGTGATTCACTCACAAAAACGAAACCCTAAATCGCCTAAGAGAAGAAACAAGAACGAACAGAGAGAAAATATGCAGTTATTCCACAGCTCATGATCCCAATGCATATTATATAGAAGATCCGAAATAAAACGGACATGAACCAACCACGCCTGGTAACCCGGAGACTTAACTGAATGCGCATAATAACTTCGGCCCATCTTCAGCCCCATCTTCAGCCCATATCTCCAGCCCATTAATCCAGCTCACATGAAAAAAACAAACAAAACAAATTACCATATGATAAAAGAAAATAATGGAAAATAATGGAATTGATAATTATCAAAGTGATATTTTGATATTTTAACAGTTTCGATATATATATATAGTATTGTGCTTAATAGGAGCAGCGTAAAGGGACATGGTGTGATGCTAAATGTGTCTCTTCTCTATTTTAGAAGTGGAGAGTTCAAATTTAATTTGTTTTTTTTCCAGACGCGTAGATATTGAATTTCTAGACAATCTTGACAAAGTTTCTTGTTTCTTTGGAATCAATTCGACAAAATTCCGTAGGCTCAAGAACATCGAATCCAAGATTTTGAGCTAAGACCAGGTGTTGTGGATTACCTAAATAATGTATAACACCCTATCACATAAGCAATGAGCTTTAATTAACTCATCATTTAACAATGACTTTGTGGTTTAACTAAATAAATTTAATAAAAGAAAAACAATTATTAAAAAATGAAAGTGTGTATGTGGAGGGCAAGGGAACCCACCTCTCCATTGTGTTAACATGCATTAGACTGTGGGGTATGGTGAGGCGGGAGTTTGGGGCATGGGTTGACACGTGAACTTCGAGACCCCTCGATGGTGAGTGACGTGTTGGGTCGGTATGGCGGGGCGTGGCTAGCCCGCGTGGGTTGGCCAATTTTATTAAAATTAAACAAAAAAGCCTAAAATTAAAAAATACACACAAAATAAAAAAAAGCCTAAAATTACAAAATTCTACAAAAAAAAAAGGATTACAAAATTAAAAAAAAGCCTAAAGCGTTAGGTAGATTTCGAAAAGGGCGAACTTGTCAAACGGCTTCCGCTCCTTGTCCCGGAACTCGATGTTGGCTTGGGTTTTATAGCAACTTGGGTGAGCCGTTTGGCTTGGTTATTTTTTAAATTTTAAACATAGCCGCTATGACCTAGCCAACCAGCCAATGAGAGCCGGCCACGGAGGACCGCTAGGCATGCTCAACGCCCAGGTTGAAACCCC